>CM054813.1:24673512-24787048 GCA_028984105.1 Lavandula angustifolia
CGCACAACGAGCTCCCCAAACTAGGAATGGCCTCATATGCCCACACCTATATTACAATATAAATATATCGAGTTATTTAAACTAATAAAAAATTAGAAATTAGTAATAATTAAGTTGTAAACAAATATTATACCCGTAGTGCCCAAATCGGCCCGTAGAGATTATATTTTGATCCTACGAGGTCCAAGGAATTTGGTACGTAAATCGAGGTAGTGCAACATGGCCTCGTAGGTAAAAGCACCACATGGGAACGCATTCCATTGGTTGATATCATCACCAATACCCATATCCATGTATCAATTTTCTTAAGTGTCGCAGGAGCATAGAACCGGAAAAAAAGAGCTAAAATATTCGACAACTTAATCAAGTCATCATCCGAAACGCCACCGGGCTCATATTGTGTAAACCAACTTAACAAGTTCTTTGCTTCAATCGGTCTCCCATCATTGAATCCGCCGTACACCCCGGATTGAGTAGATTGATAAGAGGCCGCCATGTCAAAACTACACTCGCCGAACATGAGCCCAAGAACCAATGCAAACTCCGGATGAGAGAAACGGATGTTCGACCAACATAATTAAACCAAACCTCCGAAGGTCGTACCGAAATCTCATAAAGCATAATAGCTGGTGAAGAGCCCGCATAACATTCTTACCATCCGGCCAACCCACTATGCCCCCAAACCGACCACAAATAAACCGTTGGACTAGATCCATACCACCCCCGCCTACATAATTTTCTCTCTAATCAAAGTGCCTAAAGCATGCTTATAGTATATTGTAATCCTCGGAGAAACGTTTCGTAGTGCTAACCGTTTAAAATTAACCTATATATTACAATTATAATTAATACGATTATAGAGAATTAAAAATAAACTCACAAAAAAAAAATTACATAAAAAATTACGTGCCGACTGGCTACGGCCGAGGTAACGGCCGCCGCGATTTCAACCTCTTTTTCCGGCGATTTCTACCTCAACTTCACCAATTTTCACCCAATCCAAACAAATCTATATTATACTCACTAAACCCAACATATATATTTCATAAAAAACCACTTTTAAACATGTAATTATACATTAATTTCACATCTAAAAATTAATTTAATTTCAAATAAATACTAACCTCTTCCATTGTTAGGAGCGGTTTCGAGCGGTTTGGAAGATTCGTGCCGACGTGAGTAGGTTTGGAAGATTCGTGCCGACGTGAGTAGTGCCGATAGATTTCTCGAATTCAGTGTGCCGATTTGAGTGTGCCGATTTAGTGTGCCGATGTGAAGGATTTCGCTGTGTGTGTATATATATATATGTATGTGTATTTCGGCTGTGTGTGTAAGTGTGTGTATATATGTAAGTGCCGATCGATCGGGCAGTGCCGATCGATCGGCACATATAATTTTTTTTAATGTATAATTTATATATATATATATATATATTTTTTAATTTGTGCCGATCGATCGGCACTTATAATTTTTTTTATGTATAATTTTATATATATATATATATTTTTAATTTATGCCGATCGATCGGGCAGTGCCGATCGATCGGCACAAATAATTTTTTTTTAATTTATGTATATTTATATATATATATATATATATATATATATATTTTTAATTATGCCCAATCGATCGGATGGTGCCTAAATTAAATTATCGAAATTGATTAAATTATTGAAATTGCTTAAATTAAATTATCAAAATTGCCTAATTAAATTAACAAAATTGCCTAATTAACAAAACCGGTTTTTCGATAAATTATCAAAATTCCTAATTAAATTAATGAAATTGCCTAAATTAAATTAATGAAATTGCCTAAATTAAATTAATGAAATTGCCAAAAATAAATTATCGAAATTGTCTAACGAAAATGCCTAAATTAAATTAATGAAATTGCTTAAATTAAATTATCAAAATTGCATAAATTTCGTAAATTAAATTTACTAAAATATTAAAATTTCCTCAAATTGAATTCATAAATTAAATTAACAAAATATTAAATTTTCGTTAAATTAATTAAATATACAAAAATTTTAAATTTTCGTTCAGGTTTTTAAAATATTTAAACGAAATTTTTTGTTTTACGAAAATATCAATTAAAGAAGTTTTTTTTAAATAACTTTAGTTTTTTTAAAAAAAATCACCAACTTTTATTTTGCTAATTTCGAGACTACTTATTCAAAAAGATTTCAACACAAACTGCAACACACCTGCACACACACTGCACACACACTGGAGGTGAAGTAGTGTCATTTGTATATTATTGCATTTATGGAAAAGTTTGTATATTTTTGCATTTTCAAACATGAAAATGTATACACTTGACATTCCCCTCAAAAGAATAATTGAGTACGAGATTTGCCAATTAGCTATTTCAAATTCAATTCTATCCTTTGGTATTACTACTAGGGGGTGTCGGTCGATGACGGATCGGGATCCCGATCCCGAAATTCCGGGATCCCGATCCTAAAATTAGGCAAAATCCGATCCCAATACCAATCACATAGCGGTATTGAGATATCGGTATTTGGGACGGTAAAATTGGGATCGGTATTCGGGATTACCGAAAATCCCGAATATTGATTTCCTTTAGAAAAAGCAGCAAGAAAATGCAAGGGTATGCTAATGGATACAAGCATCACTACAATGAAGGCTCTGTGTGGACAAAACCAATTGATCAATTCTGGTAGTTGACTAAGTTTTACTAATATCAAAATTATTTACAGTGAATCATATAAATCCAAACCATTACCTTCAAGCTCGGCAACTACAACTCCTCAAGTTCTTCAAGAGGACCATAAGGCTGAATAGCAAAGCCTCTTCGCAATTTCTCATTCTCGCGGCGCCCAAATCATTTAAGAGTGAGAGTGAGAGAGAGACATAGTTAATACTAGTTTGACCTAATTAATATTTAATATTATTATTTCATATTAACTTATTATTAGTTAATATAATAGTTGTTATAAATTATATTTATAAGTGTATAAATCATAAATGTATTAATTATTTCATAAAAAAATCGGGATTTCGGTAATCCAGGAGTTCGGTATCGGTTATCCCCAATCCCGATTACCATACGAAAATGAATCCCGATACCATCCCGTATCCCAAAATCGGATTTCGGTATCCCAATCCCGTCGATTTCGATATGGGATTGGGATATTCCCGAATCCCAATACCATTTAGACACCCCTAATTACTACCCTTGAACGGCCAACTTCAAAACATTACTCCTGCTTCCATTAATCTTTTCAAATTCAATTTTTTTCTTCATTCACACATTTGTAAGTCTTCTCATTCGCATTTCATCAAACGTCTTTCCCCAAACTTGAACCCTGTTCTAGTAGGGTCCACTCTCGTCCATCTCTATAATGAACTTGAGTCTCTCACTACTGAGTGTCTCTGCCTAGCCCGTTGCAATTTCCCCGAATCGTGCCTTGCGGCTCCTGAAGGAGTTCATCTGTTCTTGGTGATGGTTTAGTGGGTGCTCGTCAAGATAAGGGAGTATTCTGAGTTTAGAAGGGGAAATGAGGTTATTGAGTGTTTTGGCTTAATGAAAAGGATAGGGATTCTGCCGAAGATAAAGACTCGGAATTGTATGTTGAACGACATAGGTGCTGTCTACGGTTTGTATAGAGATATACTCAAGTTAGGGATTCGTGATTCGTTTGAATATATTTACACTATATATGTTGATCAATCTGTTGATTAAGGAATGGAATGTGAAGAAAGCTGAGGATTTGGTTCCAGAAATGAAGGGTTTAGGGATCCATCCTAATACATTGACATACAATACACTAGTTCATGGTTATTGCTTCAAGGGAGATTTTGATGGTGCTGATATGGTGTTTTTAAGAATGAAAGAGAATACTGAGCCGGATTCGTACACTTGTGGTTCCTTAATAAGCTGGATGTGCAAGTATGGGGAGATTATGGCATCTGCACTTTTGAGAAAATGGAGGATAATGTGTTGGTTCCTAGTGGTGTGGTTTATGATTATCTGATTTTTGAATGTTGTGATTCTGGCAAACTTGGAAAAAGCTCGTATATACATATGCCAGATGATATGATATAAGAGGTGCAAATGAAGGATATATACCAATGAAATTGCACATAATATACTGAGCAATGGTTGTTGCAGGGATGGGAGGTGGAGAAAGCTTTCGGACTGCATAATGAAATGGTAAGTAAAGGGGTTGAGCCTACTTGTGTAACTTACACTTCCCCTTATCCGTTTGTTGGTTAGCCGGAAAAAGATGAAGGATACCGATGATTTACCTGCAAAGATATTAGCAAGTGTTCTTGCTGATCTTTTCATGTTTGCGAAAGTGGAAATATGTCACTTTTAAATGATATGGAGAGAAGGAAGATTGACTTATGACACTATGATGCAGGGTTGGTAAGGTTGAAGAAGCTCAGTGCTTTCTTGATCTGATGATTATAGGAGGTATTAAGCCTGACCAGATCAGTTACAACACTCTAATTAGTGGATATAGAAAGAGGGATAATATGGAAGATGTTATGAGAACTCGGGATGAACCCCGATTGCCTCACTTTCAATGCTCTTCTGGAAGGCGTATGCAAACTAGGTGAAGGAAATCACGCTGAGGTGTTCCATAAAGAAATGGACGGTACTTATATAGCTTTAATCAATGGGTGTGTTTAAAGGCTTGTGAAGAAAATGCCCCCAACTAGGATTTACTAATATAATCCTGATTTTGCCTTGGCTACATTTATTATTTTGAGTGCTAGTCTAAGTCTCTTGGCACTATGAACTTGCATGAGCTTATTTGAGGAAGATAATATTCTTGGGATCTCTCACAATCTCACTCATCCTTCCAATAAATTTAAAAAGTTTGATGTGGATTCCCTGTAGTTGGTGGATCTCTACACACTTATGTGACATAAGGGTCAAAGTTGGCCACTACATGCTGTTGATCCGTAGTTCCTAGTATTTTGTCTTTTAGATTAATCTTTTGGCCTAATATATTGGTAATATTTTAAATATGGGTTGAAATCCAATCAGCTATGCCCATCTACCTCCTTTTTTTTCTATTAGTGGGTGGTCTATTTGTCCTACGGTTCTCTCTTTCCATCTTTTGTTTCTTTTTCACTCAATCTAGTTTAAAATTTTGATGGAGAATAATTTACTTTTGTGCGTGGAAACACATTCACCATGCACCAACTGATAAGATATCAACTATTTTATCATCTTCCTCATGTGTTGTAGTATTTATTGGACTGCTATGGACACTACTATTATCTTCAAAACTAGAACGAGAATCCTAAATGGGAACTTTTCTGGGGCATCTACTTCCGGGGCTAGCCCTTGCTTCTCTTGGTCTATGGCACATCACAAACACGCTACGCGTTTACTTTCTAAAAGGCTCTAACCAGTTCATGTTAAGATTCTGGTACCCTTTAAGATGCCCATTTTGGTACCTTGAAATCGTACTTATATTCTCATTTTCCTCATTTGCAATCTTGATCCAGATATTAGACTTCCAGCACCTTCACTTCTATTTCGAGCTTGACAATATTGAACATGCTACCATGTTCTTCCAGCTAGTAATATTTACAAGCTTCACTCTTTTCACCGAGTTGAGCCATTTATCCGAGAAAATGTTAGGGGTGTCGTGTCTCCTCGTTGTCTCAATTTTCGGGCAGGAGTTGTTCTTACTTCATTACCATTCAACTGACCACATTGGACTGGAAGGCCATTACCATTGGCTAATGCAGATTATAGTTTGTGTTTCATTTCTAGCAGCTCTTTATGCAACTGCTGCCCCATCAAGCTTTCCTGCAGCTCTAATTCTCGCAATCTCAGTTGTTTTCCAAGGTTGCTGGTTCATCAACATGGGATTCATTCTATGGCTCCCGGGTTTTGTCCCTCGAGGATGTATGAGTTCGAGCAGCAGCAAAATGCAGGGGGCAGTTGTGTGTGAATCGGACAAGGCTGATTCAAGAGCGAGGGCGTTTGCTAACTTGCAATTCTGTTGGATTGTGTCTTTGATTTTGGTGTGTACGGCGTCTATCTGCGTAGCTTTTGGGAGGCAGGTTACAAGGAAGAGGCAGTCACTTGATTATGAGCAGCTCTCCAGTCCACCTGCATCTGCATCTGCTTTGAAACAAATCCAACTCTGAGTTTTCTGTTTAACTAAACAGGTAATTAAGCCATAAGTATTGGTATTAGTTGGTATT
Source organism: Lavandula angustifolia (assembly GCA_028984105.1). NCBI lineage: Eukaryota > Viridiplantae > Streptophyta > Magnoliopsida > Lamiales > Lamiaceae > Lavandula > Lavandula angustifolia. The sequence continues at coordinate 24,679,711 of CM054813.1, forward strand.
TTTTTTCAAATAAAAAACTTAAAATTCGGAATCCTACACAATTTAATGGAACCCCCGCATATACACACTTATAATATGTAAAGAATTAATATATTTTTACAATAATAGTAATAGATAACAGAATATAACCTTTAACAAGTTTTTTTATTTATTTATTTTTTTTTCTATGAATGCCGTGATTCATCATCCTTTTTTAATTCTAGGCTAATCTTCTCTACAAGGGGTTATGTGTAAATCAAGCTATGGTGATAGCATCGGCGACCATATCTCCGGCTATAGTAACAGCCTCCACCGGAGTGGGGCCGGCAGATCTAAGAGTGGTTCGAATCCATACATGGCGGATCCAATAAATTGTGGGACGGACTGGACTAAGCTCCTGTATTCAAATTAAATTTGAATTGAGCTAGGCTAAAAAAAGATATTGGGAAAACAAAAGCTCATTGTAGTTTAGTTGTATTTTTGGCTCCTAATAAAATACAGGGTTAGCCGGTTATGGTTCAATCAACATTCATTTCGACAAAAAAATAATAATGATGGTCTAATCCTATAATTTATTACCCATTTAAAAATAAATACTCATTTGAAATTAAATAAATCCCTCGTCTCGATAAGATTTAAAATAAACAAAATAAATGTTCAATTAAAATATTTCCCTATTTTATAACTACTCACTTAAAATTATAAAAAAAAATAAGTAAACTCATTTCTATTAAAAAAATGTCCAAATTTATCCTTTGAAAGTTAGTATAATATTTTTAAAAAAATATTTGCCCAAATAACACTCTTGGAAAACTAATTGTCAAGCTAACACAATATTGTCACATATACTCCCAAATCTTCTTTTTCTCTCCTAAAATAAAGACGCTAGAAAATATTTTAATCTTCAATAAAAAATTCCGAAAATTAAAATCCCTAAACCTCTTCATCTTTCTCCATATCCGATTAGGTCAAGAACTACATCTGTCTACCCTCATCCATCTCAGGTATAGATTAGTCAAGTTAGTTTACTAACGATACGGTTCAGCCTTTCATTTGATATAGTTCTGCTATTAGTTTAATAGTTGTAGGTTGGTTGACTTTAAGTGGAAATTTAGGGAATATCTTGTATTGCTTGTTTATTGCAGTTTGTCGAATTTGTGGCTGAGTGATTGCGGTTTTGTTTTGATATTGTTGTTTTAATTGATGCGAAATCTTAAGATTTGTGAACTAGTTAAAAGAATTGTAATCGTTTTAAGGGAACATGAAACCATTGTAACCTCGCTTATTCTCGACATGGTCTACTATTAATCCAGTTTAATATGTAAGAGCATTGCCTTGTTTTTCTTAAGACCTGAATAATCTTATTTTCTTTTTCTATTTTATCTTTTCTAAGTAGGGATGGCTCAAGAAAGCATAACAATCTTGCTTAATTGGAGTGGAAGGATTACATCAGGGTCTCGTGGAATTGGATACGAAGGTGCTACACCAAGGCCTATCAGAGTTAGCAATAAAATAAGTTACAATGACTTAGTGGACAAAATGTACGGTATCACAGGATTCGAGTGGCAACATATGCGTATGAAGATTATTTGTAGGTATCTGAGTAATTTTTAAGAATATATAGCTTTACCTGTTGAAGATAATGATAGTATGAGTATTGTTTTTTATGTCACAAAACCACCCGAAATCAATTGCTTAGAGTTTTATCTGGAAGGGATCCCTGTGCCTACACATTTTCCAGAAGTTATCTCTAGCAGCTCGTTTACACAACTATTGACTCAAGAGAAAGAAATCATCAATGTTGTGAACACTACAAATAATAGTTGTTTGATGAGTGAGACTTGCAGAATTATGCAAGAAATTATTGCAAGTGAAGGGCCTCGATTTTTTCTGGATGGAACACAAATTAATAATAACTTGCTGGATTATTACTTAGGTGGTACACATTAAGGTATGACTGAGGAAGATATAGGCATGACTCATGAAGAAGCACCAGGCTTGGAATTTACAAAAATCGACAGAATTAATGATGATGTGGTTGATGTATCAGTTCATGCCCAAGTACGTCCTCAATCAAATGTTAATGGGGAATTACATGTGGGCCAAAGATTTTCTTCTAAAGACGAGTTGCATAATTCTATAAAGTTATACTCATTAAGAGTGCATCAACAATACAATGTTTCACATTCCACTCCTAGTCTTTGGTTGCTGAAATGTAAGCAAGCACCTGAATGTCAGTGGAGATTACGCGCATGTGTTCCTCAAGGTGAATCGTTTTTTGAGATAAAAGAAAGTATGGTGGTCCTCATACTTGTGTTAATCCAATCTTGAACAGAGATCATCTACAACTTGATTCAGATTTTGTGGCTAGTAAAAAAAAGTCACTAGTAAAAGCCTAACTCTCCATCACACTTACAGTCATTCAAGCATTGATTTCTGATTAATTTGGTTATGTTATATCAAACACGAAAGCTTGGAAGGCAAAACAAAAGGCTATTGTAGAACTTTTTAGTGATTGGGTTGAGTCTTATAAGGCGTTGCTGATATATGTGGATGTTCTACTACAAAACAATCCTGGTACAATTGTTCAATGGGAAAAAATTGTTGAAACAGATGCATCAGATATAGGATATGGGGGTATTCTTAAAGAAATTAATCCTCATAATAAACATGAATATATTGTTAGATTTTATTCAGGAAAATGGAATAATTCACAAAAGAATTATTTTACGGTTGCAAGAGAAATTCTCGCTATTGTTAAACGTGTTTTAAAATTCCAAGATGATTTATACAATCAGAAATTTATTATAAAAACCGATTGTAACATGCAAGATTTATGTTTAATAAAGACTTTAAACATGATGTTTCAAAACAAATATTTGCAAGATGGCAGGCTCATTTAGCCCCATTTGATTTTCAAATTGTTTATAAAAAATGAGAAACTAATAGCTTTCCTGATTTTTTAACCAGAGAATATATTCAATGAATAATCTTGCAGGAATGTACCAACGTGGTAGAGGACTCTCCTCTTATAGAGGAAGGGGTCGAGGCAGAAATCAGCCAGAAGTTCTGGCCCAACATGGAAAGAAAAAGCTAATAGCTGAAGATTTATCGAGCAATAAAGAATTTTTGAAATATAAAAGAAGATTAGAAGGTAATAATCCTTCTTCTTCAAATTCAGATGATATTCCTTCTTACTTGACAATTGTGAGTAAGGGAAGAAAATGGTGATTATATCACTAATGAGAAAACAGAAAATATTCTGTTATTGAAAGAAAAAGATTTAAAATGGAAAAATGATCTCTGGTATCTTATGGAGAGATATTTTGAGAAAGCATCATATGCTACACGAACTTATAAGTTCGTAGAGTTTTTCGAAGCAATTTTAGCGAAAAAATGGTACGTGAAATTCAAGGATTTTCTTCCAAAGGAGGTTTCGAAGTTCATAACTTCTCAAAAATTATTATTAAAAAGATTATATCTATATAAGAATGGGGAATTTCTCCATCAAAGCAAAATGATTTATATTCATCATCAAATAAGATTTCCATTAAATATAATTTTTAGGATTATCAAGATGCTTTTGTAAACCAATTTTATATCAAAATCCTAATAGGAAACATTCTTGGTTTATTAAGGTATGTTCTGAAGTTTATAAATCAGAAATACCAATTTGGTTTTGTAAATGATGGCAAACCTATGGTACAAATGTATCAATTTTGTCTGCACCATTTAAACACAGATTAGATCAATAGGTAGAAATTTCTCCAAAAATTTATGAGATTCAAAAATCAAAAATTATTAGCAGCTTATTTTGAGGAAATGAAAAAGGATTTATTATCCTTCAAAGAAGAAATAATGTCTCAAAAAATCTGATGCCTCAATTGAATTACAAGATGCACAGGATCCAAATGAGGAACAATCGCTTCTTGATATTTTTTATTCAATGACCGAAATGATTCTTTGAAAAAATTCAACAACAATAAAGGAGCATTATCCTCTTAAATTAACCAAAGATTTAATGATATTTGAAGAAAAGGAGTAGAAGACAGCTGAAATGGACAACTGTATTACGATAAATTTGTTCTGATCGTAATACGGAAAAAATTAGACTTAGTAGGCTATTATATAGCCTTTTGACTATGAAAATAGGTAGAATGTTTATATTTTGTTTTCTCCCTTCTTTTGTCTATAAAAGAGAGTTTGTTTTTCATTTGTAGCATGTTTTTGGGGAAGACTCCCTCTCTATCTCAAAAATTCCTCTCTCTCTCTCTTTAAAAGTATTCCTTAATAATAAAAGTCTTGTTTGATATTGGTGGTCTACAATTATAGAAAGTCTTCTTTCCTTTCTTTGTTTTAATAGTTAAATTATTAGATAATTATGATTAGCCTAATAGGCTAAATCTTTAAGTATGATAAATCATATCTAAGTTCATACAAATTATTCCTTCCTGGCTATATGTAAATAAGATAAGCTAAGTGTTTATTTTTACAGTCATAAAACACTAAAGAGGTTTTGGTTATGAGTTTCTGGCCGATCTAAGGCTTATAAGACCTTTTTACATTGCTCGTTTTGCCCCTGTGTTCGCAAGCCGTTGAACTAGCTGTCTGGTGTGGGGCTTAGCACTGTTGTGTTGAGCAGTTGTTTGGTCTAAAGCTTTGGTATTGTTGACGGACCTCATACCATGTAATATGTGTTAACACGGTCACATCCTCTCAATTGGTTGTGTAGACTGTGAGGGTATGCACCAATCCTGCTCTTGTTGGTATCAGAGCCAGGGGGAAATTATTATTAAAATAAGCCTTAGATCGGTCAGAAACTCATAATCATAACCTCAATGTAAAAAGGTCTTATAAGTCTTAGATCGGCTAGAAACTCATAACCATAACCTCTTTGGTGCTTAAGACTGTAACAATAAACACTTAGCCTATCTTATTTTGCACATGGTCTTGAAAGGAATTTGTATGAACTTGGATATGATTTATCATACATAAGGATCTAGCCTATTAGGCTAATAATATATATTAAATTAAATCTTAAAACAAGTAAATAAAACAAGAATGTAAGAAGATTTATCAAGATGAAGTTGAAGACACGAAGTACCAAAAGAGATTTTATTCCGTAAGAGAATTTTACGAGAGAGACCCCTTTGTTTGGTAGGCAAGAGAAAATGAGAAGAAAGAAAATAAAGAGAAAGATAATGAAGAGAAAGAAGTATGAGAGAAAAAGAGTGGATTTTATATGTTGTTTGGTAGGAGATAAAGAGAAAAGAAAAAGAAGAGAAAATGGTATTTTCTTCTCTGTCTACATTGTTTGGTTGTGTAGAAAAAGAAGAGAAAATGGTATTATAATAATATTATATATTGATATAATATTATTATAATATTACAATATTATTATATAAATAAATTGATTACAATATTACAATATTATTATATAATATTACAATATTATTATAATAAATCGATATTATTATTATATTATTATTATATATAAATATTATTATATAATATTACAATATTACAATATTATTATATAATATTACAATATTATTATATAAATAAATTGATTACAATATTACAATATTATTATATAATATTACAATATTATTATAAAATTATTATATAATATTACAATATTATTATAATAAATCGATATTATTATTATAATATTATTATATATAAATATTATTATATAATATTACAATATTATTATTATATAATATTATTATATAATATTACAATATTATTATAATAAATCGATATTATTATTATAATATTATTATATATAAATATTATTATATAATATTACAATATTATTATTATATATAAATATTATTATATAACATTTTCTCTTCATTTTTCTCTTCATTTTCTCTTCACATTTGAAGAGAAAAAATTTTAAGGTGGGACCCACCATTTTTTTTCTCTTCTCTCCCTTTTCTCTTCTAACCAAATGAGAGAAAATAGGATTTTCTCTCCCATTTCTCTCCACCCATTTTCTTTCCTCTCAAATTCACCTCAACCAAACAAAGGCGTAGAGAAAAGCTTAATCATTCTCCCTTTTATAGACATAGGAAAGGGAGTGGGAAACTTCTACACTACTAAGCTATTTTACACAAAGTCAAAAAGGCTATATAATAGTCTTACTATTTACTAGACCATATTAATTTTGTCGTATTACAACTATCGAAATTTATCTTGGTTCAGATGTTTTCTTCTATTCCTTTTCTTCGAATATCATCATATCTTTTGTTTTGTTGATGATGCTCCCTTGTTGCTATTAAATTTTTCAGCAATCATTTTTGTCTTTGAGTAAAAAATATCTGAAATCGAAGGCTCCATATTGGGGTCTTGAGCATCTTGCAAGTCCATTGAAGCATATTTTTGAGACATTGTTTCCTCTTTAACGGATAATAAATCATTTTTCATCTCTTCAAAATATGCCTCAAGTAATTTTTGTTGAGACATATTTTCTGACTTCATTTTGAGTCTCCTTGAAAAATGCTCAAATGGAGAAGGAATTTCCTTTCTTAATTGGAGCGTCATTTGTTCATTATAAATTTTTATTTTTTGATCAATATTATTGATTGTATCAGATCCAAACAAAATTTTGTTTCAGGATCAATTTTTATCATTTTGAATAAAATATTCATTTGAGACAAGGAATTTTTTCTTGGGTATAACCCACTTGTGGACTCCATCTAATAATCCACGAAATTGAAAATTCAATAAAAAAGTGGAAGCCAAATATTTCTTCTATCAGAATTTCTAATTTTTGAATTTCATGAACCTTAGGAGAAATTTCTATCCATTTATCAAATCTTTCTTTGAATGGTTCGGGCAAAATAGATACATTTGTACCATAAGTTTGCCACCATTTGCAAAACCAAATTGGTATTTCTGATTTATAAACCTCAGAACATACCTTGATAAACCGAGAATGTTTTTTATTAGAATTTTGATATAAAAATGCTTTATGAAAAGCATTTTGGTAATCCCAAAAATTATATTTAATGAGAATTTTATTTGAAGGCAAATATAAATCTTTTTGTTTTGATGGAGATATTCCCCATTCTTCAACAGATATAATCTTTTTAATAATAATTTTTGAGAAATTATGAACTTCTACAATCCCTTTTGGGGGAAAATGTTGAAATTCACAACCATTTTCTGTAAAATTCCTTCATAAAAATCCCTGAACTTATAACTTCTTGTAGCATATGATGCTTTATCAAAATACATTTCCATGAGATTCCATGGATCATTTTTCCATTTCAAATCTTTTTCTTCAAGTAACAAAATAATTTATGTTTTTTCAGTAGTGATATAATCACTATTTTCTTCTTTACTAACAATTGAGGAATATAAAGGAATATCATCTTTTATTGTTGAAGAAGAAGAAAGGCTATTACCTTCGTATCTTCTTTTATATTCTAAGAATTCTTTATTTCCTGACAAGTCTTCAGCTATTAGCTTTTTGTTACCATATTGAGCCAGTATTTCTGGCTGAGTTCTTCATGTACCTCTATAAGAGGAAAGTCGTCAACCACGTTGATACATACCTACAAAATTATTCATTGAATATATTCTCTAGTTAAAAAATTAGGAAGACTATTAGCTTCTCTTTTTTTATAAACAATTTCAAAATCAAATGGGGCTAAATGAGTCTGCCATCTTGCAACCATCATGCCGATTTACAATCAGTTTTTATAATAAATTTCTGATTGTATAAATCATCTTGGAATTTTAAAACACATTTAACAATGGCGAGAATTTCTCTTGCAACCGTAGAATAATTCTTTTGTGAATTATTCCATTTTCCTGAATAAAATCTAACAAGATATTCTTGTTTATTATGAAGATTATTTTTTTAAGAATACTCCCATATCTGATGCATCTGTTTCAACAATTTTTCCCCAATTAGGATTACTTAGCATTAAACAATGAAGAGATTTAACTCTTTCTTTTATTTTCTTGACAGATTCAATATGTTTTTCAGTCCATTGCTTATAATTTTTCTTAAGTCTATCATATAAAATAGTTGTATCTTTAGCCAAATCCTTAATATAATGAGATATATAATTTAAACTACCCAAAAATCTTTGAAATTGAGTTTTATCAAGAATTTCATCAGGAAATTTTTCTGCAAAATCAATACTTCTATTAATAGGAATAATATTTCCTTTTTCAATATTATGGCCTAAGAATCTAACATTTGTCTAAAATAAATTCATTTTAGGTTTAGATATAACTAACCCATTTTTGATAATAATATCCTTAACATTTTTAAATGCTTAAAGTGCATTTCAATATTTTTCGTGTCTAAAATAAATTCATTTTAGGTTTAGATATAACTACCCCATTTTTGATAATAATATCCTTAAACATATTTAAATGCTTAAAATGCATTTCAATATTTTTCGAGAAAACTATCATCTATGTAAACAATAATAAACTCACTATAAGGAGTAAAAATATCATTCATAATTTTTTGAAATTCAGAAGGAGCATTTTTCAGTCCAAATGGCAAAACATTCCATTCGAACTGTCCTATTGGAACATTAAATCAATATCCTGTCAGACTTATTAATCTGAATTTGCCAATATCCTGACTTTAAATCAAAATTTGAAAATATAATAGAATCATATAATCTGTTTAATATATCTTTTTTTATTAGAAGTGCCCTCCAGAAATAGAACCTCTTAATGAAGTTGTTGGGTGATGATTCTATCCTCAGCACTGTTTCACTCAGTGGGAAATGATTCTATCTTTTATACTGAACCAAGCTCAGTAGCCTATGTACTCTGAACTGTTGAGAAGATTTGAAGATCCCAAAACCCTATCTCGATTGGTGAACCATTCCGTTGTATATGTTGTTTGCTCTCGAGGTTTCGGACTCGGTAGACACTCGCTCCGGTCAAGGCGCGCCGCAGCTTATTTGCCTCAAGCACCGGTGTAGAAGACTCGGTGATACTTGGACTCAAGCAGGAGCAAGATATCGAGAGAGTCGGCCGAACCGAACTCACAGGAGTAGTTCACTCGGACTCGTAGCCTGATCTTCGATAGACTTATCTCACTGTCTATCTATTGAATACAAGGTCGGACTCAAAGATCGGGCAGATAGTCTTCAGGACTGCCGAATCTTTTGAAAGACAATCAGCATTGTCATATACGAGGATGAGAGAAGTCAGCTTCAGCTTGTCTCGAAGTCTGTGCTATCTCAACCGCTCTATCCGCCTCGATAAATGACAAATATACACGTGTCACCCTACCTACTAAAGCTGCAAGTCAACACTTTCCGAAAAAGGAGGAAAAGGCACTGTTACCTACGCCAAAAGAGCCGTTTGCTACCAAAAAGAGAGAGAGAGAAGAAGATCGTCTCCAACGGATCTTTCTCAATCTCTTCTCTATAAATAGAGGGATCATTCAAGATTTGAAGAGGACGAGTTCACGAGCTAACGAAGAAACAAACACACACACGAACATTCAAACGAGCGTATTTAAAAGCCTAAGTCTTCCGCAAGAATCGAAAGAGTTATCTCCGGAGAAAGACTACCTCTAAGCTCATAAGGGAACCAAGCTGAACCGACAATAAAGCATCTAGTATCCAAGCAACGTGACACGAACTTATAGCTAAACCTCAGCTGTTCGTCGCTCTAGAAGCTACATTCTTGTTCCCATCCCTCTAACCCTAAGCTCAACCGATATATCCATAGCTTAGACGAAGGAGTTCACTTTTGAACCCAATCCTTATTGTATAAGGACTCCTTCACTGTTGGAGAAGTTTGTCAAACACTTTAAGTTTGATAGAAGTGTAAACTGGGACTTGCTCAGTATAATCCCCAAGCCACGGCTTTGTCCTGTGCACAAGCTGACTGAGACTAACTCAGTATAATAAATAGCCTCCTGATCTATCGGGACAGTGGACGTAGGATTGTTGATATCCGAACCACTTTAAAAATCTACGTGTCGTTTACTTACGTTCTTTTCTTCGTTACATTGATTTTACCGTGCATACCGAACATCTTATTTAAATTCAATTAATCGTCACGATATCCGAACTTCTTATCTACCGAATCGAGACTTAAAACGTTTTCTCATAAAAACCGATTTGGGCCTACACTATTCCGCGCACCGAACTCTTGCCGATCGATACCGAATTCGACCTAGTCGGTTAGCGAGATCTCGACCGAGTCGGCCTTTTTAGCCTTTAACTCGATTCGGAATAGTTGTCCGGTCCGCCGAATCATTTTCGCATGCGGCATCTTCCCCGAATAGGACTGTTCGTGTTCGAAGTTGAGAAATTTGGGGTTCGAGTGTATTCACCCCCTCCCCCTCTACACCCGAACTCACTCTCGGGACCAACAATTGGTATCGGAAGCGGGGAGTTCCTTAAGACTCTTGTCACTTTGAGACCGGTCTATTCGAACGGATCCGGGAGGAAAACGTTTTTCACCGCATATCACTCTACATTCATATCATTATTCTTCATGGCTGATATGTCGTGTATAAGAATGGTACCCATGTTCTCGGTGGAGAATTATGGAGTATGGCGAGTCAGAATGGAAGCACATCTGACATCCCTCCATGACAGTATGACTGAAGTGCTTGAAGATGGACCTATCGTTCCCATGATCGATAGCGTCATAACTCAAGACCAAGGAGGAGGAATGGTGACTGGGAAGAAGATCCCTAAAGACAGAAGTCTCTTCACTCCTGAAGAGAAGAAGCTTCACAATCTAGACCGAGTCGCCAGGAATGCCATACTAACCACTCTTAGCGATTCTTATCTTGGCAGGGTTCAGGAATGCAAAACCGCTAAAGAACTCTGGGATGCTCTAGCGCTACTGAGTCGAGGGACTCAGAAGATTAAAGCGAATAAACTAGCGCTGGAACTCCAAAAGCTGGAAAGCTTATCTCTCATGTCTGGTGACAAAATCGAAGATCTGAACGTCAGATTTACCAATCTGATGAACTCAATCAACGGGCTGGGAAAGACATTCAGCAACTGAGAAATAAATCTAAAGATACTGAGGGCACTGCCGGACGGACACTGGACACCTTTTGCCACTCTATTGCGACATTCTGATTTAGATGTTGTCTCCCCTGACCATATCTTTTCAGAATTACAGGCAGAGGAGTTTGAGTTCGACGGACCTCAACGAAAGCCGAGAGCCGAAGCCGACACAAAGATCGACCATGCTTTCAAAGCAACGATCAAGACAAAGCATCTCCCATGACGAGCAAGACGACGAGTAAGACCGAGCCTTCACTCAATGATCTACAAGAAGGAAGTCTCGCTCGTAAGTATGCGCCGCCATCGTAAAGTATCGAAGGAGAAGGAGAGGCGTAGAAGGCTGACTAAAGCGTACCGAGACACAAAAGGTAAGTCAGAACATACACCAAAACGCTCTCCCGACTCACAATCTTCCGAATGCGTAAAAGAAAGATGACTCAAAGCCCCTCAAGGGATAGTGCAACCAAAGAAGAAAAAGTCATCACTTGCTACAATCGCGAAAAGCCGGGACATTATCAATATGATTGTCTCCGAGCTCGATAGTGCCGAACGCGAAGACGTAAGGCAAGGAGAGAGAAATTCGCCCGTAAAAGACAATCCTACATAGCTGGCGAAATCTCAGACGACTCAGAAGAGGTCGACTCCTTTATGGATTCATCTGACGATGAAGCAGCCTTCATGGCCTTAGAGCATGAAGCAGATGAATCGACTGAAATGTGCATGATGGCAGGCGAAGAGGATGAGGTAAATTCTCATGAACCGAGCCAACTCCTCTTCACACCGCACACACGACATCATGTTTCGAGTGCAGATGGGAATTTGGACATCACAACCGCATATGAAGATCTACTAGATGAACAAATTCAAATGAGTCGCAGCTCAAAGAAGACTCTTCGGGAGTTGGATACCCCGAAAGTGGAGAATCGAGACTTTCTCGAGAGAGTCGGTTACTACTGCGGCCGAAGGACTTGTGGTGAGACTCGTGGAGGAGATAAACTCTCGATGGCCAAGTCTCAAGCATCAAGAAGATCGGATTTCGTTTTGACCAATAACTTGACTCGTAAAGATATCGAATCGAGTCCGCCGAAGCAAAACCGCCGGGACTTCGGCACCGAACATGATGCACCGAAGAAAAGTGATGATGTCCGGAGGAACCCGATGACCGAGAGGTACATGGGCGCCGAAAAGAAATTGGGGGCTATGCTAGCAAGCAACAAGCCAAAGCACCGCAAAGAAGGACTTGGATTCAGCCGGGGAGCTTCCTCGCCCCGCCCCAAGACACTCGGAAGGACGGCTTGGTGATAGGTTTGTTCGAGGAAAGACCATCAATGCTGATATACCGAACCCCCTCGCAAAGAACAAACAAAAGATGAAAGCACCTCATCCTACTCAAGAAGATTCGACAAAAAGATCAAAGCCAAAGTACCCCGGTTCGGCAAGGGGGAACCAAAGAAATCAAAATTGGCCGATCAGGATGGACCTCCAAAACCGACACATCCCAGGCTCAGTATGGGTCATATTATTATGAACCTATAGTCGAAGAGGATCCAAAAGTCGGGAAAAGAAACGAGAAAGCCGCACGAAGGCAAAGGTCGGCAGTTCACCGGCTCAAGATTAGGACTCCCGAACCTCGAAGCCTCGAAGTCACCTATGACCACCCAGGTGGTCGGATATGTTGACTCCTAGTGGAAAGAAGATGTCCGAAACCACCGGGGTTGTTAGAAAGATTTGGGTTATTAAAACTAACACCTAAGGACCCAAAATCAAAAATAAAGGGTACCCGAATATAATTCGTTTTGCGGAGTGCGCAGAGACCCATGGTATGTGGACAACGGATGCTCAAAACATATGACATACCAAAGGAGTCTCTTCAAGAATTATATCATCGAAGAAGGACCCTGACTGAGTTCGGAGACAATGCAAAAGGCTATACTAGAGGATATGGAACACTTAGCATTGGAACCGCCAAAGTTCCAAGAGTATCATATGTTGAAGGACTTCAAAGATAACCTTCTCTCTCGTTAGTCAATTTTGTGATAACTCAAATAGAGTGGTATTTGACGCCGGTTTCGTGATGTTATTGAGAAATCTACAAGGGAAAACAAGTGTTATCGGGTTCGCGCAGAAAGAACATATATGTTGCCGATCGGAACTCAGCAGTAACCCGAAGCTTGTCCGTTGGCGAAGAACGATAATCGAACGGGGTGGCTATGGCATAGAAGACTCAGCCATCTCAACTTCAAGACGCTCAACAAACTAGCAAGAGACACTCTAGCAAGGGGACCGCCGAATGAAATATTCAAAGAAAGACACTCAGGTGTGAAGCATGTCCCGAAGGGAAAGCAAACAAAGAATCAAAATCCAACGGTTCCATCTCCTTCCACCGATGGAATCCTTCGACTGCTACATATGGATTTGTTCGGTCCGAGTCTCCCCAGTGACGATCGAAGGCGGTGAAATATGCATTAGTGGTCATAGATGACTACTCGCGCTACACATGGGTCATATTCATTACCAACAAGTCTCGACGTCAAAACAGAGTTACCAACGCTTCGAAAAGGCTCGGTGTCGAGAAGAACACCAAGATCGGAAAAATACGTTCGCACGCAGGAACCGAGTTCCTTAATTCCATGGTAGAGGAGTTCGCGAAATGAAGGAATAGAGCATGAGACATCGGCCGCCCGCACACCTCAAAGAAATGGAGTTGCTCGAACGAAAGAACGAGAACTCTCAAAGAAGCGGCTAGAACTCTACTCGCAGATTCGGGACTCCCATCCAAATTCTGGGCGGAAACAACGGATACGGCGTGTTACACTCGAGAATAGATCTCTACCGACAAAGCAAAGATAAGAGGACACCATATGAACTATGGAACGGCAGGAAGCCTTCTCTATCTTATTTCCATATCTTTGGTTGTTCATGCTTTATCCACAATAATGGGAAAGATCAGTCAAGACTTTTGATAGCAAGTCGGATCGGTGGAGTATTCTTAGGATACTCTCGGATCGCCAAAGCTTTCAGAGTATTCAACTATCGGACTCTTTGCATGGAGGAAAGCCCTCATGTTGTTTTTAACGAGTTTGCTATCGAAGACAGGAGCAATAACTCAAATTCCGAATCCGAGGACATCGTGAGACGCTACGGGATCTAAACTTAAAGGACAAACCCGAAAAGATCCAGCTATGTTGGGATGATGATTCGGACGAAGAAACCGAAGACAAATCTATCGAATCTCAACCAGCAGAGCAAGTAGCCGAGCGCATTGATTCTCCCGAACGAATCAATCCCGTGTAACTCGAGTCGATGAAGAAACCCAAGAGGTAACCGAGACCACTACCGAGAATAACAACTCGGGGGGGAACATCTAGTAATGTTCCCGAGCTGAATGCCCCCGAACCTCGGTGACTTAGTAGACCATACTCTTATCATCGAAATTCTTCAATCTCTCGAATAGTACAATTGAAATGCCTAACTCACCTACTATCTCGTGTTGAACAAATTTCGGATGAAGAGCCGAAACTTCGTAGATTGTGGCTCAATGCTCACACCGCTCGATCTAATCATTGGAGATCCCTCGGCTAATGTCAAGTCAAGATCCGGATTCTCGTCAAGGAGAAAGCGCATTATTTTCCCCGCTTCTTGTCTACCGAAGAGCCTCGCACCATTGAGGATGCATTAAAAGATGTTGATTGGATCATAGCTATGCGAGAGGAGCTGAATCGCTTACGAGAAACGAAGTGTGGGAGCTTGTAGACGCACCCGACATCAACATGTCATTGGAACCAAATGGGTCTTCAAAAACAAGCGAGATGAAAACAACGTTATAGTAAGGAAAAAAGCAAGGCTCGTGGCTAAAGGCTACTTGTCAAGTCGAAGGAATAGATTTCGATGAAACTTTCGCTCCGGTTGCAAGATTGGAGGCAATTAGACTATTTCTAGCCTACGCAACACATCAAAGATTCGAGTTTATCAAATGGATGTGAAGTCTGCGTTCCCGAATGGCGTCTTGAAAGAAGAAGTCTATGTGGAACAACCGCCCGGCTTTCACGAGGGACATCAAGTATATAGACTCGGTAAAGGCTCGTATGGGTTAAAACAAGCACCCGGGGCTTGGTACGATACCCCCGTCTCGAGTTTCTTCTTCGAAAGGTTTTCGTAAAGGCACGTGAGACGGCACTCTATTCAAGCATTCGACTGGAAGAAGACTTATTACTTGTGCAGATCTACGTGGATGACATCATATTCGGATCAAAGAATGTCATCATGTGTCAACAATTTGAAAAGATGATGAAGGATAAGTTCGAGATGTCAATGATGGGAGAAATGAACTACTTCCTTGGTTTTCAAGTCAAGCAATCTGAAAAGGGAACGTTCATCAACCAAGGCAAATACACTCGAGACCTCATCAAAAGATTCGGCTGCACATCCGGCAAATCTATCAAGATCCCGATGAATACGAATATGAAGATAGATCTTGATAAAGAGGGAGTATCAGTAGACCAAACCGAATATCGTGCTATAATTGGTTCATTATTATATTTAACAGCTACTCGTCCTGACATAACTTATGTTGTAGGTGTATGTGCTCGATTTTAGGCGAATCCGAAGCAGAGCCATATGGACTCAGCAAAGAAGATTCTCCGCTATCTCCGAGGAACACCTGACATGGGTTCATGGTATCCAGCTGATGATAATATTGAACTAACTGGCTATTCTGATGCCGACTATGCGGGATGTAGAATTGACCGAAAATCAACTTCGGGAACATGTCGGTTCCTTGGCAAGCAAGCGATCTCATGGTTTTCAAAGAAACAAAGCACTCGGCAGCTACGTCGACTACCGAAGCCGAATACATGGCTGCCTGGAAGTTGTTGCGCCCAAATCCTTTGGCCGAGACAAAGCCGAGAGACTATAACGTCATTCAGAATGAAGTGCCGATCTTCTGCGATAGTACCAGTGCCATTGCAATCACTCAGAATCATGTACTACACACGAGATGCAAGCACATGGACATCAGACATCACTTCATTCGTGACCATGTCGAAAAGAAGGATATCAGGATGGAAAAGATCCATACTGACAAGCAACGGGCTGATATACTGACCAAACCTCTAGCTTAATCCAGATTCAGAGAACTTTCAGTAGAGCTAGGTCTGCTGGACCCTACTGACCCCAGTCAGTAAAAGGTTTCAGGAGAGGACCATTTCAGTAAGGGGGAATGTTCACTTTCAGTACTGAATGTATTCAGTACATAGAGATTCAGAAACCATCTACACGAGGTATCAGCTGACTACTATGTTCAGCTGACAGGTTTGCGTATCTCTACTCAGTAGTAATTTATATAACAGTACCTTGTGGTAATTTATATAATAGTACCTTGCATTTGTGGCAAAGATTCAGCATGATATTAATATCTCTTGGTTTGTCTTTATTATTAACGGATTTCATTTAATGCACGACATTCCATATCTTCTCAAACCGCCATTAGCATACTACAAATCTTTCAAGTCCGAAAAATCCGAGATTTGCAAAAGCAATCCTTACTTACAACTTCATCTTCATATCTTATCTCGATTTTATTGGTATGCTTATTAGAACTCATTCTCGTATTCTCTGTTTCTTCGGCATCAATATATATAAACCGTTGTATCTAAAACTCGATACTAATAAGATTCTTATGTAACAGTACTATGGCGAACATAATCGTAGATGCCCCTCATAACATGGAGGACATTCTTGCAAAAGGCCGTGTTCGGGTGCGAACCGGTCATGGAATTCGATGCGTGCGACCTAGACTACATGGATGAGATCTTCGCATCTCTACGGGAGTCCGGTCTGGAGAAGTTTCTATCGAGGAAGCCAACGTTCTTCCTTCCTCGACAGGTGGCTGAAATATACCTCAATTCAGACTCCATCTCTGGAGACATCATTGGGAGGTTCAGAACTTACTCCATCAACAATGCTTCCCAACTCTCGAAACGTATATCTATCAAGGAAGCACATCGAAGAACGACTTTGACTTGCCATCCGAAGGAATCAGCACCGTAGGCTACAATGACGACTCGTAGACGAGTACCTATCCATATTCTCGCGGAAAGCCAACAACCTTCGTGAGTCGCTTTTCCCAAGAACGCCATGCTACCACAATACAGAGCATTGGCTTACATTGTCACTCAGCTGCTGACAAGCCAAGCTGGCTCATTCGATCAGGTCTCCCGACCTAAGATCCAATTAATGATGGCGATATACGATGGCGCTAAGATCAACTGGACAGATTTCTTCATCCGAGAATTCATGATCCAAGCGGCCAAGTTTGACAAGTCAACACGCATCCCGAGCGCGAAGGGGAAATTATCTGTATGGGCCGAAGCTCTCGGCAATGATTGAAGACCACCGTGGTTCGAGATCAAGTCACCTTTGATGATAAAGAGTACTTCAATGTGAAAAAGGTGCGCTTCCATAACCAGTCTGTTGCCCTTCAGCAGATAGGGTCAGGTCCCCAAGCTCAACTGACTAAGCCTCAAGCAGGCCGCACCTTCAAAGAAGAGAACACCTCCAAAGAAAATATCTAAGGCACCGGCTAAGAAACCGAAGAAAGCCATCCCGCACGTGCCTGCTGAATCCGAGGTATCTCCTGAAACTTCGCCGAACGGGCTACTCAAAGCAACCTATTCGACCTTTGCGGCTAATAGATGAGCCGAGTCTTCGAGAAGACTCAATCGCTGGAGAAGGGAGTCTCCACCGAAGAACCAATAGAGATGGAACAAGGGGAGGCTACCGAAGCTCACAGGTGAAGAAATTCAACGCCTAGACAACGGCCCCTCACGGTTCCTCCACTCGGCCAGGATGCCACTCGCCGAACATCGACGTCTCCAATCGACTTGGAATCCGAGACGGCGTCCCGAAGAAGAAACAATCGGGATGGAAGCGTCGGTGATTCTATCCAGAGCATCCCAGAGAAATTCTTCAACTGATTCCGGAGCCTGCTGACTACTCCGATCTGATGCTTATTGCCAAATCAGCAAGACTCCACATGTTGCTGCGACATCATGAGTGGCCTCGTCTCCAACGCCTAGTTCTCCACTTTTCCCGTCGGTAGCTTCATGAAGAAGAACCGAGATTGAGGGAACAAATAGGCTATTCGAGCCCGAAGACCTCGGCTCAATGGAAAATTTGAGGGCCGCAATGCCGGCAATGGTACATGATCGACAACTTGCCTCGGCGGCCCAAGACCCTCGGACGGGTCGGACCATGACGACCCACCCAGGTGATTCGAGCCCTAGAAAGCCCGATGAGGGAAATCCACGGGACAAGGATAAACATATCGAAGAAGCTCGGCGTCCGCTCGGCATCCTTGGACCTGCGAAGTCGACGGGCCGGGTACCTCGGCATCCACGAGCCCGCTCGGCTCTTGTTGGAGTCCGCATTCTAGGTAGCGCCCGCACCCGCATCGTCGACGTTCCAAGTATGTGGCGAGGGCTATTAAAAGCCAAGGCACTCGTAACCGTGCCCTCGCCAAGGCAGTCCACAACGTGTGGAAGAAGACTCGCTGAAGCCACCGCTACCGAGCCGTGGGCCTGAAATCCTCTATGTCCCAATCGGCCGCCCACGATGTCTCCGCCATTGTCACTCGAAGCCCCGGCTCGGCAGCCAGATGAAATTTGATGATCAGCTCGGGATCTTCCAGAAGGACAAACTAAGCTTCTTGCAGAGTTCAAGGCATCTTTGTCTACTCATTCCGAGTCCTTAGTTGAACAAGCCCGAGCCACCGAGATCGAGATTAGACAACATTCGGTTGGTCGTGGAAGATAAGATCTCTCGACAAGCCGAAAGAGTTCAAGGAAGCGGCTGACCTCTCACACCACAAGCACAAGGAAGATCTTGCCACCGAGAGGAACGAGCCGCATGAGGCTCGACTAAGATCAATAATCGTCTTGATGATCCGTCAACCTCTTACAAAAGTCCGGAAAGGTCGGGTACTCATCCCAACCCCGGCTGCAATTGATGATGCCAAAAAGGGGGAAGGAAAAGAGAAGGAAAGAAAAGAGGAGAGTACGGAAAGAAGAGTACCGAGAAGCCGACCCCCACCAAAACCGAAAAATCTAAGGGCACAAAGAACTCGGAAGAAGACTCGGATCGAAATGGGTGAGGCCCGGGGTGTCCCACTGCGAGCACGACCGAGACCGGCCCAAGTGGCTCAGGAACCCAAGCTGCTCATGCGACTCGGACTCCCACCGATATCATTAAGGAAGTCGCGAGTATGCCGAGGAGGCCGCCGAAGATTCGGATGAAGAGGAAACACCTCTCCCTCCACCTGTTCGGGGCAAAGGCAAAAAGATACTGAAACTCCCGACCCCTCCAGCAAAGAAAACAAAACGATACATCTCAGCTGAAGAGGAGGCTCAGATTGCCGCTGATGAAAAGCTGGCAAGGGAGATTGTTGAAGCAGAAGCTGCAAACAAGCCTAAGCCTAAGCCTGTGAAAAGAAAATCTAAAGCTCCAAGCGAGAGGAGGAAGAAAGCCCGCCAAGGCTACCTCCAAGGAAGCTCGAGGATCGAAGACGATGAGGACAGGGAAAAGGAGAAGGAGCGAAGGAAAGCGAGTACCGAGAAGCGGTGGTACATCGAAAGAAAAATCAAGTACCCCCGCTGACTCAGAAGATGCCTCCCAGAAACCTAAAGAGCTAGATGATGGACTGAAGCCATATTCACCCAGATGGACAGGTACTTATATAGAGGCGAAGAGGCGAGACAGATCGAGGCTACGAGAAACGTAATCCACTTAGCCGATCCGGAAGCTCGAGGAAGCGTGCACGAGGAAGAAGCCGAGCACGTAACTCCCGCTAAAGCCGACATTCCCTATCGTTACGGGAAGTTCGGAAAGAAGGCCACCGATCCGAAATCTCACGAGATGGCCGAGAACAGGCGAGTGGATGCCGGCTCAATTCACTCGAGAGATGGGAAAATTCGAAGATTGAGTTCATCAAACGCTATTATTTCGGAGATTACGGCCGAACAAGTCTAGAGCTGAAGCTTATGCTTCGAATGGATGATGCTTACTCGAAGCGGATCTCTACATCCACTTGTATAATGCCATTTCGTAAGGGAAAGAGATTCGATTCTCGGACCCCGGAATCATTCCACCTCCAAGAAGAATGGATGACTCAATTCATGTTGCGACTATTGAAGTCGAAGTGAAGGACGCTGGCGATCAAAGATTCTTACAAGATGATAACCCAGTGACTTCGCGGAATACTTGAAGCTGAGAAAGACCACGTACCGAATGTATGGTGTGCCACTGCCTGAGACACAATCGCAAGGATTCATGGACCGGATTCAGCAGTTTAGGCGCCCATAGTCTTAGTATTCTCTCTTCATAGTCTAGCAAGATTTGTAATGTACTAAACTGAATCACTCTTATATATACAAATCTTCTTTTTGCTCTGACAACAACTTGTTATCTAAATAGCCGTGTTTGTCTTATGCTTTAACACTCAGAATCACTAAAGTGATTACTGACACACACTCACTTTCTTTATTACTTGTCAGTTTCAACAATTTTTCCCCAATTAGGATTACTTAGCATTAAACAAGGAAGAGATTTAACTCTTTCTTTTATTTTCTTGACAGATTCAATATGTTTTTCAGTCCATTGCTTATAATTTTTCTTAAGTCTATCATATAAAATAGTTGTATCTTTAGCCAAATCCTTAATATAATGAGATATATAATTTAAACTACCCAAAAATCTTTGAAGTTGAGTTTTATCAAGAATTTCATCAGGAAATTTTTCTGCAAAATCAATACTTCTATTAATAGGAATAATATTTCCTTTTTCAATATTATGGCCTAAGAATCTAACATTTGTCTAAAATAAATTCATTTTAGGTTTAGATATAACTAACCCATTTTTGATAATAATATCCTTAACATTTTTAAATGCTTAAAATGCATTTCAATATTTTTCGTGTCTAAAATAAATTCATTTTAGGTTTAGATATAACTAACCCATTTTTGATAATAATATCCTTAAACATATTTAAATGCTTAAAATGCATTTCAATATTTTTCGAGAAAACTATCATCTATGTAAACAATAATAAACTCACTATAAGGAGTAAAAATATCATTCATAATTTTTTGAAATTCAGAAGGAGCATTTTTCAGTCCAAATGGCATAACATTCCATTCGAACTGTCCTATTGGAACATTAAATCAATATCCTGTCAGACTTATTAATCTGAATTTGCCAATATCCTGACTTTAAATCAAAATTTGAAAATATAATAGAATCATATAATCTGTTTAATATATCTTTTTTTATTAGAAGTGCCCTCCAGAAATAGAACCTCTTAATGAAGTTGTTGGGTGATGATTCTATCCTCAGCACTGTTTCACTCAGTGGGAAATGATTCTATCTTCTATACTGAACCAAGCTCAGTAGCCTATGTACTCTGAACTGTTGAGAAGATTTGAAGATCCCAAAACCCTATCTGATTGGTGAACCATTCCGTTGTATATGTTGTTTGTCTCGAGGTTTCGGACTCGGTGAGACACTGCTCGGTCAAGGCGCTCGCAGCTTATTTGCCTCAAGCACCGGTGTAGAAGACTCCGGATGATCTTGGACTCGCAGAGCAAAGATATCCGAGAGAGTCAATCGAACCGAACTCGCGAGGAGTAGTTCACTTGGACTCGGAGCGATCTTCGCAGACTTATCTCAGTTGTCTATCTACTGAATACAAGGTCAGACTCAGCATCGGCAGATAGTCTTCAGGACTGTCAGAATCTTTTGAAAGACAATCAGCATTGTCATATACGAGGATGAGAGAAGTCAGCTTCAGCTTGTCTCGAAGTCTGTGCTATCTCAACCGCTCTATCCGCCTCGACAAATGACAAATATACACGTGTCACCCTACCTACTAAAGCTGCAAGTCAACACTTTTCGAAAAAGGAGGAAAAGACACTGTTACCTACGCCAAAAGAGTCGTTTGCTACCAAAAAGAGAGAGAGAGAAGAATATCGTCTCCAACGGATCTTTCTCAATCTCTTCTCTATAAATAGAGGGATCATTCAAGATTTGAAGAGGACGAGTTCACGAGCTAACGAAGAAACGAACACACACACGAACATTCAAACGAGCGTATTTAAAAGCCTAAGTCTTCCGCAAGAATCGAAAGAGTTATCTCCGGCGAAAGACTACCTCTAAGCTCATAAGGGAACCAAGCTGAACCGACAATAAAGCATCTAGTATCCAAGCGACGTGACACGAACTTATAGCTAAACCTCAGCTGTTCGTCGCTTTAGAAGCTACATTCTTGTTCCCATCCCTCTAACCCTAAGCTCAACCGATATATCCATAGCTTAGACGAAGGAGTTCACTTTTGAACCCAATCCTTATTGTATAAGGACTCCTTCACCGTTGGAGAAGTTTGTCAAACACTTGAACGTGGGGCTGTTCCGAACCCGACCCGCACGGGTCGGGGCGGCCCCGGTTCCCGCCGCGGACCCGCCCCGCCCCTCCCCGCCCAGTTTAGACCCGCCCGTATAGACCCGCCCCGCCCTGCCCGGACCCGCCTCATAACAAATTAGAATTTAGAAGTGTAAAAGTGTTACTTGTGATATTCGAACCCGCATCAATAATTTCTTTATATGCACTTATGCCGTTTGAGCTAATGTTCACATTTGTTAATATTTTACATGTATAGTTATATATAAGAATATGACATACTAAAATAAAAAAATTAATACATCTAACAAAAAATTAGCTTATAAAATATAATATTAATTTTCTAGAATTCAATATACTATATTCAAATTATAATTACGGACATGTATTTCGAAAATGAAATTAACATTTTTATTTCCAAAATTTAAATTTAAAACTATTTTTTATTTCTAATTTTCTATTCTTTAATTGAAATGGATTATATGTATAAATACAATTATAACAAGTGAAAATACATCTAACGATTGAAAATACATCTAACGACCCAATTGATAAAATATCCACGTATAACAATTGTTAAAATATTCATTCCCAATTATTTTGTCTAGATGCACAAATCTTTATGACTTTATGATTTGTATTTTGTTTATTTGGGAATATCCGAACATATGAAATTGTGTTTGTTTTATGTTTGTTGTAGTAGTATTGATAATAACAGGTTTTGCAACTTGATTAGTTCGTAGTGAATAGTATTTTTGTAGTAATGAGGAGCAAAAAAAAAACTGCGGTACGGGGCTGGTAGGACCCGCCCCGTGCGGGTTCGGTTCCGGGGCCAAAGGAGCAGACCCGTACGGGTCCACGGGGCGGGTCCGGGTAGTATGATACCCGGACCCGACCTGCCATTTTGCCATCCCTAATCTGAACTACTTCTGATCCATTTTATCTTCTAGGGCCTTCTGAATAGTCTGGAGTCTGAGCTCTGAGGCCTGAGTAAGGGAAGATATGGATGCAGTGTGAGCTGACTGGGCTGCCTTATATTCTTCAAGATGTTTAGCCTGGGCAGCTTCCATCAGCTTATGTTGATCTTCAAATTTGGCTCTCTGAGTGGCAAGTGCATCTGTCAATGTCGTGGAGAAGTCAGGGGCTGGGTATTCTGAATCGTCGTTCTGAGCCCCTTAATCTCCGCACTCTGAGCCTGAGTGGACTGCCTCCATGTCTTGTGGACGGTGCGAGCAAGGAGTCGGTTCTGAGCACCTTGACTCCTTAGGGCCCCTGCCACTGTCTTCGATCATCGGCTCTTCGGGCTGGGCGCTACCTCAAATGCAGACCACATCAACAGCTGAACTGGGTCCGCCGACTTAGAGGTACAAGTCGCCGACTGTTCTGGAGGGATGATGCTGAGAGGTGATTCAGCAGTTGTAGAAGGAGCATCCTCCTCCAGTTGAGTTCCCTCATCAGGCTTCTCAGGGCCTGAATTACGGGGTGGGTTCTGATTGTCAGGATCAGACCCATCTGAGGGAGCGGCCGCTGAAGTGGGTAGACTGTCGTTCAGCAGAGCGAGCATGGCCGCCCTCAGATCCTCTAGGGAGCAGATATCAGCAGGCTTGGAGTAGCCTATCTTCTCCCGGATTACTAACTCCTCCTCATGGAGTTGTTCGCAGGAGTGGTGGTGGATCAACTTATTCAGTGTTGACCACGCCTGGAACCGAATCAGAGTGTGGAGCCTAGCCTGCCTTGCTAATATGATCAAATCTGAATGGATGGCTATCTCGGGGATTGCTTCTGACACTTCTCGGGAGGCTCTAGATTGTAGAGCAGATGCCTCCATCCCGATTGACTCTGACTTTGACGCAGTCTCCGAATCCTCAACCTCTATCGGAGACGGTTGTTTTTCAGCAGATGGGATGCTGCTGAGTGGTGGGATATCCAAGGGGATTTGAGTAGGAGAGATCGGATCAGCTTCTACCCCTTGGTCCACTGCCTCACCCTGTTCAGTGGAGACGGCTTTCTCCACTAACACTGTCTTTTCTGAGGACTCAGCCTCATCTCTAAGTTGCAGGGGAGGTGCAGCCACAGTTTCACCGACCTTCTTCGACTTCTTTGTCGGTGTCTTCTGAGCTGCCTTGGGAGGTGACCTCTTCTTTGATGGAGTTGAGGTCTTCTGAGAGCTTGGCTTGGGCTCAGCAGGCCCTGAGCCAATCTGCTGAAGGGCAGCTGCCCTGCTCTGAAATCTCACTTTCTTTGGGCTGAAGTACCCTTTGTCTGCATATACGGCATTGTCAGCTCCACATAGGTCCTCAATCATTACTGAGAGCTTCGTGCCGTATAGGAGTTTTCCCTTGACAGACAGGCAGTTGGTGGAATGATCGAACTTCACTGCCTGAGTCATGAACTCCTTCAAGAAAAACTCTGCC
Organism: Lavandula angustifolia; assembly: GCA_028984105.1. Taxonomy (NCBI): domain Eukaryota; kingdom Viridiplantae; phylum Streptophyta; class Magnoliopsida; order Lamiales; family Lamiaceae; genus Lavandula; species Lavandula angustifolia. The sequence goes on from CM054813.1 coordinate 24,704,570, forward strand.
TAGTTAATCTTCGCATGGTCATATATGGCCATCATCATTTGAATCTTAGGCCTCGATACTTGGTCAAATGAGCCAGCCTTACTCGTCAATATCTGAGTAATGATATAGGCAAGAGCTCTGAACTTCGGAAGCATAGTATTCTTTGGGAAGGCGGCTCTAGAGGTAATAGGCTTCCCGCAGAATATTTCCAAGTACTCGTCCATGATATCATCTTTATAGCCCACTGTGCTGAATCCCTCGCTAGGAAGCTGAAAGCTTGACTGAAGAGCTTCCTTGATTGACATCAGCTTGATCTCCGGTATAGCGCGGGCGGGGTCTCCAATCTGATGAATAATGAATCGGCATCTGATATCCCTATCAACAGATTTTGAGTTGAGATACAGTTCAGCTATCTGACACGGAAGGAAATATGAAGGTTTCCTTGAGAGGTAGGCTTCAAGTCCTGACGCCCTCAATGCGTCAAAGTCCATGATCGACTCAAACCACACGCGGTCTTTCTCGAGGATTTCTATCATGTTTATAGGACCAATAACGTCCCTTCCTGCCATGTTTTAATCTCGCACGAGAAAATATCTGCATCAAACAAAAAATATTATCAAGAACATATACGATACTGAATAAGCATTAAGATTTGCCAAAGTTTTTCTGAGAGATTGGAATAGAAGTTTGCAAGTAGACGAATGCTTTCTCAGAAATTCTAGGGTTGTAAAATTTTTGCAGAGTAAAATGGCGGTTTCTAAACTTTGAACGTGTTTTTATATGATAAAGAAGATGAACAGTTATTAATCCACGGTTCAGTTTAAATCCGCTTTATGAGATGGACGGCTAGGATTTAATGTTATAAAATAGGCACTGATCAATTTAGCCGCCTAAGTCAAATTACAGTTGTATATAGCCAAAGAAGTAACTTGATTAGACATGCATTTAATGCGCCGCAGAGTTCAGCATACTTTACATAGAATGTCGTGTATTAAATGTAAATGGTCATATTAAATGATATTTTCTAAGGCATTGAATACGAAGCTGAATCTAAATCATTAATGCACATAATATTTCATTTGCTACTAAGTAGAGATACGCAAACCTGTCAGCTGAACATCGTAGTCAGCTGATACCTCGTGTAGATGGTTGCTGAGTCTCTATGCCCTTTGATGGTCAGTATGGATCTTCTCTATCTTGACATCCTTCTTTTCGACATGATCACGAATGAAGTGGTGTCGATGTCTACGTGCTTGCATCTAGTATGAAGTACGGGGTTACGAGTGATTGCATTGCACTGGAGCTATCGCAGAAGATCGGCACTTCATTCTGAATTACATCATAGTCGCGTAGCTGCTGTCTCAGCCAAAGGATTTGGGCGCAGCAACTTCCGGCAGCCATATATTCAGCTTCAGTAGTTGACATTGCTACTGAATGCTATTTCTTTGAAAACCACGAAATCAGCTTTCTGCCAAGGAACTGACAAGTTCCAGAAGTTGACTTTCGGTCAATTCTACATCTTGCATAGTCAGCATCAGAATAACCAGTTAGTTCAATATTATCATCTACTAAATACCATAAACCTATGGCAAATGTTCCTCTGAGATAGCAGAGAATCTTCTTTGCTGAGTCAATGTGACTCTTCTTGGGATTCACCTGAAATCGAGCACAGACACCTACAACATAAGTTATGTCAGGTCGGATAGCAGTTAGATATAATAATGAACCAATAATAGCACGAAATTCGGTATGGTCTACTGATACTCCCTCTTTATCAAGATCCATTTTCATATTCATGTTCATCGGGATCTTGATTGGTTTGCCGGATGTGCAACCGAACTTCTTGATGAGGTCTCGAGTGTATTTGCCTTGATTGATGAATGTTCCCTTCTCAGATTGTTTGACTTGAAAACCGAGGAAATAATTCATCTCTCCCATCATTGACATCTCGAACTTATCCTTCATTATTTTCTCAAATTATTGACACATGATGACGTTCTTTGATCCGAAGATTATGTCATCTACGTAGATCTGCACAAGTAGGATGTTGTCTTCCAGTCGAATGCTGAATAATGTGCGGTCTACTGTGCCCTTCTGAAAACCTTTCTGAAGAAGAAATTCAGACAGGGTATCGTACCGAGCCCTGGGTGCTTGTTTTAACCTGTACAGAGCCTTTCTGAGCCTGTAGACTTGATGTCCCTACTGAAAGCCGGGAGGCTGTTCTACATAGACTTCTTCTTTCAGCACGCCGTTCAGGAACGCAGACTTCACATCCATTTGATAAACTCTGAATCGCTGATGTGTTGCGTAGGCTAGGAATAGTCTGATTGCTCCAATCTTGCAACTGGAGCGAAAGTTTTGTCGAAATATATCCCTTCGGCTTTACAGTAACCTTTAGCCACGAGTCTCGCTTTGTTCCTTACTATAACGTTGTTTTCATCTCGCTTGTTCTTGAAGACCCATTTAGTTCCAATCACATGTTGATGTCGGGGTCTGTCAATAAGCTCCCATACTTCGTTTCTCGTGAACTGGTTCAGCTCCTCCTGCATAGCTATGATCCAATCAGCATCCTTGAGTGCATCCTCAACTGACTGAGGTTCTTCAGTAGACAAGAAGCAGGAATATAATGCGCTTTCTCCCTGACAAAATCTGGATCTTGTCTTTAAGCTTGCTGAAGGATCTCTAATAATCAGATCAGAAGTGTGAGCATCTAGCCACGATCAACGATGTTTCAACTCTTCATCTGAAATTTGTTCAACACAGATAGTAGGTGAGTTAGGCATTTCAGTTGTACTATTCTGAGATTGAAGTAATTCAGTTACGAGAGTTGGGTCTACTGAGTCACCAGGTTCAGGGGCATTTAGCTCAAGAACTTCATCCGTTCCCCCTGAATTATTATCCTCAGTAGAGGTCTCAGTTACCACTTGGGTTTCTTCATCGACCTGAGTTACACGGGATTGACTGCGTTCGGGAGTCAACTGTTCAGCCTACTTCGGCCTGCGGCCGAGATTCGATTGTCTTATCTTCATTTTCCTCTTCTGAATCATCATCCCAACACAGCTGGATCTTTTCAACTTTATCTTTTAGACTCAGATCCTGTAGCTGCTTACTGATGTCCTCAAACTCTGATTTAGAGTTCCTGCTCCTGTCTTCAGTAGCAAACTTATTAAAAACAACATGAGGGCTTTCCTCCACGCAAAGGGTCCGGTAGTTAAAAACTCTGAAAGCTTTGCTGACCCGGGAGTATCCTAAGAAGACTCCCTGGTCTGACTTGCTATCAAAAGTCTTTAACTGGTCCTTCCCATTATTGTGGATAAAGCATGAACACCCAAAAATATGGAAATAAGATATGAAAGGCTTCCTTCCGTTCCATAGTTCATATGGTGTCTTCTTATGCTGCTTAGTCAGTAGAGATCTGTTCTGAGTGTAACATGCGGTGTCGGTTGCTTACGCCCGAGAATTTGGTTGGGAGTCCCGAGAGCGGGGTTCTTGCTTTGCTTCTTTGAGTGTTCTATTCTTCCTTTCAAGCAACCCCGTTTTGTTGAGGCGTGCGTGCGGCGGCACGTCTCATGCTCTATGCCTTCAGCTTTGCGGGAACTCCTCCACCATCGAATTCAGGAACTCAGTTCCTCTGTCTGAATGTATTTTTATAATCTTGGTGTTCTTCTCGACACTGAGCTTTTTCAGAAGCGTAGGTAACTCTGTTTTGATGTCAGACTTGTTGGCAATAAATATGACTCATGTGTAGCGCGAGTAGTCATCAATGACCACTAAAGCATACTTTTTGCATCTGATCGTCACCGGAGAGACTGGACCGAATAAATCCATATGTAGCATCAAGGATTCCATCGGTGGAAGGGGATTAAAGCGGTGGATTTTGTTTCTTTGTTTTCTTTCCCTTCAGACATGCTTCACACTGAGGGTCTTTGCTGAATACTTCATTCGCCAGTCCTCTTGCTAGAGCGTTTCTAGCTAGCTTGTTGAGCATCTTGAAGTTGAGATGGCTGAGTCTTCTTTGCCAGAGCCACCCCGTTCTGTTGTCGTTCTTTGCCAACAAACAAGCTTCAGGTTCAGCTGAGTTCCAGTCAGCTACATAGATATTCTTTTTGCGCGAACCTGATAACACTGTTTTCCCTGTAGATTTATCAATGACATCACAGAAACCAGCGTAAAAAATCACTCTATTCGAGTTATCACAAAATTGACTAACAGAGAGAAGATTATGCTGAAGTCCTTCAACATATGATACTCTTGGAACTGTGGTGGTTCCAATGCTGAGTGTTCCATAGCCTCTGGTATAGCCTTTTGCGTTGTCTCCAAACTCGATTTTGGGTCCTTCTTCAGTAGTATAATTCTTCAATAGATCCTTTTGGTATGTCATGTATCTTGAGCATCCGCTGTCCACATACCAAGGGTCCTTGTGCACCTGCAAAACAGAATTATATTCAGGTACCCTTTATTTTTTATTTTGGGTCCTTAGATGTAAGTTTTGGAAACCCAGATCTGTCTCACGACCCTGGTGGTCTCAGACAGTTTCTTTCCACTTTGATCAACATACTTGACCACCGGATCGGGTCGATGCCGACTTACGAGGCTTCATAGGTTCGGGAGTCCCGATCTTCCGAATTGGTGGACTGCTGACCTTTGCCTTTTGAATGGCTTTCTTCTTCTTCTTCTGACTTTTAGGTCCTCTCCTGACTATAGGATCATAATAATATGACCCGTACTAAGCTGGATGTGTCAGCTGTGGAGGTCCATATTGATCAGCCCATTTAACTTTGTTGGTTCTCCCTTGACTGAACTCGGGTGATTTTGAGCTAATCTTCTTGTCATAATGCTGATAGCTGGGATGAGGTGCCTTCATCTTCTGTTTGTTCTTGGCTAGGGGGTTCAGAATCTCAGAGTTGATGGTCTCCCCTTGAACAAATCTATCAGCTAGCCAATTCTCTGAGCGTACGGGGGGCAGATGAGGAGGCTCCATGATCGAATCCAAGTCCCTCCTTGCGGTGCTTAGGCTTGTTGCGGCTAGCATGGCCTCAAGCTTCTTTTCAACGTCCATGTACCGCTCTGTCATCAGATTCCTCCAGACATCATCACTTTTTTTAAGTGTTTCATGCTCGGTCTGAAGTCCTAACAACTCTTGCTTCAGTAGACTTAGTTAGTATCTTTCTGAGTCAAGTCATTGGTCAGTACTGAGATCTGATCTTCTTGATGCTGAGACTTGGCCATCAGAGAGTTTATCTCCTCCCTGAGTCTCAACACAAGTCCTTCGACTCGGCAGCAACCCGACTCTCTTGAGAAAGTCTCTGATTCTCCACTTTCAGGGTATCCAACTCCTGAAGAGTCTTACTGAGCTGCAGGCTCATCTGAATTTGCTCGTCTAACAATTCTTCGTAGGCGATCAAGACGTCCAGATTCTCATCTGCACCTGAAATAGTGTCGTGTGTGCAGTGTGAAGAGGAGTTAAATGGAGCGTGAGAGTTTACCTCATCCTCTTCTCCTGCCATAAGACACTTTTCAGCATCTTCTTCAAGCTCTACGGCCATGAATACTGCTTCATCATCTAATGAATCTATGAAGGAATCGACTTTATTTGAGTCGTCTGAGAGTTCACCAGCTATATATGCTTGACGCTTCTTGATGAACTTCTCCCTTCGAGCTTTGCGTGCTGCTCTCTCAGCAGTACTGAGCTCGGGACAGTCATACTGATAATGTCCTGGCTTTTTACAGTTGTAGCAGGTGGTGACTCTCTCTTCTTTGCTCTTGATTTCTTTCGACTGAGCTGAGTCTTCCTGTTTCCTACAATCAGAAGTATGCGAGTCAGGAGTGCACTTGGGTGTATATTCAGACTTACCCTTGGAGTCTCTGACAACTCTAGAGAGTTTTCTGCGCCTCTCCTTCTCCTTCTGATACTTCACGGCAAGCAATGCGTATTTCTTGGCTAGATTTCCTTCTTGTATGTCACTGAGTGAAGGTTCAGCCTTGCTAGACGCGGGAGCCGCAGTGCTGATTGATGCTTTGAAAGCTTGGTCGATTTGGGTGTCAACTTTAGCTCGATGCTTCCTTTGAGGTAGACCGAACTCGAACTCCTCAGCTTTTAGTTCTGAAAAGATATGATCAGGAGAAACAATATCTAAGTCATAATGTCTAAGTAAAGTAGCAAATGGAGTCCAATGTTCGTCCGACAGTGCTCCAGTATCTTGAGATTCATTTCTCGGTTGGAGAACGTCTTTCCCAGCCCATTGATGGTGTTCATCAGATCCGTGAATCTGACGTTAAGATCTTCAATGGTGTCACCAGGCATGAGAGACAGTCTCTCCAGCTTCTGAAGTTCCAGCGCCTGTTTGTTCGCTTTGATCTTCTGAGTCGCCCGACTCAGTAGCGCTAGAGCATCCCAGAGTTACTTCGCGGATTTGCAGTCTTGAACTCTCCCGAGATAAGAATCACTCAGGGTGGTCAGTATGGCGTTTCGAGCAACCCGGATTAAGTTGTGAAGTTTCTTCTCCTCATGGGTGAAGAGACTTCTATCTTTAGGGATCTTCTTCCCGGTCACCATGCCTCCTCCTTGTGTTGGGTCCTGAGTTTCGACACTATCAATCATGAGAACAATAGGTCCGTCCTCCAGTACCTCTATCATGTTGTCGTGGAGGGAAGTCAGATGTGCCTCCATTCTGACTCGCCATACCCCGTAGTTCTCTACTGAGAACATGGGCACCATCCTGATTCCTGACATATCAGACATTGAAAATAGTGATATGAATGAAGAATGATATGCAGTGAAAACGTTTTCTGGATCCGTTCAAGTAGACCAGTTTCAGAAAACAAGAGTCTTAGAGAACTCCTGCTCTGATACCAATTGTTGGTCCCGAGATTAAACGATCAGGTGTAGAGGGGAGGGGGGGTGAATACACCTGAAAACAATTTCTCAACTTAAAACGCGAACAGTCCTTTTCAGGAGGATGACGTACTGAACAAGTTCAGTAGACCAAATATGTTGTTCTGAATCGCGTGGCAGAGTGACTGACTTCACTGAGGCCTGCTAGCAGACTTAGTTCAGAATTCAGTATTGTTCAGCTGAAGTTCAGTATAGTGCAGAAATGTGTAGGCCCAAATTCAGTTGAATTAGAAAACATTTTTAAGAAAACAGTTTCAGTATATAGTGCAGTCTGTTAAGCTTAGCTGAAATTCAGTTGAAAGATTTAGAAATATATTTTCAGAATGAACAGTGATCAATGCAACAGTAAAAACATAGAACACAAGCAATTTTAAAGTGGTTCGGATCCAACAATCCCACGTCCACTGTCCCGAAAAGATCAGGAGGCTATTTTATTATACTGAGTTAGTCTCAGTCGGTTTGTGCACTGGACAAATACTGGTCTTTAGATTTATACTGAGCAAGTCTCAGTTTACAAGATATCAAACTTAAGTGTTTGACAAACTCTCCAACTATGAAGGAGTCCTTTACAATAAGGATCAGTCCAAAGATGAACTTCTTCATTCTAAGCTATAGATATAGTCTGCTGAGCTTGGGTTAGAGGGAAGGGAACGAGAAAGTGGCTTCTAGAGCGACGAACGGTTAAGTATAGACTTTGGGTTCGTATTCAGTCGCTTGGATACTAGAGGCTTTATGATCTGATTTAGCTCGGTTCCCTATGAGCAAGTATGTAGCCTTTCGCTGGAGATTACTCTATGAAGTTCTTGCGGAAAGCTTAAGTCGTTTCTGAGTTGCTCATGAATGCTCGTGTGTTCTTCGTTTTTTAGGTGAGCTTCAATTTGAAATATTCCCTCTATTTATAGAGCAGAGACATGGATAGATCCATCGGAGACGACGATCCATGTGTCTCTCTCTTTTGGGTAGCTAACGGCACTTTCAAAGTATTGTGGCAGAGTCTTTTCCCTCCATTTCTGGAAAGTTGTTGACTTGCAGCTTTAATCAGAAAGTAGGCAGTTGGCCGCTTGTCATTGGTCGAGGCTGAAGAAAGTAGGTGAGACAAACAGACTTCAAGGTGGATCTGAAGCTGACTTCTCTATACCTCGTATAACTCTGCTGATTTGACTTATGAGATATCCTGACAGTCAGAAGACTGTCTTGCCGTTGCTGAGTCTGATCTATGTTCAGTAGCATACTCCTGCTGAGTTCAGCTCTACTGAAGATCAACTCGGAGTTCAGTGAACTACTCCTGCTGAGTTCAGTTCCACTGACTCCTTTCAGTATACTGCTCATGCTGAGTCCAATACTACTGAGTCTTCTTCTTCTGGTACTGAGGCTGATAGTCTGCTGAAGAACCAGCGGACAGAACTGAGTGCCTAAACCATATTGAAGAGTGTCTACTGAGTCTGAAACTCTCAGAGACAGAACAAACAATTACAACAGAATGGTTCATCAGTCAAAGTAGGGTTTTGGGATCTTCAAATCTACTGAGCACTAGGCTACTGAGTTATCTCCTAACAATTTGAGGAGCTACTGAATCATCTCCCAACAGCTAAGATATCATCTATGTAAACTATAATAAATTCAATATAAGGGGTAAAAATATCAATCATAATTTTCTGAAATTCAGAATGTGCATTTTTTAATTCAAATGGCATAACATTCCATTCAAATTGTGTTATTGGAACATTAAAAGCAGTTTTATATCTATCAGATTTATCAATCTGAATCTGCCAATATCCTGACTTCAAATCAAATTTTGAAAATATAGCAGAATTATATAACATACCTAATACATAAAAAAAATGGGAAGAAAATAATCTTCCTGATTTCTTAACACGTGAATATATTCAATGAATTTTGCAGGAATGTCCTCCAGAGGGAGAGAAACTTCCTCTTATAGAGGAAGAGGTAGATGATTTCAGCCGGAAATTCTCGCTCAATATGGCAAACAGAAGCTTATAGCTGCTAATTTGTCACAAGACAAAGAATCCCATGAATTTCTGGAATACAAAAAACAAAAAGAAGGTAATAGCAAGAAGCATGATCATATTCCTACTTATTCCTCAATAATTTATGAAGATAATGATGAAGTGAATATCTCTTATACTTCAAATGAGAAAACATAAATTATATATTTCTATTAGAAGAAAAGGATTTGAAATGGAAAAATAATCTATGGAATATCAAGGAAAGATATTTTAAAAATGCATCATATCCAACCAGAACTTATAAGTTCCGAGAATATTAAGAAAATATACTCATTAATAATGGGTGTGAGATACATCATTTTACGACTGGACAGAAAGAAGTTTATAACTTCTCTAAAATTGTCATAAAGAAGATCATATCCATGGAAGAATGGGGAATATCTCCATATCGGCAAAAAGAATTATGTTATCTACAGAGTAAAACTCTCATTAAATATAATTTTTGGGATTATAAAAATGTTTTTTATAATGTTTTCTTATATGAAAACCCAAAAAGAAAGCATTCTTGGTTTATAAAAATTTGTTCAGAAGTTTATAACTTTGATATACGTATATGGTTTATCAAATGGTGGCAGTACTATGGTACTACGGTAAGAATCTTACCAGATTGCTTCAAAGAAAAATTTGAAAAATGGGTGGAAATTTCCCCAAAAAATCTTGAAATTCAAGAAAAAGGTTTATGTATTGAAGGAATATCTTCATTATATTTCTTTACTGAATTTTCAATTCCCTGGATCTGGAAATGGACGTCAGAGTTTGGTTATATCGATGGTATAATTCCCTGTATCAAAAGGGTTTCACATTCAAAATTCTTGGATGAAATGATAAGACAAAACCCATAATATGGTCATATCTATGGTTTCGATACTATGTGTCATATTGATACTAGTATTGGAAAATATGAAGAGTAGATGAAGCTTAAATTAAGAAAGGAATCTCCTTCTCCGTTTGAGCAAATTTCAAGGAAATTGAAAATGAAATCTGGAGTTATATCCAAAGAAAAAATGATCCAGGAATATTTGGAAGAAGTCAAGAAAGATTTGTTGATAACATTTAAAGAAGACACAATGTCTCAAAAATCTGGCAAATCAGATGTGTCAATGGTGTCAGCAAATCAAGATGATGATTTTCAAGAAACTCAAGATCCTAATGAGAAAGTTTATATTGAAGATATTTTTGAAACAATGAAAAATGTTATAGTTGAGAAAATCAGCCACAAAGAAGAATCTTCCGAATCCAAATAAAATTAAAAAGGTGAGACAGGTGTTTCGAAGAAAATGAAGATAAAGGAGACAATAATATTATATTCTACCTCGAAGAAAAGTAAACAAGAAGACAAAATATTTGGCTCCTTCCTATCAATAATGAAGGAATTCTCCAGAAGAGAGAAACGTGTAACATGTCTAATAGACTAGACTACAATTTATAGACTAGGCAAATGTTATTTTCCTTTTCCTTGGTTTTTTATGTTCTTTTCCTCTTCCACTCCGTCTACAAAAGGGCGGAGTTTTGTAATCTGAGTAGAACTGGAATAAAATTCTATCTTTTTAAAATTTTCTCTCGTCAAGTCTCTTCAGTAACATTAGAAGAAAGAAAGGGCATATGAAGTTTATTTCTTGTAAGTTTCTTATCTTTTATATTATATTTAGTTAATTAAGTTTGTTAATTTAATTTTATATTTTATCATATATGGTTAGCCTTATAGGCTAAACTCTCATGTGATAAATTGTGTTTGATCTATATAATTATCTTATAACATTGGTTCAAGTATCTTGAAAGATAGGATCGGTGTTATGATAAGAGATGCTATTGAATTGAGATTTTAATTGAGATAATTGGCATGTTTAGGACTTTGTAAGATTTGTTGTCCACACTGTTTCATCCCGTTTTTGGCTATTTAATTGAAGGACGTTTGAGGGATTGTTGGTTTGATGTGTTGATCTGAAAGTTATAAACTGATGACAGTTAATTTCAATTATGTAATCAGAGATTGTGTTGTGTTATTCCTAGATATTCGGTACTCTTCTCTTCTCATGCACCGATCCCGTCTCCGTAGTGGTATTAGAGCCAGGTGGGGGAAATGATAGTTATATGGTGAAGATGTAATTTATCACACACAAAATTTTTATCGGATATGAATTTGATAAAAGGAGAAAGTACTATTAAAATAGTATGAAAGAAGAATATGATCTACCTAAAAATTTATATTTATTAAATAAATGGCAATTCCAAAGGTTGATCCTAGTATGATATATAAGCTAGGTACTTTTGAAAAAATAAAATTAAAACAAGTAGTTAAAACTACTCGAAGAAACAATTCCTTTACATGGAGAAGAAATGGTGATTAAATTACTAGATGATAGTTATTGTCTTATAGACATTCACACATATTTATACATATGACTATTGGGCATGGTTTATGCATTTGTTGTATAGGGTCAGTGCATCCCTGCATTAATGTGGCATTTGAGAAAGGTCATTGTAGTGGATGAGATTCACTTGAAGGGAAACAATATCGGCATCCCATTTGCCGCAATGGCTAAAGATTGCAACGAAACGACTTATACCACTCGCCATTGACATTGGTCCAATAAAAAATAATAACTATTGGGCATGGTTTATGAGGAAACTTAAGCGGGTATACGGGTCGAGGCACGAGCTTGTGATCATCTCTAACCAGCACGTCAGTATTCAGAAAGTTGTCAAAGAAGCGTTTCCGGGAGTCCCTTACTACCTTTGCAACATCCATCTTCAGAACACGTCAGAGCGAGCTTGTGATCATGTCTGACCAGCACGTTAGTACTTGGACTCGGCACGATGCACACTTGAGTGTCGGGAACCTCGAGCTCGGCTCTATGCGATGTGGAATGTCGGAACCCTCGGGCTTGGCCCGATGTGAGCTAGAGTGTCGAGAACCATCGAACTCGGCTCTATGTGAATTGGACTTCCGTGAAGCACCTTTTGAGGTGGCTGATTTCCCAAAACCATACTTCTTCATTACTCCATGTATATAATCCTAGAGTTTTGGTAAGACTTTTTTTCGACATATTTTGCACATTTATTGGTGAATGCCGCTTCATTGAAATAGGGAGGACTTTCTCGGCCAGTCCGTCTACCTCTCGGACGTCTCTCAAGAGAAGAATCTGAATCACTATTTTCCACTATTGTTTTACCTTTTGCACGGGTAGATCGTTGAGTATCCTTCTGTGGTGACAATGGAGGCGACACTTCCCGTGCTCTACCCCTTGGCCTTGGGATGTCCATCTCCCTCGCAGCCTCTGAACCAAATAATACCTGCCGAGGTCAACGGTATAGCACTGCAAGTGGTTGTCCGATCTTTCTGAAGTCAAATAAAGATAACGAGTGTAGTTAGAATTACATTTGACTTTATAACACGTAATTGACTTTCATAGTCTACATTCCTCTTGTTATCATAAGCTTTTCTTTTGATGATCTAAGTTAGGTCACATCTATTTACTGCTATTTGGTTACCACGAACCTATTCTCAATAGCATTTGGGATTGGCAAGTTTCGTTTGGCCATTCACCTACTTCCGCAACAAGATTGAGTACCTTCGTTTGGCCATCCATCTCGGATGGTAAGATCTCCTGCTAAAAGGAACTGAAAATAACAGATTAAGCGTACCACATGCCGCATCAACTTATCTTGCCACTTTCTTGGTCGTTATGCTAAAACAATTTACAAAGTCTATTTCCAGCTATTCTAAGATTTAATACCACAAGAGGAACCTAAAAGATACTGGACTAAATAGTAATGGTAATAAATAAAGACAACCACTAGTTACTATGATGTTCATATGGGTTATCAGAACAAGCTCAAGGATTGCATACGCAAGTTGCTTCAAGCAAATTTAATACACACACATTACTACATTAATGAATTTCTACAGTAGGATTTTGTACCTGGATGAAATAGTATATATCTGCAGCGCTGCATTTGTACTGCTTATGCCCGATCAAGCTTAGCTGGAGCACCATCTACATCGGTAAGAGTTATGTTACTAACACCAACAATGTTTATAAAGAGAACTGTATAAGCGGGCATTATATACTCACCAAAGATGAGTTTTTTTACTTCACTAGCTCTACGAGCAGCCTCAAGTTGTTGCTCAAAAGATGTAGGTTGAGGGACCATCTTCCCACCTTTTTGGCTTGTAGTTTGATTATCACTCGGTTTTGATCAAATGTGCAAATTTAGAAAGAATTTTCCACCAGGCCAGAGAATCTAATCAGAAGATAATGATCAGAAAACCTTGTACCACCAATGTAGTGGTAGTGTACATAATTCAATCAGTAGATTATAGTTATCCAAAACCAATCATACAGCTTTTGATTAATTTGATCATTTATTTACTTACGTCCTGGAGCAATCGAATCCCTTGCACAATAGTCTCCTCTTTCCGGAGCAGTTGGATTTGCCTCAAGAGCCAATCATCAATGGCATCCTCCATGATTAACTGCAATATTTGTTTTTGTTGGAAAAAAATCGTTTATATATATATATATTATTTATATATATTATGGAAATTCAATTAGCATTAAATGCTAATTTGACTTGGGCAAAATTCAGCCCTTTTTCGATCGCAATTTCGAGCCTCGATATTTATCCGATTAATGTTTTGAGATATATGACGTCGATCTACGTTTCGAGTAGATAGATATATGACGTCGATCTACGTTTCGAGTAGATAATTATAGTGTGCTTAATTTCTCGATTCCGATTTTCGGTGAGTGAGAAATAGTGGCTCGAAGTTTGGGGGGACAAAACTAATATGTTACCTAAGGTGGAGAAACTTACCTTATTCGGGTTTTGGAGAGTTATTACATTAATCATGTCCCACATCGATTAATGAATAATGTTTTGTGTGGTATTTAAGTCTCTACAATATTGTAGAAGATAACTAAGTGACATGTGGTGGGCTTGGGCCACACATGCTCATCTTGCGAGCCTTTTCGCCGACCGCCTCACACGCCGCGCCGCACCGCACCGCGCCCGTGCCCGGCCCCGGCTCCAGCTCCGGCTCCGGTTCGGTTCCGGTTCCGGTTCCGGGTCCGGGTCCGGTCGGTCCGTGTCCGTGTCCGTGGACTTGGACTTGGACTTGGACTTGGACTTGGATCTTGGATCTTGGCAATTGGTCCTTGGATCTTGGATCTTGGCAATTGGTCCTTTGGGTGGTCCGTCGGGTCGTTCGCCGGGTCGGGTGCTGGGTCGGGTGCCGGGTCGGGTGCCGGGTCGGGCGGTGCAGTGGACCGGCTGCACTGGATTCCTCTCCGTGGTGCACTGCACCTGCCACACCCAAGTGTACCTTTTGGAAGGATCTGGAAGTGGCTCTTCAGCAGCCAACCTTCCATCTCTCCACCACTCCACTTACCATCCACGACCCTCCTGCATTGATGGCTCCAGCAATCAACACCTGGTGGAAGCTGCCTATAAATAGGAAGCTGCACTTCATTCCAAACACACCAACAAGAATTCACCTGAGATCTTCTTAGTCGCATTTCTTAGCTCACTTGCATTCTTAGCTCTAAGTCCAACGACTTGTCCTCGCCGGAAAAACTTGATCCGGTTCGCCGGAGCTCGTAGATCTTGCGGTGCTTGCAATCTTCGAGACGTTCGTCGTTTCATCTTTGGGGACGATACGCCTACAACCGAGAGCACTACCGGGCGTATTTCGTCTTGCGGAGAGAGGCTTCCTCGACTCGACGGTCTTTTTGTTTTTGTTTTAATTTTTGGCTTATTGTATTGTTTTGTAATAGCAAGCTTTTGTAACCAACAATCGCAAGACGAAATAACCTAACTACTCAAGCCGTCGTAAACATGTCTTCTTCAAGTGCTCCCCTCTCCGATGCTACCGCCGCCGCGCTCGCCGCCGCCACCAACCCCGCTGTATCGACGTCGTCGCCTCCTCCGGCAACACTGTTCCACCGACGTCTGTCCCTACTCCAACTCCGGTGTTTGCAAATCCAACCCTCGCTGCCATATCTGCCGCCACTGATGCAAGGATAGCACTTAATCGTGCTAATGCCGCTAACACGGCATTCAACTTCAACGCTATGTCCTCCGCCTTGCGGAGAGATGTCCCCTTTGGGAGTGTGAACCACCATGGAGTGGTGGGGGGGTTCAAACCCAACCCCGACGGCACCTCCGCACTCGCCTGCAGAGTGCCGCCCGCCGAGAAGCCGGCCAAGTTTGGTGGAGCCGACTTCAAGAGGTGGCAACAGAAGATGTTGTTCTATTTGACAACATTAGGGTTCACGACTGTGTTGATGGAGAATGCACCCGCCCCTCCAAGTGAAAACGAAGAGAACCCGGAAGTCCGCATAGCCTATGATAATTGGCTAACTTCCGACTACTTTTGTAAAAACTTCTTGCTTAGTGGACTAGATGATAGTCTGTACAGTGTATATGCAAATGTAAAGACCTCCAAGGCAATATGGGAGGCACTTGAAAGAAAATACCGCATGCGACGATGCGGGTACCAAGAAGTTTGTAGTCGCCAAGTTCTTGGACTACAAAATGGTGGACTCTCGACCGATCATGGACCAAGTGCAAGAGTTCCAACTCATTGTCCATGATGTCCACGCCGAAGGTATGCTTTTGCCAGATGCTTTTATCGTGGCAACTGTAATTGAGAAGCTTCCCCCGAGCTGGAAGGACTTCAAGAGCTACTTGAAGCACAAGCGAAAGGAAATGACGCTTAAAGACCTTGTGGTCAAGCTCCGCATCGAGACCGATATGAGGACTCGAGATGGGAAGGGCAAAGCACCTGTGGAGCCAAGAGTCAACCTTGCTGAGAAAGGTGGCAACTCCAACAATGCAAAGAGAGGGCGTCCAAATAGCAACTCCAAAGGGAAGGGCAAGGTGCAATCCCGCAAGTTTGAAGGGGACTGCTACAACTGTGGCAAATCCGGCCACATGTCCAAGGACTGCCGAAAGCCGAAGAAGAAGAGGGCTCGTCAAGCCAATATGTTGGAGATTGACCTCACTGAAGCCGACCTTGCGGCCGTTGTCACTGAAGAAGCTAACGTCGTGGAGAATGAGGGGAAGTGGTATATTGATACCGCTGCCACGGCACATGTTTGTGGTGACCGAAGCCGCTTCACCAAGTACAAGAG
This sequence comes from Lavandula angustifolia, assembly GCA_028984105.1. NCBI lineage: Eukaryota > Viridiplantae > Streptophyta > Magnoliopsida > Lamiales > Lamiaceae > Lavandula > Lavandula angustifolia. The sequence goes on from CM054813.1 coordinate 24,720,607, forward strand.
CTGCCAAGGGAGGAAGCTCAATATGGGTAATCAAGCCTCGTCTGAGGTGGTTGGCTATGGTACTGTGGTGCTAAGGTTGAGCTCCGGCAAGAACCTTACTCTTGGAGAGGTGCTGCATGTCCCCGACATCCGGAAAAATCTTGTGTCCGGCTCTGTACTAGTCAAGAGAGGGTTTAGACTAGTTTTTGAGTCAGACAAATTTATTTTGACAAAATTTGGAATGTTTTTAGGAAAAGGTTACCTCTCTGAGGGCCTTTTCAAACTATCTGTAATGGCGATACGCCAAGAGGCCATTGAGGCCAAAGATAATGAAAACGCAACTACTTCCTCTTACTTGATTGAGTGTTCCGATTTATGGCATTCTAGATTAGGACATGTTAATCTAAATGCTATAAAAAGATTAGTTAATCTCGATCTACTTAAAGTAAATGAGTTTAACAAAACTAAGTGTGAAGTTTGTGTTGAAGCAAAATTGGCTAAACACCCATTTCATTCTGTAGAAAGGAACACTAAACCTCTAGAACTCATTCACACTGATGTATGTGACTTAAAGTTTGTACAAACTAGAGGTGGGAAAAAGTATTTTATTACTTTTATTGATGATCGCACTAAGTATTGTACTCTTTATCTTTTAAGGAGTAAAGATGAGGCGATTGAAGCTTTTACTAACTTCAAAGTCTGAAGCCGAAAACCAACTTGATTGCAAAATCAAAATGGTACGAAGTGACGAGAGGTGGAGAATACGTAGCTCCTTTTGAAGAGTTGTGTAAGACAAGTGGTATTATACATCAAACCACTGCCCCCTATTCGCCTCAATCAAATGGTGTAGCTGAAAGGAAGAACCGAACTCTAAAGGAGATGATGAATGCTTTGTTAATAAGTTCGGACTGCCCTGAGAACATGTGGGGGAAGCCGTTTTGACGGCTAACTACTTATTAAACAAAATACCTCCGAAAGGTAGAGATGTAACTCCTTATGAGTTGTGGAAAGGAAGGAAACCTTCCTATAAATACCTCAAAGTGTGGGGGTGTTTGGCTAAGGTAGAAGTGCCTTTGCCTAAGCAAGTTACTATCGGACCTAAGACGTCGATTGTATCTTTATAGGATATGCACCGAATAGTAGTGCATATCGGTTTGTCATTCATAAGTCGGCCGTGCCCGATATGAATGTTGGGACTACTATTGAGTCAAGGAATGCTATATTCTTTGAGCATATCTATCCTTGTAAAAAGGTTGATAAAGTTGGGTCAAGCTCTAGTGGTGAAGCAAGAGAAGTTGCTAGTAGTTCTAGAAATGTGGGGTAGAACCCGCTACGCGTAAAAAGGCAAGCTCCCGATCTTGAAACTTTAGAACCAAGACGTAGCTCTAGAGCAAGAGTTGCTAAGGACTTTGGTCCTGATTATGTTGTTTTTCTTTTAGATGAAGAGCCGCGATCTATAAAAGAAGCTCTTTCTAGACCCGATGGTCCACTTTGGCAAGAAGCTGTCCAAAGTGAAATTGATTCCATTATGCAGAATCACACTTGGGTCTTAGCAGACTTACCCAAAGGTTGCAAGCCCTTAGGATGTAAATGGATCCTAAAAAGAAAGTATAAGGCAGATGGGTCAATTGATAAATATAAAGCTCGTTTAGTGGTTAAAGGCTTTAAGCAAATTGAAGGATATGATTTCTTCGATACTTATTCGCCTGTAACGAGAATTACGTCTATCCGTGTGCTTCTCGCGATTGCTGCTTTGCACAATCTTGAGATTCATCAAATGGATGTGAAAACTGCCTTTCTAAATGGAGATTTAGAAGAGGAAATTTATATGGAACAACCTGAAGGGTTTGTAGTACCTGGCCAAGAGCGAAAGGTATGTAAGTTGGTGAAATCCCTATATGGTTTGAAACAAGCACCTTTGCAATGGCACTTGAAATTCGACGAGGCTATGTTGTCGAATGGTTTTAAGATTAATGAATGTGACAAGTGTGTTTACATAAAGAATACAAAGAATGGTTTTGTAATTGTTTGTCTTTATGTAGACGACATGTTAATTACGGGACAAAACCTTCAAGTCATAAATGACACCAAGCGAATGCTTAAAAGGAATTTCGATATGAAAGATATGGGAGTTGCTGATGTTATTCTTGGAGTAAAGATACAAAGAACTCCCAAAGGGATTGTTTTGTCTCAATCTCATTATATTGAGAAAGTGCTTAAGAGGTTTAATGCCTTTGATAGTGTGCTTAGGCAAAGACTCCTCTAGAAGTTAATGTTCACTTGAGCAAGAATAGGGGTGATCCTGTTGCTCAAGAGGATTATGCTAGAGTCATTGGTTGTCTTATGTACATCACGAATTGTACGAGGCTCGATCTAGCTTGTCCGGTGAACAACCGAGTCGCTATACTAGTAATCCTAGTAGAGAACATTGGAAATCTCTTGTAAGAGTTCTGAGGTATTTGAATACACTCTTAACTTTGGGCTGCACTACTCGCGACATCCCCCAGTACTTGAAGGGTACTGTGATGCAAATTGGATATCCGACACTAAAGACTCGTTGTCAACTAGTGGTTATGTGTTCACTATAGGGGGAGGAGCTGTGTCGTGGAGATCCACGAAACAGACATGCATAGCCCGATCCACCATGGAATCTGAATTTTTTGCTTTTGGTAAAGCCCGGTGAGGAAGCCGAATGGCTCCGTAATTTTCTTGAAGATATTCCATGTTGGACGAAACCCGTGCCACCTGTGATGATTCACTGTGATAGCCAAGCGGCTATTGGTAGGGCCAAGAGTGGGTTGTATAATGGTAAGTCGAGACATATTCGTCGTCGACATAATACCGTAAGACATTTGATCACGAGTGGGGTTATCTCTGTAGACTATGTCAAGTCTATAGATAACTTAGCGGATCCGCTTACTAAGAGTTTGAATCGAGATCAAATGTATAAGCTCGTAGAGGGAATGGGAGTTAAATCCACACGTTAAAGACGATTATAGTGGATACCCAACCTTGTAGATTGGAGATCCCATGAACTTGGTTCAATGGGAAAACTAAGCTATATGAGTGCGTTGATACCACACTCAAATAGTCTATTCCCTAAAAGAGCTCGAGAGTGTTGGTGACCTGTCAAGTGGTGAGGTTAAGTCTTTGACTTTTAATGATTCTTGGATGCCTTGAGAAGGTGGAGTATGACAGGATACTCGAGTAAGAATCACCTATGTAAGTGAGAAGTGAGGGCCGCTTCTACGTAACACTTATGAATCCAAAGAGGTTGTCCATGGCCAGTAAATGACACAAACGTGAGAACGGACGCGGTTGAGACTTTATAGTGTTTGTGCTATTGTCTAAGTATACACCATGGAGGAATAGTTCAAGGCCACGTGTCCACTAATCCGCCGGTATGCTCGATAGCACTGACTAAGGAAGGTTCAAGGTCACAAGCCACCTACCCTGATGCTTTATTGTCTCTTGAGGACAGAGCTGTGTGTCTGCATGCATGCATTTGGCTATTTCCACTCATGTGGGGGATTGTTGGAAAAAAATCGTTTATATATATATATTATTTATATATATTATGGAAATTCAATTAGCATTAAATGCTAATTTGACTTGGGCAAAATTCAGCCCTTTTTCGATCGCAATTTCGAGCCTCGATATTTATCCGATTAATGTTTTGAGATATATGACGTCGATCTACGTTTCGAGTAGATAGATATATGACGTCGATCTACGTTTCGAGTAGATAATTATAGTGTGCTTAATTTCTCGATTCCGATTTTCGGTGAGTGAGAAATAGTGGCTCGAAGTTTGGGGGGACAAAACTAATATGTTACCTAAGGTGGAGAAACTTACCTTATTCGGGTTTTGGAGAGTTATTACATTAATCATGTCCCACATCGATTAATGAATAATGTTTTGTGTGGTATTTAAGTCTCTACAATATTGTAGAAGATAACTAAGTGACATGTGGTGGGCTTGGGCCACACATGCTCATGCGCGCGAGCCTTTTCGCCGACCGCCTCACACGCGGCGCGGCGCGCGCGCGCGCCACACCGCACCGCGCCCGCGCCCGTGCCCGTGCCCGGCCCCGGCTCCGGCTCCGGTTCCGGTTCCGGGTCCGGGTCCAGTTCGGTCCGGTCCGTGTCCGTGTCCGTGGACTTGGACTTGGACTTGGACTTGGACTTGGACTTGGATCTTGGATCTTGGCAATTGGTCTTTGGGTGGTCCGTCGGGTCGTTCGCCGGGTCGGGTGCTGGGTCGGGTGCCGGGTCGGGCGGTGCAGTGGACCGGCTGCACTGGATTCCTCTCCGTGGTGCACTGCACCTGCCACACCCAAGTGTACCTTTTGGAAGGATCTGGAAGTGGCTCTTCAGCAGCCAACCTTCCATCTCTCCACCACTCCACTTACCATCCACGACCCTCCTGCATTGATGGCTCCAGCAATCAACACCTGGTGGAAGCTGCCTATAAATAGGAAGCTGCACTTCATTCCAAACACACCAACAAGAATTCACCTGAGATCTTCTTAGCTGCATTTCTTAGCTCACTTGCATTCTTAGCTCTAAGTCCAGCAGCCTGTCCTCGCCGGAAAACAGTCCAGTTCGCCGGAGCTCGTAGATCTTGCGGTGCTGCAATCTTCGAGACGTTCGTCGTTTCATCTTTGGGGACGATACGCCTACAACCGAGAGCACTACCGGGGCGTATTTCGTCTTGCGGAGAGAGGCTTCCTCGACTCGACGGTCTTTTGTTTTTGTTTTATTTTTTGGCTTATTGTATTGTTTTGTAATAGCAGCTTTTGTAACCAACAGTTTTGATATCCAAAAAACCTGCCTCCTACAGTTCAAGGAGAAGAAGATAACCGCCAGTTTCAGCTAAATTTGATATGCTATTAATAGTCTGATCATCTTAAGAATAAGTTCTCCACTGTAGATGATCTAAGATGGTCGCTAGAATCTGATATTTCATGTTTGAAATGTTACAGCAAAAAGGATGTTTGTGTAAGAGATTGAAAAAGACAACCTCACCTTAGCCAGCCTCTTCCCTTGAGCTGAAACACATTATCAACTAAATTCAACACTGGAAGGGTTAAATTTGGAGGTGTCCACTGCAAGGACTATTACAACATAGATTGAAAAAACATGAGGCGACGCTTAGAGGACTATTGAAAGAGTAAATGCGAGAAGAGATATAGAGTGCACTACATTACCCCTGGAGGCACATCTGTTGGATCCTCTTTCAACTCATTGTCTAAATAGCCTCCGTTCACTTGGAAATGATTTTCTGGTTCTTGTCGCCCTTGGTTGATATCTTTATTGCCTTCCTCGTTATCAGAAAAACTGTTGTGTGAACCAGAGATAGAATGCTTCATTGATAACTTATTCAAATCATCAGCATTCCAGTTTTTGCTTGTAAATGCAGACGGCTGTTCAGAACTAGATGACGGCGATCTAGCTACTATCTTCATTACGCCGCCAGAAGTCCCTTTGAACTGGCGCACAATATCATCCATAGCACCATCCACATTGACTGTTTTTAGAGGGAAAATTCATGATGATTGTAGTATTAGTTAGAGAAAATTCTGAATTTAGTTATTACAGAAAAGATGAAGTTACAACAAGGAAGTTAAATCACAAAAAATGAGAAAAGGAAAGGAAAACACAGCAAGCTCAATGTATTTGAGATAAATGAGAAAAGAGAATCAAGGTACCTGCCAGAGTTGTTATCACCGAAGAAGATTTCCCACATGAGTAATTCTTCATTGATTTGAAAAAATGAAGAAAAATATCAATACAGAAGACGTGCTAAATGTTTACAACGAACATACAAATACTAACCTTAGATGATTCACTCAGAAAATCCCGTACTTCATGTTGCTCTGCAACATTGGGAATTGACAAGAGATCCTGATAAAGACAGAAATTCAAGAATCAAGAGAGCTAAAGAAAAAAATATACTTATCAGTTACAGAGTAGCAATAGCCATACTTGGAGATACTTGTCAAGCTGGATACAACGCTGGTGAACAAATGAATCTTCTGTGCTAGAAGAGAATATCATTTTTGGAGGCAATTGCAACGTATAATTAGGAATGTCCCTAAGATGCCTATGTAATTTCTGAAAATTACGATATCTGTAAACAAAGTGCCAGATATAAAAGCTCAGTTGCAGTGATTTTTTATACCTCATGATAGAGAACCCAATACTTGTTACCAGATAGAATAGAAGTATTAAAACATCATTGAAGTATTTAAGCAAAGTAGGATTATTTTATCCGAGCTTTTCTTCAAAATTCATGTACCTTCTTTTCACATACCAAGTGCTGCTCTCAGCATCTTTCACAGCAATCGAATAAACTGCAAAAGAATTTGATCCAAGTTTCTCGAAGTATGCTCAGATAACCTGCAGAATCAAGAACCTTTAATGAGTTAAAACCAGAGAACATAGAAAAGAAAATGTAAAATCCAGTTAATTCCGCAAGTTACAAAAAGGGAAATTGGAGGTCTTAACCTGCATCTAAGCTTTGGAACATACACAACTTCATTCTGTGATGCCATAGCTGAATTTATCTTCAGGGTATCTACAATAAGGTTGTTGGCATCTGCATTATAAGATGAAATAGCATATAAGTTTATTGACACTGCATTTAGGATCCATAGTAACGGATATGCCTGTCCTTACTAGGAACTATAGGTTGCAATCTTGGTCGAATTTCCAATTCAGAAGCGATGCTGTTTGATCTTCTATACTTTCTACTCTTTTGACGGGTAACACTAGCAGTATTCTCCAGCTCACTAACAATAGAGCCTCTCCTTGGAAACACATCGCTTTCAAGATCGCATGACCTACTTAAGGGATCAAAACTGAGATCATGACTATCCTTGGAAACTTTATCTTCTGTTTGAATGGATGTTCCTGCTTCTGTTTTGGTACTTCGGGCATCGAATCTTTCAAAGGAGATGCCATACTAACTGAACTTGTAACATCAGGAGCTTGAAGTCCAGATGCAGTCTTCTTTTGGATGTCATTTTTGTAGTTTCTGCCTATAGTCCACAGATTTTAAGGCATAAGAACCTCTGTTCTTCTTTGAGTTGCAGCCTCAAACACTTTCGCCCACTCGGCAGACTCTGGATGTATAGACTCATCATATGTTCTAACCGACTCTAGTTCCTTGTTATTGTTGGTTTGGTATGGAGGCACACCAGTCCCTTTGTCGGAACAATGTTCTCCTGCGAATGTTTGATCAGTAGTTGATTGAGCATTGGCAAGATCCTTGAACCACTCAGTGCATAGCAAGATTACATGCTCAATCAACTCATTGATATACCTGGAGATAGAATATGAAAATTTCAGCATAGAACGTGACTTGGAGCAAAGGAGATAGCAGAATAGAAGCTCACACTGGACTAGCGAAATTCATAATAGGTTGGATTATTAAGCAAGTTAAAAGTTCACGAGCAATGCATCGAATTAAAGGGCAGTGTGCTTCCCTTGGTCTTAAGACAGCAGCTAAAATCCCACCCATGAGCTGCTGAATTACCTATCTTTAACAAGTATCAGATGTCGAGACAACTAATCAAAATAAATAACAGAAATGAAATGGGGGTATATATGCCTTTCAAATAAGAACACTTCTACACCTTGTACTCACACTCAGGATATATCAAAGCAGGGTGGGGCTCCTTTGTGGCCATGAGATGGTGTTTCAACTTTTCATCTCGTTCTTCGGAAGACAAGGTGTCTATGACATCCCTTCCAATAGTAGACCGGTTACTTCTGAAGAGTTCAATATGATCTCCAATTAGGTCTAGTATATCCCTGAAGAAGAAAAAAAAGACTAGGTTCATTCTTTCACAAAATTGACTATTTTGGAAATCCTTTCTTCTCTACATCATTGATGTAATAACATATCCTAGGGAATATAATTATTAATACCTTGTTAGCAGGTTATCGAGGTTCACTTCTTTGAGCCTACAAGCTATGTCGCCAAAAACATCCATAATTATAGCACGTATTAGCTCCGGTGCCTCATTGTCAGGTGTAATTTCTGAATACCACAAATCTATGACAAATTCATGCAGAGCCTTGTTGACAAAAGCAGCTTCTACAATAGGGGAGTCTATTTTTCTCTTCCATTCTAGTGGCGAGTGCGGCAGGATGGAAATTCTAGAATCATTCACAGACAGCTTCTTCTTCTCTAAGTATGGCAAGTAAGATGTTGCTCTCGAATTTCGAACTTTCCACTGGAACTCCACCTCATTAAACAGTATTCTCAATCCAGAAACCAGGAGCACAGCTATTGGAATATTCATTAGCATGGATTTACTAGTATCTGCATTTTCAACGTAGAACCAAAATTATTACCAATATAGCTTGAATAAACAGAATAGCATAGAAACATAATTTGAGTTAGAGATCATCTAAAGGAACAGAAAAGATGTTAAGTTTTTCAGTCAAAGCAACAAAAAAGGGGGTAAGTTATCGAAATAATACAGCCAAATTAGCAGAAAACCAACGGCGTGAGTTTCCATATAACAAGCATTAAACAGCAAAACTCGATTCAGGTATTTGACGTGCATATTACTAACCGGCAGAAAATTCTCCCTAAAATTATCGAGCAAACGAAAAACAAAAAGAAAAACATCACAAATCTCACTAAATTCCAGAACATGAATCGAAAACGAAAGTTTTAGCTTAACAAATTGTAAGAAACTGAAACGAAAACAACATTAGCCAAACGGAACGCCATCCTATACGTTATGAAACTATTGATGAATTTTAGAAATGCAGTTGATTTTTATCATGTGAAGAAGTAGGTGCTTACTGTTGGAAAATCGGTTAATATATATATTTATATTATTATTATGGAAATTTAGTTAGAATTAAATGTTAATTTGATTTGGAAAAAAAGTCAGCCCGTTTAATCGTCTTTTCGAGTCTCGATATATATCCGATTTATGAAATGAATTATATATGATTTTGATCTACGTTTCGAGTAGATAATTATTGTGTGCTTAATTTTTCGATTCCGATTTTCGGTGAGTGAGAAATAGTGGCTCGAAGTTTGGGGGACAAAACTAATATGTTACCTAAAGTGGAGAAACTTACCTAATTCGGGTTTTGGAGAATTATTAGTCTCTAACAAAGTGACATGTGGTGGACTTGGGCCACCCATGCTCATGGGTGCGAGCCTTTTTGCCGACCGCCTTACACGAGGCGCCCCGGCTCCGGTTCCGGTTTCGGTCCGTTGGGCTTGGAAGTTGGGTTTGGCTGGACTGGCTCAGCTCAATATTGGTGGTCTGATCCAGCTCGTGATGCAGTGCTCCTGCTGCACCAGATCATCTCCTTTTGGAAGTCTCTGGAATGAGACAGTTCAAGTGCCCTCCATCTCTCCATTTTCCTCCACTACCCAACTACCTGACGAGTTAAATGCTCCAGCAATAATTCACCTGGGTGGAACAGCCTATAAATAGGCTTGTTTTCAACACACAACATACATCTGCATACACATTAGTTCTTAGCTGTCCAGTTCTGTCATCGCTGGAAAGTTCAGTTCGCCGGATTTCGAAGATCTTGCGGTGCTGCAATCATCGAGACGTTCGTCGTTTTATCTTTGGGGACAATACGCCGTAAATCGAGAGCACTACCGAAGCGTATTTCGTCTTGCAGATAGAGGCTATCCTCGACTCGACGAAGATTTGTTTTAAACATTCTATTGTGTTTTCGTTTTTTCCGACTCATTTGTTTGTTTCTGACAATATTAGCAGCTTGTATTCTAACACTTACGCGTCAAGAAGTAAGTCACAATGAATACACAGAGCATCCACCACACCGTCCGAAGCTTCGCTTCCTGGATTAGTTCCTGTATTCCATCCGCCAAGCTCTTCATGATTTACGAAATGGCGTTTTTCCTCTCAAAAACCACAATTTTTTGCGCAAATGATTAACGGTTCAATTGCTAGGACCGAGAAATATAATCCTACCGTTTGAGCATCATATTAATTCGGCGACGAAAACTAACAAATAAAATCAACGAGTCCGAGAACTTCTAACTGATTAAACATAATCCAGAGAGAAAAAAGATCAGATGTGTCCCCATTGTTTCTACTTTCTAGAACGGAACTTCAGTCATATCCTCTCCTTCATTTTCCTTTCATTAGAAGTATCCCATTTTTCGTGCTATTTTTGGGGGGGGAGAGAGAGAAAGACGAGGGAAAGGCTCCTTCATTTTCCTTTCAACAAAATAAATATATTAATAAATAATCAGGTATTTCCTTCTTTCAACTCTTGTTTACATTCGGATTATATATGTTTATTTCATCAAATACTAAAAATAACACTCGTATTTTTGTATTAAATAAATTTTGTGATATCAACGATTTAACTCATTGTTTTTTGTGGGTTCCAATTCGCTTATCATCATGTCCTTTACTTATTAGTTACTAGTGATGCAAAATTGATCCAAAATAATCCAGCCTATCTGTAGTTATGATTTGAGCTCATAATTTGGAGGTCCATAACAGTCAAACCTAAATGGTGGCGTAAAATAGCTTAGAGGCGATTGGGTTTTAAGTCATAACTCATAAGTTAGGAAGAATTTCGGACAAATTTGATTCATCTACGGATTTACTTTCTTTAACCATGATAGCAATGCTAGGAAAAATAGGAATATGCTAAATATATTTTGATTATGAAAACTTAGATTCATATACTCCCTTCGTCCAGCTATTTGTGATTCATTTTTCTTTCGGCACATAAATTTAAAAAATGACGTTACGTGGTGTAGATTGTTTGACTTTTTAATAGTAATTAAATTTGGTCCACACATTATTTGTCATTTTTAAAATGAGCTTCTTTATATTGGGACATTCTAATTGAGAATATAAGCCACAAATAACGGGTTAGAAGGAGTATAATTTAATAATAAATAAGTTCATTTGCCCTAATGATATGCTCGATTCATTTTCAACCTAGTCCGAAAATTTTATAGGGTCGCAAACCAGACTAAGTTGGCCCTATTATTTCACAACCCTATTATACAGAATGAGATCTCATGTCCCAGAAACCATATGGCAATGTTGTCTCATTAATATAACAATCTAAATATCTATGTACAGTTCTAGTTGGTTACAAACTGAGCATTACGACATGAAAATTTGGACCTATTATGCTTATATATAAAAAAATAGACTACAATATTAGTCTTTAATACTTATCTTAAATTTAAAATAATAAAATTATATCCAACCATAGATTGGTTTCTATACTTAATTAATCCAATAGAAGGCGAGGAATAAATTTGAAACGAGTGAAGGAAAAGAGAGATATTATTAGCAGAAACCAGTGAGGCTGAATGGTTAGATGCGAAAATGAAGCTACGTCTCCTATATTTTAGTGTCTGTCCAAATTATAGTGCTAAAAGCTCTGTTTCAAATCAGACAAAACACAATAATGCTTCAGAATTCAGCTTCGTCTCTAAGATTCTGCTGTAACCTTGTGCATTGGGTTAATGTCCCAAGGAGCTCATCATGGAAATGAAAACCTTGGGCTGCTTTCTCATTCTCTCTCTTCTCTTCCACTCTGCTCTCTCCCACCTCCCATTCCAAGATGGTATCGGATTAGTCGGCGACGTTGGGGATGAGGGCGGTGAAGATACTTCCCCTTCCGATGATCTCACAATTCCTCCATTAGATAGCGATGACGATCCCCAATTTTCCGACGGCGGTGAGACTCTTCCTTCGCCGCCGACCACCACCGCCCCTTCAGACGGCGGCGCTGAACAGCCTTCTTTTTCTTCGACACCAACTACCGCCCCTTCAGACGGCGGAGCTAAAGAACACGATGGCGGCGCCAAAAAGCAGAGTTTCAAATTCGCTAATGCGAGGTTGGAAATGGCGTACAAGGCGCTTCAAGCGTTGAAGGAGACGATTTATTCAGATCCAAGTGGGTTTACAACAAATTGGGAGGGTCCAGATGTGTGTAAATACAAAGGCGTTTACTGCGCCAAGGCGTTGGACGATAAAAGCATCGACGTGGTCGCCGGAGTTGATCTCAACCACGCCGACATCGCCGGACATCTTCCAGCGGAGATCGGGCATTTGACTGATATCGCCCTCCTCCATCTCAATTCCAATCGATTCTGCGGAATCATACCGCCGGAGATCAAAAATCTGAAGCTCCTATACGAGCTCGACGTCAGCAACAACCGATTCGTCGGGAAGTTCCCCATGGTGGTGCTGGAGCTGACGGAGCTCAAGTTCCTCGACCTAAGGTACAACGATTTCGAAGGGGAAATACCGCCGGCGTTGTTCGATAAGCCGTTGGATGCCATTTTTTTAAACAATAATCGCTTCCATTCCACGATTCCCGACAATTTTGGCAATTCGCCGGCCTCCGTCGTCGTGCTGGCGGATAACGACATCACCGGCTGCATTCCGGCGAGCATCGGGAAAATGGCGGGAAAATTGGACGAATTGGTTTTGTCGCGGAACAGACTCTCCGGCTGCTTACCGGAGGAGATCACGTTATTGAACACCACAAAGGTTCTGGATCTAGGGTACAACTTGTTCATGGGGGATTTGCCGGTGGGGATGGAGTATTTGCAGGGGATGGAAGTGATCAACATTGGGAATAACAAATTTAGGAGCAAGGTACCGGAGAATGTTTGTACGTTGCCGAATTTGAAGAATTTTACGTTTTCGTACAACTTCTTCGATGCGGAAGATCCGGAGTGTAAGCCCCACGCGATGCCGGGACTGGCGGTGGATGACCGGAAAAATTGCTTCGCTCGAGAGCCCAACCAGAGATCGGAGAAGGAGTGTAGATTGGCGTTGAGCAAGAAGGTTGATTGCCGGGCCGGCTGCCGGCCGCCGTACGGCAGCGGTTCGCCCAAAGGAGATACCCCTAAACCAACACTTCCTCCAAAGCCCCAACCGGCTCCAACTCCTAAACCATCTATACCAGTCCACAAATCTCCGCCAAAACCCAAGCCCGCACCTACTCCTAAACCATCTATACCGGTCCACAAATCTCCGCCAAAACCCAAGCCCGCACCCACTCCTAAACCTTCAGTACCGGTTCATAAACCCGCGTCTCCGCCAAAGCCCGAACCAGCTCCGAGTCCTAAACCGACAATACCAGTAGACAAACCGAAACCTCCGCCAAAGCCCGAGCCAACACCGGCTCCTGAAGAGGAGCCTGAACCGACACCGGCTCCTAAACCGCCGGCCCATAAACCAAAACCTCCACCAAAACCCAAGCCAACTCCTGCACCTAAGCCCGAAACGGAAACTCCATCGGTTCCTGCTCCTAAACCTACCCCTACACCGAAACCAAAGCCACCGGTTCATAAACCAACACCTCCACCCAAGCCCGAACCGGAACCAGAACCAAAGCCTCCAAAGAGTCCACCTCCCAAGGAAGAAATGCCGCCACCTAAGCCGCCGAAGGTTTCATCCCCTCCTCCTGCACCCGCCCCCACACCGAAACCTTCTAAGCCATCTCATAAGCCACCACCTACCCCGGTGGAGGAAGTGAATGAAGCTCCACCACCTACTCCACGACCAAAACCACCGGAAAAACCAGTTCATTCACCACCACCACCACCACCGGTCAAATCCCCACCACCACCTGTCAAATCCCCACCGCCGCCGGTCTTCTCTCCTCCGCCACCTGTTAAATCCCCACCACCACCGGTCCACTCTCCTCCACCTCCGGTGAAGTCCCCACCTCCACCGGTCCACTCTCCTCCACCTCCGGTTAAATCTCCGCCACCACCGGTCCACTCTCCTCCACCTCCGGTGAAGTCCCCACCTCCACCGGTCCACTCTCCTCCACCTCCGGTTAAATCTCCGCCACCACCGGTCCACTCTCCTCCACCTCCAGTAAAATCCCCACCACCCCCCGTCCACTCTCCTCCACCTCCCGCTTCCTCTCCGCCACCACCACCCGTTCCAGAATCGCCACCTCCTGTCCGTTTTCCTCCTACCCACCTCCCTGGTATAATTGGTGCCGCCTACTCATCTCCGCCGCCACCACTAATCCCAGGCTATTAAGATTCATATCTTTTGGGGTGACTGATTCAATTACTTGTAAAATGTATGAATTAGAAGGTCCCAAATGGGATTCATTCACTAGTATTTATTAATTGCATCTTTCTCCTTGTCAAACTGACTGACTGCATGCAGTTTTTGTTGTTCATGTCTAAAGATATTATATTATTATACTATGTTTTTAGACCCGCTTGATTGGCAAGGATTCTGTTTCAATAAAGTAATTTGATTCCAAATTGTTAAAATCATGTGTTTGGTGGTATAGGAAAAGTAATTTGATTCCAAGATTTTAAAATGTGTGTTTGGTTCAATTTTAACAAAATATTAGGAAAGTAATGAAAATCCTACAAATAAAAAAAATGGTATAATAATTATGGATTTTTTTTCCTTATTCAGAATAGATATTCTTTTTCCTTGGTATAAGAAAAGTAATTTATTATTATTATTATTATTATTATTAAAAATAGAATAATAATTAATTATTATTGAATAATAATATTATTAATTTATATTTAATATATTTTTATAAATTAATCGAATATTTTAATTTATTTATATTTTTATTATTTTTTATTTATAAACAATAATAACAATTTAATAATAACTATTTTCTTAAATAATTTTTTTATTATTCTGAAAAATATTATTATTAAAATAAGTGAGTACTTTAATAAGTTTATTATTATTATTTTTATTAAAGATGTTATTAATATTAAAAAAGATATTTTTAACTAATTTTGCTATTATTATTATTAAAAAAGATGTTATTGATATTAAAAAAATATTTTTAACTAAATATTTTGAATATTTTATTATAATTTATATAATAAAAAAAATAATCAATAATAAAATTTTCGGTGATTTTATATATTTCTGAAATAATAATATGACAATTAACAAATAATTGATGATAAATATATTTTATTCATATTATTAATAACATGATTTTACATTTTCTAGTATCAACCAAACAAGTGCAAGTAATCTACTTTCTTTAAAATCATATTTCACGAAATCAAATTCCTCAGTAATTTTACTTTTCTTAATCATTTTCCTCGTAATCATATTCCACAGATTCATATTCTTTGACAACATTACTTTCATGACAACCAAATGGGACGGAAAACATGAAGATGTTATTTAGGTACATCGCCGGACAATAAATTATTTCGTTAAACTAATTATTAATTAATAAGGGCATATACTATATATATACTAATAACTTCGCCATCCATATATCACACCTATCGTATAAAGTATCAAAATTTCAAAAATCAAAAACTCAATATATAATGAACTGAAAACTCATTATAACGACATATCCAATTTGCCATGAAAAGTACGGTATATTAAACTTGGATGCTCCAAATCTCGATATACAAGGAAAAAATCATCATACCGTAATGATCTACCCGTAGCCAAAAATCAACAGCAATTAGTAAAATTTCCACAATTTAAAATTGAATATACATGAGTACAATCAATCTACCCATCAGATTGAACATATATAAGATTTATTCTACAGACAAATGACGAGATCTGTAACACCACAATGTACAAACATGATTGAATTAACATAACAAAAGCATCAACCAGAACTCCCAGAGAAATCGCCTGAAAATCCACTACCATAAGAAGCAGAACCACCACCAGTACGCGAAGAACTAGTCGAACGAGCTTTTTGCATTTGCCGTATCTTGAATGCATCTCTAGGCTGCGGTTGGCTTTGCACGGTCGAAGTTTCGTCCTCGTCTTGCCCTGACAACATCCAATAAGTAGAGCTTAACACTGAAGCAGAGGAACAGGGAAGAATGAAACAAACAAGACATACTCTCTCTATCTTTTCTCTTTCCAGTTTGTCTGTCTCTCATTTGTTTTAATTTGTTCGAACCGGATAGGTCGCTCGTGCTTGGACTCGGTTGAGCTGTGCTGGGTTTCGCACTAGCTGATGGTATGTTGCTTTGCAAACATATGGATATTACAAGATCGACATCGGGAGATGGGCCTAAAATGTAGCACCAGAAAGTGGCGATCAAAGAAATACAAGAATATTTGACTGGTCATCAAGTGGTAAAAGTAGGAACAAAGAGTTCAGACAGATACCTTCAACAGCTGGTAGATTCGACATAAATGCCGATAATGTTGGAGGTAAGGATTTCAGGATATCATTTATAGCAGTTGATCCTCCATTAATGCCATTTGTCAACATGCTTGAAACACCTGATACCGTGGAGGCAGCGGTCCCTGTGTGGTTTACATATGAAACTTAAGAACAAAGGAGGAATAGGACGACGGGAAGGATAAGATACCGTCTAATAAATGCCATTGTACATGCAAATAGAGAACTTTTTTAGTTGAATTTTCAGAAGCTTTTGCAGTGGTAAAGAGGATATTGGATACACCCTCTTCTCATGGGAAACTACCAGCGGTGGCTTCTAAGGGATGTAGAAAACTAAAGTATTTTACACAAAATACAACAAGAGAAAAATGTACAATACCAGGTTTCTGTCCTGGAACATAAACCACCATTCTTGATACATCTGGATAAACAATCTTTCCAGATATATTTGAATTATTAGGAATTTCGGGTATGGCCCGATCTGCATCCAAAACAGGAAGCAATTGTGGGAGTGGAAGGGAAAAATTACTCAGAAGACTAGTACGGGTTACTACTACTTTACCTGCAGAAGCAGTTCCAATGGCAGGAACAGGATTTTCAATCTTCCTATTGACATTTTTAGAAAGCCACTAAAAGGGGACATGAGACGATTATAATTTACCCAAGCATCTTGCATTATAACAAAATTATGGACTATAATACATTATTTTAAAGTAACCACCTCTTGCCGAGCAAAATGATCCAAGTCCTTAGTTGAGCAAGGCCACAGATCCATGAAACTATAACGCGAAATGACATCTTGCAGAGAATCTTCTATATTTGATTCTCCATTCTCAGTCACTCGGCATAAAGCCTCTTTCCTCCTTTGCTCAACCTAAGAAAAAGAAATTGCAATGACTGTATAGAATACATGGTACGCATCCCCACATAATATGATGCATACAGCCTCAGCAAGCTAAACTTTACTTCCAAAAATATTGGTGAAAGATGATTTAGAGTCAATATAAGATCGATTATTGGTGATGAATTAATTGATGCCAATTGTAACAATTCACCAACTACTAATAGGCAATAACAAACCCATGAGACTGTGAATCTGTCCATTTACCTTTAACATGCTGGCAAGATCTCCATACGTTTGCTCGAATTGGGTGAATCTTTTCCAAACCTATAGCAAGTAAAGAAATAGCCTATTAGGCCATTACAATTTAAAGTTAAACCATAACAATCCTATATTTCCGGAAAGCAACAGAGTAGAAAGAATTCCGGTTCACCTCAACGGATTCATCAGGTGGAAGTGAGCTCAACGCTCGCTCAAATAAAGCACGGATATTTCTATCATCGTTCAAGCGGCACAAAAAATCAGCATATCTGCATTGTGAATAGAGATTGATCTGATGTAAGCTATGTTTCCCAACATTACTTCTAGAGATTTGCTAGCAGCTTCAGGGCTCCCAAACATGGCATGTGAACCCCGAACCAGATAGATCTGCCATGTCCAAGATTCTATTAGATTTAATATACTATATCTGCTACTGTCTTATCTAGTCTGGGCCAACGAGCACCAGAGCTAGGTCCCAGTTCATCGAGAGAAAGGCCTCTATTGCAGAGGGAGACATCTACTATATAAGTAAATCTTGCTAAACTGAATCAGCCATCAGAGCATATCAGAATATCCGGGACATACCATTTTCAAAAAGAAACGGAAATAGTACTATATTTGCTTTATCTATTTATTTCGAAAGGTGTTCGGAGGTGGTTGAAAAGGTACTCACTCAAGAATGTAGCTGGGCTCGTGCATAAAACGTTTGAGACCTGCTTCAAAAATATTGTGTGCAAGCTGCAAAAGAATTTCATAAACACATAAATACTAAAGGTTGACCGGGTTTAATTGTACAAAAAACCAATATCCATTTGAAGTAGAAAGATTGAGAGGATTAATGACAGATATGTTCCATTATTCATAAACTTCTTTCTTCTTCTTTTTTTCATTACAGCAAAACTAGACTTCACTTGTTCCCTACAAGAGGTAGGTTATTATGGTAGTGTGCCAAATTTGGCAGCCTTGCCCTTATCATGCTGACATGATGAGACCTGAGACTAACAAAGCAGGATAAGGTCCAAACCGAATAACTTTGTTTCCTGTTCATGCCAACAAATTGTGTTGGTCTCAAAATTACTAAAGGGTAAGCTCATCTCCAGCATAACTATCTGAACAAGAGAAAAGTTTAGAAGCTAAAAGACCTTTGCATCCTTATCTAGACAAAATGCCATCATTGCATATGCAACGTAAACGTGGTAAGTGCAGTTCGGAGATTTCCGTGCATCGAGGAAATATTTGCGAGCAGCTTCAACTCCTTCAGTCCTTCTTAGGAATCGCATGAACTACAGAATGGAACAGCATAAACAATTCATGAAGTCAACCACCAAGTTTTGTTACATGTTCAAGATAAAAGTGGAAATAAAAATGATACCACAAGACATAATTAAGTGTTTGGCAATAAATGGCAGGGACAGTTTAGAAAGAAAAACCAGAAATCTAAACTCTCTAGCCACTCAAGGGTAAAGTATAAACACAACATCCTTGAAAATTTTCAAATTCGCAGGGTATTCATCTACTACTTACGTTTTGTTCTGATGTTATTAGATTGTCAATTACCAGTAGTGTGAATGTTATTCTCTGATTTCTAAACACTTTTTATGCACTGCAAATACACATAAAACAAAATCACATACCTGGATGTGTGATAAAGTTGTTGCATTCACACCATCCCCAATAAGACTTTCATATACTCTTTTTGCAGCCTGCATAAAAAGAAACATAGAAAATAATTCATGCCTTAAAATGACTTATCTTCATGTCCCTGAGAAACATCTTAAGTCAAAATCCAACCTGAGCTGCTCCACGAGATTCCTCTAGCTCAGCATACGCATACTTTAGCATTTCCGTATCTAAAAGATGCATGTGTTAAATTAAGAAACTAACAAAAATAAAAAACAGATGTCATGGTGGATCAGGTAGGAGAACAAGATATAACAGTATAGAAAGAAACAGTAGCTATACCAAAAAAAAATCAATTCTACCGCGACAGCTCAGATAGGGGACAAATAAAAAAAAATTAAAAGAACAGAAATAGTTTGCATGAAAATATTCTTCGTAACATGTAATCTTTCAGCAATAAATACCAGGAAGAGCCTTCAATGCACGTTGAAAAACCTTAATTGCTGAGTCCTGGGAACCATTTTTTGCATGCCACATGGCATAGTCATACCATATATCAGGGTAATGATACAGGTACATGAGGCACTAGCACCAAAACGAACATGTCAGCAATTTCACCTGGTTATCTGTTTTTTCCATCTAAATATAAACTTATGGTGACGTGAACAGGAAATAAACACGAACAGTAAAGATAAATAACCCAAAAATTAAGACGCTACAAACAAATTGGCATTAGCTGCGTAGATTGAGTTGATTGGTCGGACATTAACTTGTGTGTCGATTTGCAAAACACAGAAGTGTGCTAATAGAATTGCTAAATTAGAAGTTCAGTGTGGCATGAGTATTATTTGTAATTAAACCCAAATTATAACATGGAATGATGGACATGGTAATGTTTGTCGTACTGCTATTCAACAGTTATGTCAAATTTAACAAACATGCAAATCAATGTCGAATAAATCAACTATGAGCCGTGCAGAACATCTGACAAACAAGAAACTGTTACAACACGTGCAAACATGAAGTTCATCAAATAGTTGTGCCCTGAGTACCTGCTCATAAGCAAATGCTATTCTTTTATTTGCTGAAGCATTGTCAATTCTCTGTGGGTTGCCTCTGTAAAATTGAAGGAACCAAAAAAAATCACAAAAGCTTGCATTCTCGACGTAACAGTTGGATAGCATTATGATGAACAGAAAAAAAAAAAAAAAAGCAGGAAAACCTAAAAAAGATTGGAAAACGAATTCTCAAGTTTCTTCCACAATAGATAAATACATTGAAAAGCAAGAAATGAAATATGAACAAAAACATAAAGAATATGTAATTTCTTGTGGCAATGAAGAAGTAGGGATGGACAAGGAAAATCTCTCTGTTAAGTTGCATCCTAGTAATTTAATGTGCCTATAACGTAGCACAGATATTTTTTTTTTATACTTTACACATCAAACCAACATAATAGTGATGGGGAATACCTACTTCTCAAAACTTAATAACTTTTTCCAGGCCATCCATTGCATTTCCTCCTGTAAAATAGACAATTTACTGTTAAGTCAGATAGTGGCTTAATGAAATGATGTCACCCAACTTGTCATTGATAAATAAAGCAAGGAGGACGACATCCTATCATATTCATTTGGCCCAATCTTAATTTAAAACAACAGGCCAAAATAGAGTCTATCGGCTCGACCTAAACTTATACTACACTGGAACAAGTCAGAGAGTACTCTTAGAAAACGATTAAATACACATTGTTTTTGTGTGTAAACGAATATCTCTTCAAGCAGGTTCTCAGTTAAAACCAGTAAAAATGAACCAAAAATCTTCAAACAAGTACGAGCTACACTAATACCTGAAATCGGTAAGATGTTTACCTTAGGAGAACCAGAAGGAGGAATAGCAAGCATATTCCAGTCAATTTCATCCACATACTTCTTACGTTCCCGGTAAACAGCTCTTGCACTGTTATATTTTGGTTGATATTCAGTCACCAACCCTTTTGCCTACGAGATACTTCGATGGTTATTTTAGGAGTCTCAATATGATTTATCAGATCATTAAATATAGCAATACCAACATATATCAAGACAAAGATACTATAATGAAGATCAATGAAGACCTGCACTATATTTCAGAGGCTCATCTACTATTATCAGTCATCTAATGTAGAATAGAATTCTATCAGAACTTTTTAACCAGCAATAAGTTTTTAAAGAGGAACTGACCAATCATAAAACATAAACTGTAAAGAATCGAACAGATATCAGAAGCGAAGTTCTACCAGCGCACGGCTAACGGAATTCTCAAAATTCTCGTAGTCCCTCCAAAGTTGTTCAACGTGGTGAGTAGGCATAACAATAGCTCTCTGGTATGTTTTACGTATGGTGGTCATCCGCTGTGACTCTTCCAAAGTTGTTTGTGCCTGTTTTATTGTTTTATAGGGCATTGAAAAAGAAAAGGTTAAAGAGGTTGATTACCCGATGGGGAGCAGTTACATAGTATCTTTAATGTTGAAAGAACAATAGAAAACGCACCGGGATTGATTTTAAATATGCAACATACTCCATCCACACAGGACCTGATGCTATATCAGCCCCTGTCAGCATGAAAATACATGTAGGCAACAAATGGAATTACTCATACTTCAACAAGCTTCAAAATCAATATGACAAAGTGAAAAGTGAATGTTTATAAATGCACCAGTAGGAAGCATACAGCATTTAGACAAATGCAATTTAGGGGTGATATATTTAATTGGTTAAGGGCCAAAAGGTTTTTTCAGAAAACAAAGATTGACACAAAGATAAGCACTCCAGCACTACTATAAATGTAGATTACCAACATAGTTAAGCATGAATTCAAAAGCTTTCTTAGTTTCTTCCTGTCCCTCTATTCCCTTCTTATCGTTAACTTTCCTTATGAAGCGAATATAGCAACGCCTGCAATCAAAAGAGCAAGGTGAAGTTACAACACAACTAATGCATGTTTAAGTAAAGGTGGACTGGCAACATGGGAAGACAGAAACAAAGTTATCATATGAGAAACAAAGTAACAAACTACAGTAAAACTTGCGACAATGGGCCACTCCATCCAACACATACCAAAATGGCAAAAACAAATACTTCAGCAAATACATGACTTAATAAAAACACATAGTAGTGAGGCGGTTTTTTCCCGCTCATTAGCCATGTAAATTCAGTTAACATATACTCCTATTATTCAACAAATTATTTCAAGGTTCTTGCAGAAAATTGCCCATTATGATGCCCAACTATCCACCTCAAGTCTACATCTTTCTTATTCATCATACATTAGAATGATATATTTGGTAAATCTTGACTTTACTATATGATTATTAATGTCGTAAACTATGAGTTTCCCTGTACAAAATATTATATCAGGATAATACATTTGAAAAATCTTGATTCAAGCAAAATATTTTATCTTTTAAACTTTAAAACTTCTTACTGCTAATGTTATAAACTAACATTATATTTTATTATAATATATTGTTATTATTTAAATTTAAAAGTACAGTGTAAATCTAATAAATATAAACTATAAAAATATGTATTATTCATCCCAGGCAGGAAACAGTAGTTCTAGAAAACATACCAAAGAGGAACTTGCAAGCAATTCAAAAGACAACGGCTAAAAACTTGTCTTGCTGCTTCATCATTGTTTCCGGCCATGAGAGCTTCAACATATTGCTTCCAATATTTGGCCTAATAGAGGAAATTAAAGAAACAATAAATTAGAAAAGAGAATTAGCAAACAGTCAAGTCACATGAAAGGAGATTACCGAAGTGGGGAAAGTGGCTAGAAGATATTCGTATATGGGCACTGCATCCGACATTGGCAACCGCTGAATAAACAAGTTATGCATGAATATTAAGTTGAGTCCACCACAAACAAAAGACAATGATTCAACAAAATTATTAGTACCAGTGCCTCATTAGCAAGCTTTTCAGCAGCTTCTACATTAAACTTATCTGCATTCCCATCTTGGCGATCAAGAATCAAAAGAGTTAAATCAGAACAAGCATAAACATTAATTTTTCTGGCTAATAACAGGAAACACTTCCAATTTTGATACAACTGCCGATAAATTAGAACTAGCAATCTTCTCAAGAGATGCATAAAAAAAACAAGTACCAGGGAGCGTGAGCGAGTTGGATTGTGCTGTCTCGTTGGCCATGAATCCCGAATTGCGCCAATCAAACACTATAATTCCAAAACCCCAAGTAATCAAGTTAACTCGCGTTCTTGTTCGGGCGCGTGGAGACCCATAGAAAGGACAAGCGGTGCCGCCGCGGCAGATGTATGTGGTGGTGGTGGGAGGTCCCGGCGGTGATCCGTTCGGCCGATTCAATAACCCGTTTTGGCGGTCAATTGGCAAGTGGGGCAGGAAAAAAACTCACCCAAAGTAAGGGATTGAATTTGGAAAACCCTTGAATCCTCCTAAATCCTAATCCTATTTTGAGACTCGTTTCTGTTAGGGCCCATAATTACACTCAAGTTTTACGTAAGTGGTTCCGCTCCGAACCGCGAAATCGATTTGATCGAACCGAATCAAATCGAAAAATACGGTTCGGTTTGGTTTTGCGGTTGGTTCGGTTTATTTTTTTATAAACCGTTTACATTCGGTTCAGTTCGCGGTTCCAAGAATTTTTGAACGTTCGAACCGAACCGAACCAATATCATATTTTTTTATTTTTTTATTTAATATTTGTCCTTCTTATATGAGAATATTATTGAATTTAGATATTAGATTTAAGTTCAGATCAATTCTAATCTATATAAATGAAGATAAATGAGTAATAACTCTATACTTATGAGTTTTGAATGAGTGAAATCCTACAAACTATTATTCTTGCATTATTTAGGATTTAAAAAATAAATAAATAAATAAAAAGGTGAACCGAGGAACCGAACCGAACCAAACCATTTATAAGCGGTTCGGTTCGGTTCGATTCCGATATTGAAAAATCCATCGAACCGAACCGAACTGAACCATTTATATGTGTTCGGTTCGATTCCTAAAATACATAAAAACCAAACCGAACTTACACCCTACACTCAAGTTAAGAGCATCAGTTACTGATTTCTTGTTTGGGCTATGGCCCAAAATCCCGTAGTTACTTCCTATCAAAAAATACGTAAAAACGAACAGTTTTGTGCTTTAATTAGGAAGTTTTCAAATGCTCTCTTTTATATTAATTAATCAAATTGTACAGGATTTGGTGGGGCGTCGTGAGTCTGCCCATGACTAGATAACAGTGTTAAGAATATTAAGCATATGACATATACTCGAATTTTGTACAAATTATGTAATAAATCTTATATACCGAAAGACGGATACAGGGTGCATGGAATTCAAATTATGCATAAGTTGGTAATTTTCAGTATCTAAAGATATACTTACTCCGTCCCATTAGTAATGTTTGATTTATTTTAGCACAAAGATTAAAAAAATAATATTATGTGGTATATGTTGTTAGATTTTTGACTAATTAATTTATGGTCATACTGCTCCTTTTAGAAGTAAGACATTACTAATGAATACATTTTAGAAATACAAAATACTAATAATAAGACGGAGTGAGTAGATTTGCTCCCCAAATTATTAACATATTTAGGGTTAAGTGATGGATTGATGATTCATATTGGAGGGTTGGGGTGGTTTTAGAGAGAGAAGGGGTTTTGATGATGAGAGAGAAAAGATACCCTGGTGAGAAGGGTAAGGCAGAAATGCGATGAAGAAGGAAGTTGTCATCACGTGAAAGATGCCTAGGGGAGTGATGGAGATTGTTTGGTGTCGTCTCGTGTACCAAAAACCCATTCATTTTAGGAATCCCAAATTCATGCCAATCGAATGAATCATTCAATCTCTGAATCTTCTGGGGGAAGACCAACAGTATTAATTAACAACATAAATCGCTAATAATCAACCACGACTCCCAAAAGTCTTTTACTTCTAGTTATTATTTACAAATAGTGGGAACGATATAATTGTAAAAGAAATTAAAAAGTATTATAAAACTCATATTTTTATTAAAAAAAATACTCTAAAACTTATACTAGCTTATTAAGAAAGATCAGTTTAGAATATTTTTTGTGTGACGAATATAAATCTATAATAATATTTTGGTAAAGAATAAAAAATGCATAAAATTGGGAGGCATACAACGACTAATTATACAAAAGTAATCAAATTTAGTATATAGTTACCATTTAAAAAGATGATTTAAGATTTAAGAATAAAGAAATAGGAATCTTTTTTCTCTCTCATGCTCATGCTCTCGCTTTCTAAGTTGGGGAATAGAGATGAGCAATCCAACAGGTTTGTCCCACCAGGATTCCTTATCTCTAAGCATCAGAAACAGAACCAGAACCAGATTGGTTGTACCACACGCATTATCTGTGCCTCGTAGCCACTCACCCTTGTCTTTCACGCATTTTCTATTCTTATCGAATTTAGATATTTATTCTAATTCATCATTATATGATATTTGTGTAATTTTTGTATTTTACTATAAATTGCAATTCATTATTCTCCAACGTTAGTTCCTTGTTCTGACGTTACTATAACCAATATGAAAAGGACTTTAAGGTAACATATCACTAATTACTTAAGATCAATTAAGATAAGATCAAATTATTGATTTTATTTGGATTTTTACGTGTTTTTTTATATATGATTATAATTAACAAATTAGAATTTTGAGCTATGCGACGACCAAATAATATAAAGAGGAATGAAAAATCGAGCCCCATAGTCATTTATAAAAAATGTTTTTCTATTGTATTATTTTTGCGCCTACTGAACGATAAGGATAGATGGTAACTAATAGGACTTATTAAAGCATAGCATTCTCGTCAATTCATTGTTAAAAAACGTGGTTAGAAAACTTATCAAGTTATCGAAAGCGACTACTTTATTTACACAAGGATGCTATTGTATTATTTGTTTGATTTATATATATGAGTAAAATTTGTAAGTAAAAATCCATTTATATATATGTTCTTCATTTATTTACTATGTGAACGAAAAATATAAGTTACAATATCGCGTCAATTTTTTAAATATTGGACACGACCAAGCTATGTGTTCCTAAACAATTTCTCTCACTCGCTTAAAATAAGAGAGAAGAAATGGGAAGCAAGAAGATGAAATATGCGACGAATTGAAAAAGACTTTTCCATTTTCTCATATAATAATTATCCACACACAAGTGCATATTAGCGGATTAGCCTCACCTCTGTCGAGACTCGGCGTTGTTCAACAGAATCTTCTCGCTCCTCTCTATTTCTCTCTCTAAACTCGTATTAATGGGATCGTTAATCCCATCGGAACTCACCTTACACCGTAGCGTTTCATCGAATAAACCTTGGATTCCGCAAACCACGCGCGAGTTTCTAGCCGAAGTTTCGAGGATGGATAGCGTGTCGGAGAAAATTTCGAAGCTAGAAGATTATGTTAATCGGCTGCAGGAAGAAATGAAGAAGATCGATGCGTTCAAACGCGAGCTCCCTCTTTGCATGCTTCTCCTCAATGACGGTGAGCTCCTTTCCGTTTCCCCCAATTCGACGCGTTTTAGGGTTTATTTGTTTTTTACCTCAGTCAAGTTATTTTGCTTTGTGAACTGATGATTGTATGCATTTTTATAGCGATTGCGGCGATGAAAGATGAGATAATGCGGCACAGAAACTCGGAGTCCGTGCCGGTTTTGGAAGAATTCATGCCGTTGAAGAAAAGTAGTCCGGATGTAAAGGATGAGAAAGTCGATGATGATAGAGAAAGAGACGTTATAAATAGGAGAGAGAAAATGAATTGGATGAGCTCTGTTCAGTTATGGAACTCCGATGGCCATAAAAAGGTAATAGAAACGGCAAAAAGTCGTTGCTCTTGTTTTACACCCATTCCGATTTGCTGATTTATAGTTTTTCTCGATGAATAGAAAATGGGAGAAGCAGTTGATAGGAGTAGTAAAAACAGGGAGGCGGAGGAGAGAATTTCCCCTTTCATCGGAAAAGAATGCAGAGAAGAATTTCCGGGAGCGCCGTCGCTCTCGCTTCGTACACCGGAGATAAAGAACTCAACCGGAAATATCTTTAGCTCGAAATCCAGTTCTAGTAGATCAGGGTCATCGTGCGGAGCTAATAGTCAGACGAGTTATAAGGCTGATTCCAGTCGGAAGCAACGGCGGTGCTGGTCGCCGGAGCTCCATCGCCGCTTCGTTAGTGCTCTACAACAGCTGGGAGGTGCTCAAGGTTAGCTCTTCATATTTTTCTTCAAAATTTCAACTAATTATAATTTATAATGGTATTATTAATTTGTTAGTCTAATGTCTGATTTTTTGTGTATGATCTGCAGCTGCTACTCCTAAACAGATCAGAGAGCTTATGCAAGTCGACGGTCTAACCAACGACGAAGTAAAGTCTCATTTGCAGGTACAAATCTATCGAATTTCTTCATCAATTTTCTTTAACATTATTAAATTAAACAAATAATTAATGGTTAATTTTCAATCTTGATCAGAAATACCGGCTTCACGCTCGAAGACTTCCTCCTCCAACGGACGCCGGCGGTGATTCCTCGAAGCGAAGCAATTCGCATTCGAGCTCACCGGAGGGCCCTTTTCACGGTTCGTCCCGGGCGACTTCGGACGAGCGCGTGGAGGAGGAAGAGGACGACAAGTCAGAGAGCCACAGCTGGAGGAGGAGTCATAAGAGAGAGATTTACAGAATGATAGGTTGTCCGACATGAATTTTGCAGCATAATGTGAGGAGTTTGATGAATTAATTGATCCTAAACTCTTGATTACTTGTAATAACATAGGAAACCATTTTGCAGTGTATCAGATTCCTATCCACTCTTTCTTCAACTTTAGGGACTTAATTGTAGTCTTTAAGTTCTTGTTCTTCAACTATGTACCCCATCCTCACCCACCCCCCACCCACCTCTTTTTTATGGGAGAGGGTATAGATTAAGTTATCCTATTTCTTTCGTGTGAAGACTAGAGAATGATAATCTTGGAACACGCCTTTCAAGATTGGCCAACACCAAAAAGAACCTTTTGTCTACCAGAAGACAAAAGGTTTGTTGAAATCTATGATCACCACTACAAATTAATTAATAAAACAATGCTTTTATTGGTTCTCCATTTTCTTCTCTTTTTCAGAAAAAAAAAAAAACATACTTGAGGGAATGGAATCTGTTGTTAATAGTTGAAGTTTGAAATCACTTTTTATAACAAAGATTATAATTCTTTGAATCGGATTAAACTCGAATATAATTGTTGATAGGTGCAAGGAAGGAAGAGATTCTTGAATGGTTAAATCAAAAATCTCGAGGGGGGGATATTTTGGTCTTTTACTATTATTTGTAATTTTAAAACTTTTTTGTGAAAGGTTGATGAACAGACAAGATTCCTACTTATCTAAGATACTATTAGCAAGATTTTGCTGTTTCTAATATTTATAGCCGCCGACTTAATTTCAATCACTGGGGGCTACACAATTAACTATTCCCACGATTTTCAGGTACATTGCATATACCGTTTTAAAAACATTTAAAATTTATGTTAGATTGAGTGATAAATCAAGAAATATTGGACGGTGATAATAATATTTTATGACTAATTTCTTGGAATTTGAAGAGTTGTAAAATACTACTACTTCCGTCCTGCTATTTCTGGCACACTTTCCCGAAATGGACGTTCCGCTATTTCTGACATACTTATATCTCCTACTTTTTTTTACTTTATCATCTTCTCTCTCTTATTTTATTATTTTCTCTCTCATACTTTATCATCTACACATATCTCATTCTTAATTATCTAATTTCTTAATTTCTGTACCCAAATGAAATGTGCCCGAAATAGCGGGACAGAGGTAGTACTAGTTAAATGTGAAGAAATGGTCCACATATTGACAAAATGAAGAGAATCTTGATTTGTTCAAACTTGCGACCATAGAGAATCTCTTTTAAATTCGTTTTGGGATAATTACTCTCTTAATTACGTTTTAGCCCCTAATCTTTGTCTTTCTGGATAAGAATTTTTTTTTTTGAATTAATAATGTCACTTTTGACTTTATAGATAGGCATTGATGTATCTAGAAAAGTAGTTAATATATTTTATTCAAGATTAAGATTGAAAAAAAAAACCTAATAGGGTGGGGCACACACCTTGTATTTGTATGTTAATGACCAAAAAATAATTAATGGATAGGAATATTAGGGACAAGATATGATGAGAGAGAAAACTGTTAGGTGGATTGTTTTTCGGGTTGAAAAAGGTGGAACCACCTAACGTTAGCTTTTCATTCTTCTTAAGGGTTCTTATTTTTTGGAGTTTTTAATTGTTAGTATCTAATTTGACCCCTAGTTGATTGGATTCCATTTGAAAATAAGGTAATTACCCCAAAATTGTTGTTTTTTTATGTATCTATTATAAGTATGGTTAGATATAGAATTTAGGTCCCGTTTGAAAAAACTTATAAACAACTTATTTTAATTTATTCTAAATAATCAATAGTCATTTTCTGTACGTTTTCGAGAACTTATCGAAATAACTCATTCTAAGCAATAAGTCACTTTTTTTAACTTATTTGCAAATCTCCACACTAGTATCAGTTACTACTACCTAGAAATGGTGTTGTAAATTCCTCTAATCTCATTCACCATCCCATACCTGTTCTTCCATCTCCCATCATTGTTCGCATCCTCTATACCATTCCCGCTCATCAGGGATCCTCAATCTTATGTCACAGATATGTATTCGTTAATCAAGCATCTGATCTTTATTAGTGGAGTTGTGAGGGTGGATCGGCAGCTATCTCGGACTACCCACGACAAGTGAGTGGCTTAATGGACACATCATCTCTCATTCTGCATGCCTTTTATGCACTTATACTTCTTTATACTAATTATTTCCTCACCCTCATCTTTTCGTACATAATTTGTTTCCTTATACTGCTATCAATACTAATATACGCATTTTCTCTATTAATAAAATAAAATGCAAAAATAATTTTTTTCTACTACTCAAGCTGTTTTAGTTTTCTTTTCTTCTCATAAACTAAGTATAATTGAGCATATTCTATTACTTGATTATGATTTTGAATTTGAATTATAGCTCCATAATTATTACTTTAGCATAGAGGTGTCAAAGTCTTTGGATT
Source organism: Lavandula angustifolia (assembly GCA_028984105.1). Lineage (NCBI taxonomy): Eukaryota > Viridiplantae > Streptophyta > Magnoliopsida > Lamiales > Lamiaceae > Lavandula > Lavandula angustifolia. The sequence continues at coordinate 24,750,661 of CM054813.1, forward strand.
GAACTGATTCAGCCAGTCCAACAAGTTGTCACATAAATATGGGTCGGGTTGGCCCGGTCCATAATCAAGCGAGCTGTCGAAAACGTAGCTCAACCTAACCCTTTATGGGCCACCGGACCAAACTAACCCACAAATTAAATCATATATTTTTAAATTTTTATTATTAATTATGTTTAATAATAGTTTTTAGCTAAATAATAAATGGGTTGGATTGGTCTGGCCCATAAGTCAAGCAAGTTGTTCTATCAGTGATTGAACACATACCATTTATACTTTAGCATAAACCATCTATACTATATAACTATTTATAATATATAAAATTATAAATTTATAAGAATAAAATAGTAGACAGGTTTAGCCCACAAATCATGGACTTTTTGCCACAAAACCTAGTTGGCCTACCGGACTGAGTAATTTAGTGGGTGTTTGGAATAGCTGAAGCTTATCGATAAGTGCTGAAAGTTGTTGAAAGCTGCTGAAAGTGGCTGAAAGCAGCTGAAAGTTGTTGATTTTGATAATTTGTAAGTGTTTGCAAAAAGTGCTGAAAGTCAAAAATTAATATTTGAAAATATTAATAAAATGGTATCTTATAAAATAAAAATATTATTTATTTATCACTTATTAAACAAATGGAGTTTTTTACATAAATAAAATTTAAAATTTATTTCGACTTATATAAACTATTATTTTAATAATAAATATTACTAAAATAAAAATTAGTAAAAAAATTAAGTATAATTAATATTATTAATTAAAATCAAGAATAAAAAAGATTATAAATTATATTAATAAAACAAATATTTACTTATTCTTTATTAAATGACAAATAAAAATTATACATATAAATAAGTAATATCGATCATTAATAAAAAATAATTATAAAATTATAATAGAATGTATTAATTAAAAAAATTAAAAATTATAAAAGCTATAAGCTATCAGCTTCAGCTGCCCAATACCAGCTTACGAAAATTCTCTATTTTGGACCCAAACAGCTTTCAGCATCTTTATAAGCTATATTTTCTAAATACTAAATTCATTTCCCGAGGCAGCTTTCAGCTATAAGCTGATTCAGATAAGCTATCTCAAACACCCCTTAGGCCTAAATTCTTTTGGATTCTGAATTCCAAGTCCAACTCCACCTAAAATGAAGGCGAGTCGGGCTAGCCATCTGATTGAGTCATTTCAAGCTAGTTTTGACATTTTTACTTAAGTATAGTCGGCTCCCAATCAGGGACAGAGGTATATGGAGGCAAGGGATGGCAAATATCATCCCTTAATTTTTAGTGTGAAATTATATATATATATATATATATATATATATCCTTAGTAAATTAAAAATAAATATAGTATAATTAAATTATAAATAATTTCCATTTAAATCCCAAAAATGACTTCAGCTCAAATCCCAAATATGACTTACCATTCGAAATCCCAAAAATCACTTCAACTTAAATCCCTAAAATCAAACTCTCTAGTTCTCTACTTGTTGAAGATTTATTGAAGTAATTAGTTAAAAAATTCAAGAAGCCCACAAGTTTTTGGCGATTAGAAGATTGAAGATTGAAGATTGAAGAAGCCCACAAGTTTTTGGTGATTTGAAGGTAATATTTTGGTGGATTTGCAAGTGTGCTTCATTTGCTTGATTTTTTCTTGAAGAAAGAATTACTTGGGTAGCTAGATCATAGATGTGCAGAGTGCAGTTGTGCAACTTGTACTTATTCTTAACTCTGTGCAAATTTTGTTTATTTAATTCATTGAAATTACCATTGCTTCTTTGTTTATTGAATCCAAGGTGGCATTTATTTAATTTTTTATGCTCTAAGAATGGGTTATACATGTTGCTTTATATTCTTATTTGGACAGTATGTTGAAGTATTTCAAAAAGGTTGATAAGAAATTGTCGTTGTCCGATGCCAATCCAAAAGAAAGTGTAGAACTGGAAACAAGTGACATTTTAGAGGACAGTGATTTATCAGATACTCATGAAAAATCAAGCTGGAGTAGTTCAGGAAGACTCTGACTTGCCGGAACTTCCTTTGGACCCGGGAAAGCGACCAACTATCATAAAATATCATCCAAAGATTCGTGAAAGGGTTCGTAGAGGGTACTATCTAGATCGTGCGTGCCAACCTAATCTTGAAGACTTCCCACAAACAAATATTGATGGAAAAATGCGAAGGTTTAACCGTTCATGGTTCAAAGTATACGGTTGGTTGGAATATAGAGTAAGCAAAGTTGCTGCCTTTTGCCTTTATTGTTACATTTTCAAAAATGAATTTGGTGATCAAGGCGGTGGTGATAGATTGTAAGAAAAAGTTTTAGAGATTGGAAGAACAAGAGCAAGCTTCGTAAGCATGAGGGAGATACCAATAATCCTCATAGACAAGCATTTAGCAAATGTCAAGATTTAATCAACGAAAAACAACACATTGAGACGGTAATTGATAGGATGAACGATGAATCAAAAGCTGAATGTATCAAATGGCATTTGAAGCAAGGATTAGCCTTTCGAGCTCGTGATGAATCTAATGAGTCAAGCAACCAGGGAAATTTTCTAGAGCTCTTAAAATTTCTTGGAAGTCATAACGAGGATATTAGAAGAGTTGCACTCAAGAAGGCCCCTACTAATTTGAAGTTAACATCTCCTCAAATTCAAAAGGAGATTGTAAGAGCTTGTGTGTTAGAAACAACTAAAGCTATAGTGGAAGAGCTCGGAGATGGGTTTTTTGTGTTCTTCTTGACGATTCTCGTGATGTATCCAGAAATGAGCAAATGGTTGTTGTGTGTGAGATTTGTGGACAAAAAAGGTAGAGTCCTTGAACGGATTTTAGGATTCAAGCATGTCCAATGTACTAATGCTCTCTCACTTAAAAACGCACTTGAAGAGCTCTTAAATTCTCATGTATATCCATGTTGCGTGGACAAGGATATGATGGAGCGAGTAATATGCAGGGGGAGTTCAATGGATTAAAGTCTTTCATCTTGAAAGAAAATGCAGTAGCTTATTATGTGCATTGTTTTGCACACCAACTTCAACTTGCTCTTGTAGATGTCGCCAAAAACCGTATACGTATCTGTGAGCTATTTGTTTTGATTTCCAGCATTGTTAATATGGTTGGAGACTCGTGTAAGAGAAAAGATAGTTTAAGAGAACAACAAGCTTCAAAGATTGCTCAAGCCTTGGAAAATGAAGAAATTGTTAGTGGGCGAGGAATGAATTAAGAAAGAACGTTGATTCGTCCTGGTGATACGCTTTGGAGTTCACATTACGGTACTATTTGGAGCTTGATTCATTTATTTGATTCCGTAATTGAAGTGCTTTGCATAATTGTGAAAGAAGGAACTTTATCCAATCAAAGGGGAGAATCATCACGATTGATAAAGGGCATGTTATGTTTTGACTTTTTATTTGATTTGCATTTGATGAAATCATTATTGGGAATAACAAATGATTTGTCTCAAGCACTGCAAAGGAAATATCAAGATATTATGAATGCAATGAATCTAGTAGATACTTCTCAAAGAAGACTTCAAGAAATGATAGATGATGGATGGAGTGCTTTGATAGAAAATGTGTCTGTTTTTTTTGTAAATCATGAAATTGAAGTGTCTGATATGAATGATGTTTATGTGGGTGGAAAAGGCCAAAAAAGAGAGCTGAAGAAGTTACAAACTCGAACAGGTATCATGTGGAGATTTTTACCACTGTCATAGATACATAATTATCACAGTTGAATGGTCGCTTCAATGAGGTAAATACTAAGTTGCTCCGGTATGTTGCTTGTTTGAATCCTTCAAACTCATTTGAAGCTTATGACATTCAAAAGTTGGTAAAACTGGCAGAGTTTTATCCAAAAGAATTTCAAGGACTCGAGCTTTTGGTATTACCGGACCAACTGGAGAATTTTGTTATGGATGTCCGTGCAAATATTGACACATCAAGTGTTAAAGGGCTTAGTGATATCAGCGAGAAAATGGTTGAAACTAAAAGAGATGTGACATATCATCTAGTTTACAAGCTTATAACTTTAGCCTTGATTTTGCCGGCTGTAACTGCTACGGTGGAAAGAACATTCTCTGCCATGAATATTGTGAAGACTCCACTCCACAACCGAATAGGAGATGAATGGATGAATGATAATTTGATAGTTTATATAGAAAAAGATATATTTAACGTTGTATCTAATGAAGCTGTTATTCAAAGATTTCAAACAATGGCGAATCGTCGCGGTAAGTTGTAAAAGTTAACATTTCCGGTTTATTGTAATTGCTATTTCTTTTTTTTTCGTTAAACATTGTGTCTCCCCTTGACAAAAATCCTGGCTAGTCCATGCTCCCAATTCCCAAATACTCCCTCCATCCCATTGGAAGCGTCTTGTTTTCAATGAGCACGGATGTTAAGAAAATGATAATGTGTGGTGTATATTGTTTGACTTTTGGATAGTTAAATCTTGTCCACATATTCTTGCCTTTTTTATAAACAAGACGCTTCCAATGGGACGCCCAAAATAGAAAACAAGACGCTTCCAATGAGACGGAGGGAGTATGTTATAGTTATATTATTATATACATAACTTCATAAGCTTTTTTGGATAAAATCTATTTAAAATTAAATTTTCACCTTTGTGAGTCAAAGATATTTCGTATTCTAAATACGTAAAAGATTGATTACAAGTAAAAGCATTGATTCCAGTGATATATCTACAAAAATATTATGGATATGAGTTGGAACTTTGAAGTTGACATTGTAATATTTTAAAAATTTATAAGGCTGGTACTTAAAAAAAGGTTATAGGACAACACAGTTCCAAATAGGAACCATATCCGCCCTGTTCCATGGGCAGGATAGTTCTGGACCTGCCTACCCACCCTATTCAGTTGGGCGATGCGGATCCAACGTGACAAGTCCAGATTGTCGTCCCTAATAACATTATTAAAACACCAATACTTGACATTCAAATTCTGTCAGTCTCATATATCTTGAATGAAGTACGGTGAGTTTGCAAAAGCAATATGATTGTGATGCAGTGTGTAAATTGTTAGATATAAAAACCTTTCTAATATTCCGCATCCTTTTCTTGTTAAAGCCCTCCAACACTCCAGCTGAATATAAGTCACAGTAAATTCTCAGACACATGAATTCACATAAATATTTCACTTTAATACTGGCAAATCAAGAGTGACTCCAAGAAATTCTCCATAAACAAGTGAAGGATATTGTAGTGGGATGTTGTGGCGTGAGAGTGTTGTCATCCATTCATCAAACGGATCGTGTCGTATTAGATGGTCACAACTCACAAGCCATCGAGAATGAGAGCTATTGCTTCCGCAAAATAAGCCTTCACTTAATATCTGACATTTCACCAAGGATAAGGATTCCAAACAACTCTCAAGATTTACCTTAAATGTTGGGGTTAACAAGCCATTCTCCAGAGTAGTTTTCATATCAACAGTAGGAAAAGAAAACTGATTTATTTTACCCAACACACAAGCATCACAAAAAGGCTTGTCTTTAACATGCATAGTTGAAACATTATGGCTACGATGTAGGTTTCGAAAGGTTAAAAGTGGAAACACATCGACTCTTGATACAATACTGTTTTGCTTATTCTTGTTAATCTTACACATCATTTACAGGTTTCTTGTTCGCATTACATTGTTATTTTGTACCAATCTGCCGGCCTCATCAATTGTAATGATTTGTTATGGCAGTTTCATCATTGGACAAGTTCAAGTCCCACGCTAACATATAAGAGGTGATTAACATGCTAATTTGACTTCCTTGGACCTAAAATGGCTCTATACTAGAACCGTTTTTGGATATTACCAATTGTTATTTCTTTTAAATGTATTAACTAGTAACTAAGGGGGTTTGAATTCATAGTTTATTTACCATTTTTACTCCATATATAGTGCATAAGAGTATTGTAGCTAATACTATATAATATGGCATATTTAGTACAGTATTCATGAATGACTACCTATGCAACTCGTATTCATAACAATAATTGCTGATATAAGATCTGTTTGAATTCTATGTTATATCATGAGATGATAATGGATTCAGATGACATCTCATAATATCACATAGAAAACTTAGCAGCATTCTATTTTAACAGTCCATAAACTACAAAGAATGAACAATTGACAAGACTAGGACCATTAGAACAAACTATCTTAAAAGTCAAAATTGTAAATCCCAAAAGGAAAAGTCCTAACTATTTAACTGGCCCAGCTAACAACATTCACTCTGCCACTGCTTCGTAAAATCTCCGATGAACTCGACACAGCTAGCGTAGGAGTTCAAGCTTACTGACTGCTCGAGGCTCCTCCTGCGCCCATTGGAGAAGCTACCCAATAGGCTGCACCACGCCCATTTTCACTTTGCCCTGGGTAGTAACCCCCATTCCAATTATTATAATCCCCTCTTGACTGCCAAAGAAGAGAAACTGATATGTTGGTGATACATTCCACCATATTATTTATCATATATGTAAATCTTAAGGAGCATGTTCATAACCATCCAAACTGTAAAGTATATATTATCCTGAAAAAGCTTGGATCTCATAAATTAGGACTTGGGTTTACCTGATTGTGAGCTCGGCCCCAAGATAGGCGAACCTTCTGCTTACCAATAACTTCCCCATTTAATCTGTGAATTGCGTCCTCTGCATTGTTTCTGTTGAAATGGAAAATTAAATAGGTCATCCAATGATTGCTCTAATTTTATAGTTATGAAATAAAACATTTAGAATCATCAGACATTTTCTCTTTTGGCCTTAAACTGAGGAAATTGCTCTGTCCAAAGAAATGCATACTGATATAACTCTTTCCCACTCATAAAACTTGTATTTTTTTTTTCCTTTTCTCATTGAAAATATTAACATGTAATGCAATACCTGCCCGCAAATTGTACAAAACCACATCCCTTTCCAACAGGTATTTTTACAGAGACAACCTCGCCAAAATGAATGAAAGGCTCTCTGAGCTCATCAGCAGTGACTTCAGGGTCGAGTCCTCCAACAAAAATCTAGACAGATAGGTATATTAGGTTAATCATGACAATAATTTTCTAAGAACTAGCTAGATAAGAGCTGGACTCACCGTAGTGCTGGATGACTCGCTCTCTGACTGACCTAAACATACAACAATATTTCATGTAGCAGCCAGAACCGAGTTAGTATTCTTGAATAAATGTACTTTAAGAATACATTTAAACTCATAAAATCTATGAAATCTGACTATAAGGAAGCAACTTAACAATTTTAAATCAAAAAGAAGAACAAATAAAGTGAACAAAACTAAGTTATGAATACACGTTTTGAACGTCAGCAGCAATATTAAAATTAGATGATAGGAATTGGCAAACTTCGTACTCGCATATGTGAAAATGAAGTATAAAAAACAGAACTACAAACAAAGATAGGCATGTAATGTAATGCAATACAGTAGTTATATCGCATATTTAGTGAGATTAACTTGGAAAAAAATGTACTTATCTGTGTCAAAAGGCGTTAAAGAACCAAAAAATCATTAAACGTTTTCTTGGCCCAAAATGTACGGTAATATAGAATAAGAATGAAATTGCACCTTTTCCATAGTAGTGTTGCTGTGAGAAATATCTCTTGGGGGGTTGCATTACCAATTCTCATAGGCTTACTAGAGCACAAAACACCATTCATTTCAGTCACTGCTCTAGTCTTCTCAGATTCATCACTGAACCTGACAAAGCCATAACCTTTTGAACGTCCAGTATTTGGATCCACTACCACTTTTACATCTTTGATAGATGGATATTTACTCGAGAAGGTATCATGCAACAGTTCATCGGTAACATCAGGAGCTAAGTCACCAACAAATATCGACAAATTAGAACCAGCTTCAGGGCGTCTATCACCGGTACTAAAGCCTGCCCAGTTTAAGCGAAAAGTTTGATCTGTCTCGGGCATTATGGTGCCATTGTAGCTTTGCAGAGCATTCTCTGCAGCATCATGAGTATTGAACTCAATAAACCCATATCTATCTGATTGATTAGTCTGTCTATTACGAATTACCTTAACAGAAAGGACCTGCATGTTAAAGTGATTGAATAAATCAAATCAGTAACAAGCATAAAAGTGACAATCACTGATATCACACATTAACAACAATTAAGATTTAAGGTGCCTTGTAAAATCAGATATCTCAATGATTATCAAGTCAAACTTCTTAACCTTACAATCTTATGTAAAAAGCCCTTAGTAAGAAAAGAAGTGGTTAGGTAAAGATATGCACACACGCGATTCAAAACTCCAAAATTAACATTAAGAACTTAAGACTGCAACACAACAACGAAGTTGGATTTCCAAAACCCTAAGGCTATAATATGATCCAAACTGCCAAAGGGTTAGCCCACAAAGAATCTCGAAGACTAAAAATACATTCCCAATATCAACAGAATATGTCACAGTCGTTACATCTCCGGTTTTAGGGTGTCTTGTCAAATTTAGACTGATTTCTGAATAATGATCAAGTCAAATTTCTAACCTTGCAGCATCTTAGCGTAAAAGGCTCCAATTAAGAAAAAAGTGGATAGGAAGATAAATTGAGATACACCCACGATACAAAACATCAATCAATAACAAAAAAAAAAGGAAATCAATCAAGTTAAGACTACAAAAGAGAAGAACAGCTGGATTTTTCGAAAACTAGGTTATACCATGGTTCAAATTGCATCATTGCCAAACAAGAAACAATCACAAACACTACAAATACATTCCAAACACCAACAGAATATGCGTAAATATATACAATAGAATCATTACCTCTCCGGATTGGGAGAAACACGAGCGGACATAATCTTCATCCATCCAGTGGCGGAGATCTCCAATCCAGATCGTCTTGTTATCCTCACCGGAAGTATGAATCTGATTCCGATGCCTGGGCAGTTGGTAATTCGGTTGCTGGTGGTGGTGGTAGTAGGGATAGTAATGCTGATTATACATCATCATCTGCTGCATATGCGTAGCCGGATACTGCATAGGCATCGCCGGATACTGCATAGGCATTGCCGGATACGGCGCCGCCATCCACCACTGCGGGTACTGCTGCATCGCCGTCCACGGCTGCTGCTGCTGCTGATTCGTATCTTCGCCGCTCATCCTTTCTCTCTCTATCTCTTTCTCTCTCTCCGAACTGGCTAGAATTGAGATACCTGGGGCGTGGAAACCGCTCCGTAAGAGCAAGAGTTTCTCAAGTTCAGAAATATTAGGGATCTGATTCTGCGCTGCGGTGGATTGTATTCAATTTATATATTTGTTTATTAATTAATATAAATAATTATCTGTATATATCAGTACTACTATAGATAACTATTCTTAAAGAAAAGATTACTATCAATAACAAACCTTTATTACTTTATATATAAAAAATATAATATATATATATATATATATATATATATATTCGATCCAGAAAAGAATTAAGTATTAGTTATAATCATAAAGTATAAAATTTCGAAAATATGTATTTATTCTCTTTTTTTTAAATCTTAAATGTTTCTTATTAAGTTTCAATATGAAAGAAGATAAGAAGTATTATTGAAAATTCATACATAAATGAATAGATATACATACTTAGCTATTATCGATTTTGAGAAAAGTTTTGGTATTTGGTGCCGTAAATTCATAAATTTTGGTGCTTTCTGTCCAATCTTTTTATTTTAATCAGTACTCCTAATTTGATATTTTCTTTTGAGTAGCTTATTTGATTTTCGATTTACCACTGAAAAGATACGAAGATATATATATATATATATATATATATATATATATATATATATATATATATAGATATGATTTAGATCGTATAAGAACCAAAGGATTTGGTGAGAAATAGGAACCAATCATATTCGTAAATTTTATTTAATTAATGGATAATATTTTTTAGTTATTTATTATAGTTTTCTAATTAAAATAATTATTAAAAGGGCACAACGGTAATTGTGTCCTTTGGATTTAACAAAATATGGGCTATTTATGGGTCACAGTCTTTATATTTTATGGTAACTTAGTTAATGTTTAAATTATTTTCATTGTTGTAATTACTTTTATTCTAAATATCACTTTTAAATTAATTAATTTTCCTTTAATTATGTTGGACACGGTCTGTTTGCATTTGGTAAGTAATTATTATGCTGGATTAAGACTAATTATAGACTTTCATTACTTTTCTTGATTTATCGTTAACTTATTTGGGAGAGTTGATTATGAAGGTTTATTATGGAATATTAGTTTTTTTTGGTAAGTATTATTTTATTAAAGATCTAGTAATATTGGAACTAAATTAAATAGAGAAAGATTGAATTCAATTTTAGAAAAAAAATGAATAGTCATTCGTTAGACGATAATTTAAAATACATTTGAATTGTGTATTGATGCATTAATTCTTAATTATAATTTTCATATTGTTCAGCATTCACCATAACTTATTAATAGAATCATATAATCGATATTTATTTAAGTTCTGTATTTTTCTTCAACACCTATTATAAAAACTGAAATGTATAATTTGTTATATTTGGATGCATCCGTTTATAATACATAATGCATCTAAACATACATAGAAACTTTTTTCGAATTTATACAGATAATGCAAAAATGCATAATTTATTGTATGATTATGCATTAGTTTGTACTATATAATGCATCTAAACATGCATACATTTTTTTCCCGAATTTTTGCAAACAATACAAATAACTGTATAAAAAAGTAGAAGCATATGCATCATTTTTTATACATATGCATTATACTAAAAAAAGTGATGCATCAACGAATAGTATCTTATGCATCATTCACTATATAGATATGCATATATCTCGAATATTCAAACAATCGATTGTTGATGTTGTGTTGTACCGCCGATGTAGAGAAATAGGGAAGGAATTGTGTGTATAGGGTTTTTTTAGAATGAAGATGTAACGACGATTTTTAGTAGAAAGATCAATTAATATAAGATTTCATCTTATTTTGCGCTTCCGATTTTATCTTAATTGAGATTAAGCAAATTTTCTTTTTACTCATTTACCCTTTTCTAATTATTAATGATTAAAATATGGAATTTGTAGGAGCAAATTTAACCGTACAATGCAACAATATCTACAATTCTTAATAGTTCATAGTTCTTATTTAATGTTGGTTCCTATGTGTACCTAGATATGCATGCATCATTGTGTACATACATATGCATTACTTAATAAGCGATTAAAATCTTTAAATATAAATTCATCTCTGGCTGATTTGTTATGTATCATCAATATAAAGTAATGCATGCATACAAATAAATTTATGCATAACTTAAATACTCAGGCAGATGAATATGCATTAGAAAATACTTAATAATGCATCATATATAATTAAACGGCGGAGCTGTTCAGCCAGATTAACGCCTCTTCAGTGTAAAAGATAGAGATACAGAGAGTATAGCTAAAAGAAAAGGACCGCTTCGTCGCAACTGCAACAAATGAGGAAATAGTGTGTGGGGAATATGTGCCCATCCGCGGTTAATTGAATTTACTTTTGGGTCTGAATACGACTGAAAATTAGAGATGCAATGATATAGCTCAAAAGAAGAGGACTCGCTGGCGCAACTGCAATATCTGAGGAAATGGCGGAGGAAGGAGAGAGAAGGCAGAGAGAAGTAAAGGAGGCGGAGAAAGAGTGGGGGGAAAGGGGGAGAGAGGACGTGGGGTAATGAGTTGGGGGAGAGAAAATTATAATTTTACTTAATTACCCCATAATGTAGTATTTAATATGGTAAGTGTATTAAAAATTCTTTTAATAATAGAATTGATCCCGTCCACCCAATAAATAAGATGTAAGGTGTAGATTGTTTTGCACACCAACTTCACCCAATATATATATATATATATATATATATAGGGGAGAGTTCTATTGAGAACACCTCTTACATAGAGAAATAAGAACACTCATAGGCCATTGATTAACAAGCATGGATGGTTGAGATCATTTCATAAATTCATTTCTTTTTCCATTTTTTTTGCAAATTTTCGCCTCATTAAGGGCATAAATGGAAGAAATGTGACAAATGTTGTAGAAAAGAAATCGGGGGGTGGGAGATGCCATTTTCAGAAGAGTGCATTACTTCCACAACCATTTTTGCCTCATTTCTCCTCATTTCTTTTCAATCGCTCTGAAATCGATGCTGCTCGGTTCTCCTTCCACAGCCGACGCGACGCGAGCGAGGGGACACGACCTTGTAACCGGCGTGTATAAGATTTATGGATGCAGTCCGTCGTCGACTTTAAGGGCTGTTTGTAGTTGCGACCAAGAGCATATAACGTGTAAGATTAATTCTATCCATGTAATTGATTTTGAAAGCGAATCTGTGTGATTGTTATTGTTTTTATAAGTTGATTTTTGAATTGAGATAGTGGGTACATCATTTGCAATTGGAATCAAGTTCTAGGGTTTAAATTCACACTATAATTTGAGTAATTGGGGGTATATGTTTCGAATTAATTGTTGATTTTGGAATAGGCCGTCGGGTAAACGAATTTCCTAACATTTGTGTTTTTAGGGTTCATTCATATTCCTTGAATTTCGATTCTGATGGACTGGACAATTTTAGTCTCTGAATTTGTGATATTGTTTGGACGTTTATTACATTCATAAGGTGTGGTTCACGCACTTCATATTTGTGTGCACATTTAGACTAATATTTGTGCACATATCTATTTCAGAATCTGTGATGCTTTTCTGGAAGTTTTGTATGCAAATTTAGAGTTAAGTTCATGCACATTTTTGTTAATTTATATGCACTTTGTAATATTTTTTTTAATGAATCATGTATCACTACATTAGAGACCTTGAAGGTGTTGATAAATGAATTTGAAGTTGCAAGAGTGTGAAAATAAGCTACATATATATAAGGTCACTTGTCCCTCATCTAATAACTTGTTGAGAGGACATTGTTGGTTCGTCAAAGGTACGGGTTTTTCACAAATCAAAGGTAAGTGACGCGAATTTGTTCTGCACATTTACTCAGGAGCCTTGTTATTCTTTGAATCGAAGTTATTGACCCACAAAATCTAGAATGTGAGTAATTGGGGGTATATGTTTCGAATTAATTATTGATTTTGGAATAGGTATCGTGGGTAACGAATTTCCTAGCATTTGTGTTTTTCGGGTTCATTCATATGCCTTGAATTTCGATTCTTTGATGGACTGGACGATTTTAGTCTCTGAATTTGTGATATTGTTTGAACATGTGTTACATTCATAAGGTGTGGTTCACGCATTTCAGATTTGTATGTACATTTAGACTAAAATTTCTACACATATCTATTTCAGAATCTGTGATGCTTTTCTGGAAGCTTTGTATGCACATTTAGAGTCAAGTTTATGCACATTTTTGTTAACTATGCACATTGTAATATATTTTTATTAATGAATCAGGTATCACTACATTATTTTTATTAATGCAGTCAATAATGATGACTTTAAAGATGGAAGCTTCTTGAGAGATGAACAAGTGATTCATTCAATACAAGAAATAGAAGAGTCAATTAATAAAAGAGAGCACAGAGAACATGTTGGACTGAGCTTCAGTGTTGGATGATCTCAAATGACTCGGCCAAGGATATACACATCAAAAAGACATTGCTCGATTGATGTTTCTTTAGTTTAGAAGGATTTTGTCTTTATGCTAATAATCTGAATGTTACAAATGATACTAAAGACATTTTCTTTGTGTGCACATTTTCTTTTGACATGGCCCCATAACCAGATAAGTGAGCAGACTGTTCAAGCGGCAGAAGAACACTATGAGAAGATGATCGTCGGAAGAAATAATGACGTGCTGAAAAAATTACTTGGTTGATGTTTTTGAATATCATATTATTTTGTTGTGACGGTGGTTGCAGATGTTGTTTTGAAATTCAGTTGAATTCATAGTAGAAGTACAACTTAGGACATATTCATATGTGATTTTACAGACTTGGAAAAACGAATGGTTTTGTTATGCACATTTTCAGCAATTGTTATGCACATGCATCACATTTGTTATGCACATTCCCTGAATTTTTAGTCTACAATACTGTATTTGTTATGCACATGTAAGGTATTTCTTATGCACATTTGTTGAATTTGTTATGCACATTAACCAAAATAACAATATTATCTGTATGTTTTGCAACAACAAATTCATAAACAAGGATCCAACACAAATAATTTCAAATGCGATACAAATTTGCCACAAAAACATTTAAAGATGTCATATTGCAGAATTAGAATTGTTCATTCATCTTCAATGGTCGTTTGATCACAATTATGAGCGTCATGATTGGTCAATTGTTTGCATTTACTGTATTTCCTCTTTGGTTTGTTTGCTTTACGAATAGCAGCTTCTTTCCTCGACGTTTTTGCAGAAATGGGAAGTTCCATGACGAATTGAAGAGGCATCCTTATTCATTTCGAGGTAAGGTTGATCACAACTACGTATTCGAGAAATGCCCAGTTCGTTCACCTTCCCGAAAATATGACTCTCGGCTAATACAAAACGAAAAGCACAAATTAATAAGTCAACCCATAATCAAAAGCTTGCCAACAAAAATGTAAATCGAACAAATGTTCAAAAGAACATATCAAAATCCCAACACATTCTCATAATTTATATCAACGACTGGCAAGAACATAAAATATCGACCACATTTACACTATATATGCACACACAGTGTAAATCTTATGCACATTTGCAGTGTTTATATGCATACACAGTGAATGTTGAGTTTTCAGGTTTCCAGAGTTGATTAAGGCACGAAAATCAGGGACATGAGATTCAACCCACTACTACAATGACAGAAAACGATAAGGAGAAGCTCATAGCTGTCACCCTCTACATCGCAAAGACTATCAGCAATTCCGATACCATGACCAACAAAACAACAATCTTGAGAACCACAACGTTTTAAGTTTCGCAAACAAATTACCAAACAAAACGAGTTAATTATAACGCACCAAAATAATGCGAGAAAAGAAGCAAATCAACCCATCAAAATGATATTGGAGACGCGAGAACGAATACACAACTTCGTTCGATCAGCAATTGGTGAAACCCAGTATGATTAATTCGACGGTAATTGATGAAACCCAGTAAATCCAATATTCCAAAAACACAATTAACATGGTCCATGGCTCATAATCAGTATAAAGTAAAAAAAAAAAATGAATCAAAAACACGAATTACAATATGATTATTGAAATGAGAAATTACCCATATCCTTTTGAAGGAGAATTGCAAAATTGTTGGGCGATGGAGATGAGGGATCGACGAATGCAAATCGAGGCACCAAACTAACAATGAACAAACAATTGCGAATCATGAGCGAAAATCGCTTGCTTGATGCTACAAGTGCTGAGCGTATTTCCATTGCCCAACATAAGAGAGAGAAAGATTTCTTAGGTGTTCTATTTTTTGAAAACAAAAGAGAGATAAATACCAATTTACCCTTAATGACAACTTTTTTCCTTCAAAAATTGATGAGTCAGCACCCAATCTAAGCCACATATCACAAAAATGAAGGGCACAAGTTTGTTCTTATTTCTCTCATTAGGCATGTGTTCTCAAAAGATACCACTATATATATATTATGTAATACTCCCTCCGTCCCGGATGAAACGTCCTCTTTCTTTTCGGCGCGGTAATTTATGCGGTGTACTTTAGAAGTAAAGAATGGTGGCCCACTTGTACTTTAGAAATAAAAAATGGTAATTTATGGATAGGTGTGTGGTAGTGAGTAGGTTAGATTTAATGTTGTGGGTCCCACATAAAATAATTAGATGACTAATTATTTCCAAAAAAAGAATAGGGGACGTTTCATCCGGGACACCCCGAAATAGAATATGGGACGTTTCATCCGGGACGGAGGGAGTATAAATATATTCGGACGTTCCCTTATGCTCCCTTAAGTTTCCTACTTTTCCTTTTCATAATTTTCAAAACTTTCCTTTGCAAACATCTACTCTATTGTCTCTCTAGAACCGTATTTGGTTTTTAAAAAAACTTGTGTGCATAGTTGCACATGCAATATGATCCAATTATCCAATTTGACCCGTTGACGTCAGCATAACTCATGTCGACGTCATTATTCCATTTTTTCTTTCTTTTTTTAAGTTTTTTTAATTATTTCATTCTTATTATAAGGATGGGCGTGTCATTCGTTGTGAACAAAAGTGTGATTTATTCTAAACAAAAGTTTTTATTTTTTTATTTTTTTTCAATTTTTTTGATAAGGGAAGGCGTGTCATTTGTAATGAATAAATGTGTCATTAGTTATTTATCTCAAATTGTTAATCATAACAAACAAAAGTGTCATTTATATCTGAATAAAGTGTCATTTATATCATTTATTGACTATCAATTATTTTTGCATTTGTTTCAAAAAAAGTATCATTTGTTTATGAAAAGTGTCAATTGTTGTAAACAAGTGTGTCATTTATCTCAAAGTGTCAATCACACTGAATTAAAGTGTCAATTATAATTAAGGAACGTGTCACTTTAATATAATAATCTCATAATAAAATATGAAGCATAATAACTAGAAATGTTACCCAAAATGTCAATCGTAATAAACAAAAATATCAATTATCTCAAATGAGAGTGTCACATTCTCATAATGTGTCAATTGCAACGAACAAAAGTGTCATTTATCTCAGAGTGTCAAATCACAGTGAAGTAAAGTATAAATTATAATTAAAGATTGTATCACTCTAATCCAGTAATCATACAAAATCGTTGTTCAATGATTTAGTCAACAAAATACGATCACCATAATAACCAAAAATGTTACTCAAAGTGTCTTGAATAAATAAATGTGTCATTTATTCACAAAAAAATATGAATTGTTTTGAATAAAAGAATCATTTTTTAATATGAATTATTTAAAAGAAATGGCACAATTGTTCAAAGCAAATAACACTTTATGTTACAAGAAATGACATTTCAATAAATTAGCTAACCAATAGCTCATAGCAAACACAAGAATCTCAATACTCCAAACAAAATTGAATTAAACTTCAATTGAAAATACACAACAAATACAAAAACGTCATTTAGTGCTACATCTATCAAAATATAACAGTAATTAACAACAATTATTGAAAACATTAACAAACGACATATTGCCAGCTAACAAACTCTTCATAAACAACTTTTTTTTTCACCAATTCTATTCAATCAAATGTAACAACGATCACCAGAAACCTTCAAGTCTTCAACATTCGCAATTCAAAGAAATCTCAATTAACGTAAAAAAAAAGCTCATATTTACAACCATTCAACTGAAATTACGTACAATTCAGGTTGTATATAGCACCAAAATCGAAACCTAACTAGAAATCTCACACTTCGTCGAATGGATTTAGACATCCACACGCACAATCCGCATACAATCACTTTTTTTTCTCAGTGGCGCAGTTTTCTTGGAACAACAACATCCATATCAGAAAAAGAGCCATAAATTCGCGCCATTTTAGATTCTCCACATCACAAATCTGGAGAGCAGAGGCGGAGAGGAGAGAGAGCGGAGGTGGATCCTAAGTCCCCTGAACTTAGAGGATCACACGGAGGTGGATCCGGCCATCGCAGCGACGATGACGGAGGCGGAGACAGAGAGGAGATAGAGATGCAAGAGAGAGCGAAGGCGGATGGAAGAATAGAGAGGACAGTGAGACAAAGAGAGGGGGGGGGGGGGGGTGGGGAGAGAGAGGGAGAGAGAGAGAGGCTGTGGGAGGGGAGGCAACGAGAGAGGGGAAGATAGTTTTAATTTATTTATTTATTTTATTTTTATTTTTAACCTAAGTCAACGGATTAGAGGATTCGGATTCAGACAAGATCAAGTCTATTTTGACCTTATTGCACCTACATCATGATCACTAGTCCATCTCTTCGGGAGTTGTATAGGGTTTCATTTTTTTTAGATGGACTTCCGTGCGCCGGTTGCATTGTAAGGATTCAATTTCTGATCCAATTTTTTGATATTGACCTGACTTTGATTTCTTTAAAAAAACACATTCTACGCTTATATAATCATTCTTTTCACGTCTCCAGTACCGTTCTCTTTCATACTCTCCGCCTCTCTCTCTGCTCTCTCTCCTACAGATATTTGGAATTCATCTAGGGCCTCTCTCTCTCTCTCTCTCCTCTCTCTCCTACATATTTGAGGAATTCATCTAAGTTTGATTTTTCCAATATTCAATCGCGATCTCCTGCAGAATAAGGACGGCGGTCGACGTTTAGTCGTAAAAAATCCTCCATCGATCGTCGTCGAAAGCCGATGAATTGGAGAATATTCCGGCAGGTTTGTACTGTACCTACATTTGGTACGAGGAATGATCTCCCCATCAGTAAAATATATATTAAAATATGCTGGTAAAGTGTTGTTTTGCTTTTGCTTGTTAGGTTAGTTTGATGTACAATTTGAGTAATAATACTTAGATCGTACATTTAGAGGTAGATTTTTCAAAACTGCTTTTAATTGGGAAAAATGGTTAAATATTAACATGGTTTATCCATATTCATTAATTATTTTAGATTATCGTACTAGGTGAGCTATGATGGTCAATGGAGTTTTGAATATATTAATTTCTGTCTATGTTTTGTTATATTTGCTTCATAAGTATGATACTTATTTATTTTGAATTCAATGTAGTAACATTATCATATGTTAAAATGCATGACAAGAAGGCAAATGAAAATGTAATTTGGGCGATTCTAGAAGATCACAAGAAATTAGTATGAGCAAATGACACTTTTTTCTAAAACAAATGACAAATTTTCAAAAATAATTGATACCCGATAAATGACACTTTTATTAAAAATAAATGACACTTTTGTTTGATACAAATGACACAATTTATAAAACAAATGATATTTTTTCAAAACAATTGATATTTACTAAATGATACTTTTGTTAAAAATAAATGACAAACAAATGACATTTTTTTTGAAACAAATCACATTTTTTTTAAAATAATTGATACTCTACAAATGATATTTTTGTTTGAAACAAGTGATACTTTACAAATGAAACTTTGTTAAATACAAATGACACTTTTGTTCAACGCAAATGACACTTTTGTAACTGATGGTAGAAAGCGTTCAAAACAAAAATGACGCTTTTATTTTGAAACAAATGATATCCAATAAATGATAAATTTATTTACAACAAATATAAATGACATGCTCGTCTTCAAAAATAATTGAAAAAAAAAATAATTAAGAAAATAAAAAAACTAAAACTAAAAAGATTTAATTTTTTTAATATAATATAACAACCTCATAATGATATTATCACATAGGGATCCGGGTCAGGTCGGATAAATGGACCAAATTCGGTACTTGATGGAACCCAGTTGCACATGCAACCGGTGCACACAAGTTTTTGTCTATTTTTTAAAGTTGTATGGTATTTTGAATTTTTAAGGATTCAGATTTAGTAGGATGGATAATGGATTCGATTTTGCTACAAAAGTAATAAATACTAACCCAATTGCAGGGACAAATTAACTAATCATCTTTTACTTGTCACCAAATTAATCTAACATAATTGATTATTATTCCCAAGATCACAATAGAATCTCTTGATTCATTGTTTCTCGTCGTTATCGCTGCAACAACTAATTTACGAAAGTTGAATTATTATGAGTTTAACCTGTAACTTTCAGATGTGGTAACGGTTCAAAATTAATTAGGTCTCTTCCAACACTCGGATTATAACTCAGATCAAACGTCTACAATATTATTCAGAGGGAAGCAATTTAATTTTTACTAATATGACTAATATAGTGTAATCAACATCTCCTGATTACTTAAAAGAAACTATTTATAATGGAAATAAATTAATGCTATTTGCTTTTTTCGTGAATACTTTCATTTTATGTGATGTTTGCAAGTTCTTAACATTACTATAACTTGAATACAAGAGAAAATAATTGTACAAATATGTAGTTTATTATTTAATAATACACCCTAGTTATGAAATATTGACCGCTAATTAAACTAAAGCTACAGTATTATCAAATGGCATATAAACGTGAATAGAGTTGTTCAACGATCGGTTTAGTTTAAAAAACGGAATCAGCCAATCAATTGAATCCAAAAAGGGCATGTCAATCGAATCGAAAAATGTTTCGATTTTCCATAAAAAAATGAGAACAACCGATTCATTCATGCCTTTTTCTATTTTTTACTATATTTGTTTTCAATTTTCTTTTCAAAAACCACATTTCTTCAAAAACGACGCCAAAAAAATAAAAATAAAAAATAATTGTCAAATGCCATAAGTTTAGGTAGAACTTCACAGTCTGCTGTTGGTTTTCTTTAAAAAATTATTTTGATTTGATTTCACATCTCGTTTGGCCGGCCATATGGAATAGCTCTTATAACCAGTTTTTAGCTAATTATGATTAGAGTTGTTTAAAATTTTAAGTAAATTTATTTGTGTTGGTCTGGAGACGAGTGTCAGGTGTAGAGGGGGGATTGAATACACCTGAGTACAAGTTTTTCCTCAAACGCGAAGGTCAGCTGAGTTGAGAATTGCGACTGAATGAACAGTGTCAAATAAGAACCTTCTGATCGCGGGTTAGAGTGTCTCAACTACCGAGTCTGTTTTACTGACTTCTATCAGTATAGAGAGTTCAGTCAGAGAGTTTCAATGCAGATAAGTGTGGGGCCCGTAGGACTTCGTCTCTTTTGAAAACGAGATTTCGCAAACCAAAGTTGTTTTGGCTGGTGCACTTTTAAATACGTTTTATGCAAAGTATGAGTTTGTAAATCGGTTTGAGCACAATGCAATAAAACAGTAAATAACACAAGCAGTTTTTAACGTGGTTCAGATACGCAAGATCCTACGTCCACGATCCTGCAGAACATGAGTTCTTGTTGATTTATCTGAGCAAGCCTCAGCAAGGAATCTGTACGCTGGACAGACCCTTCTAAGTTATAGTCTTTAGCGACTTTACAAATCAAACCGAAGTTTGAAGGGGAGGGGATTTTCTCCAACAATGAAGGAGTTCTTACAATAAGAACAATTCACAGAAAAGTGAACTCCTTCGAAGGTTCTGAGCTATGGATATAACAGTGGAGCTTAGATAGAGAAGAGGGAACTAAAGAATCTCTAGAGAGAAGAACTACGGATATTCAACTAAGCAAGTTCTTCGCTGTATCGGCTTTAATGCGCTAAAGAGTTTGTATGCAATGAGCTTGTATTCCCTTTGATGTCCTGTGCGTTGAGCTTGGAGACTCTTCTCTATTTATAGTCGTGACCTAGGCATGTATCCGTTGGAGGGGACGATGCCACGTGTCACAAACTTCCAAGGAAAACGACCATAAGTTTTCGAAATAGCGCCGTAGAGTGGTTGACTTCTGTACATGAGAGCAACTTTAATCGTCAGAGCAGGTAAGGCTTTGGTTGCTTCTCATTGGCCGAGGTTTGTGGTAGGTGAGACTTGTCAGACATCAGTCTTCATCTGAGTTGACTCTCACTGATCCTCATATTGAATAAACTCTGCTGACTTTCGAATGATAATTTGTCGGGCAGTTATTTCCTTGTCGGATCTGCAACTGAATTGCATGCGTTCAGTCAATCTGGACCGATCATACTGACTTCTTCTTCTGATTCTGCTGATAAGTATCTTCTACTGAGGATAGAAAGCTGGTGACTCAGAAGATACTGAGCTCTTCTCACATTCAGTAGATAAAGAATTATACTGAGTCTTCAATGGAGGTCTGCTGAACGGAATCTTCTACTGAGAACAGTCAGCTGGAGGACCTGAAGACATGAGCTCTACAAACTGATGACATGGGGTTCTGGAATTTAACTTCTCTACTGAAGTTCAGACCAACAACACCCCTTACAGGACTTAGACAAAATAATCAATGAAGATAAGAACAAGTCTAGCCTATAACATCATCAAGTTCAAAACACACATCAGGTTCAGGACAGGTTTTTGGATCTTCAATTCTATAGCGATGAAAATCACTATAATTTCCCCCAATACCGAAATATTACAATAAGTCTAAGTACATGAACTGCTGATGTTAGTTCTAAGTACCCATGACAATGATCTAAGCGACCACTGACTCATAACCCAACAATTTGTATTTGAAGTATTAGAAAAAAAAAAAACACTTTTAGAAAACTTCTTTTCAAAGCACTCATAACCAATTTATGATCTTTTACTTAGTCCAACTTATTTTAGGCTAAAAAAACAGAAGCATACATTCCAAACATTAAAATAAATACTTGTCGGTGAAAAAACCAAAAATGAATTATTTGTTGTAGATAAAATTTACTATATATCTGATGACCATATCTAAACCCTAGCAGCCTATCTTGAACTCTATAAATAGAGGTCTCCACCTCATAATAATACATCTATTTTTCCCGTCTTCTCTATTATTCTCTCATTCCATATAGTTTATAACACGTTATCAGAACGATAGCGCTCGAATAAAAAAAATGAGACATTGACGTCGCAACCCCTACGCTCGGTTTCAATTTTGTGTATTACCCATCATTGAGTTTGGATCGTGGAGGTATTTGCTTTTTTATTATTGTGTTCTTAATGTTCACGTGTTAATTAATTTGTAGGTTTTGGTAATCTAATTGATAGTTTTAGAATTGGAAGAATACTATAGTGCTCTCGAGTACTTCAACTTTATTTATTTTTATAATTATATTAATCTAAATTGTTGCTCCTGAAGTAGCACAATCAATATTCCTGAAGAATATTGCGAGCTCTTAAAGAGCAATTCTAAAACATATTTTCAACTTGAATTGTTGCTCCAGAAGTAGCACAATCAATATTCTTAACGAATATTACATGCTCTTGAAAAGCATTTACGTTTTTACATGTTTATTTAATGCTAATTGTTGCTCCTGAAGTAGTACAATTGATATTACTGAAGAATATCACTCTCTTAAAGAGCAATTCAATCTTACTTATTGATAATTATTTAATTGTTGCTCCAGAAGTAACACAATTTAATATTCCTGAAGAATATTACATACTCTTGTAGAGTAATTTATGATTTAGGTGATATATGTTTATCCCTGAAGGAAAACATAAGTCTTTATAGACATTGATAAAACTTTTTCCCTTGTGCAGAGTTGCGCAAATGACAAATATCACCAAACTTGAGTTCGTTGCACTTGACATATCTGACAAAAACTATATGTCATGGATTGTTGATGCCGAGATCCATCTGATCTCAAGGGGTCTGAGAGAGACTATAGAAAAAGGAAACAACGCATCCCCGCAGGATCGCGCAAAGGCACTGATTTTCCTTCGTCACCATCTTCATGGTGATCTAAAAAATGAGTATCTCACCGTCAAAGATTCATATGAATTGTGGAGCAACCTCAAAGAGAGGTTTGATCACCAAAGGACGGTTATCATTCCTAAAGCTCGATACGATTGGGCGCATCTTAGACTGCAAGACTTCAAATCTGTGAGTACATACAATTCTGAACTATTCAAAATTAGCTCCACAATGAAACTATGTAGAGAAACAATCACTGATGAAATGATGCTTGAGAAAACATTCTCTACATTTCATGCTTCAAATGTGCTCCTACAACAACAATATAGGGAACGTGGTTTCAAAAAGTATTCTGAGCTTATATCTTGCCTATTGGTAGCCGAGCAAAACAATGAATTGCTCATGAAAAACCACGAGTTAAAACCCACCAGTTCCTCTACATTGCCTGAAGCCAATGCAATAAATGGACATGGTCGTTCAAACCAATCTGGATGTGGGCGTGGCCGTGGTCGTGGACGTGGGCGTGGCCACCGGCACCGTAGTCCTGACCACGCAACCTCGAGCAACAAAAGGTCTAAGACATCCAAAGATCACAATTAATCCAAAACGGAGGATAAATGTCACCGATGTAGCATGAATGGGCATTGGTCGCGTGCATGTCGTACGACGAAGCACCTTGTTGATCTGTATCAGAGTTCGATCAAGAGAAATGTAACGAATGAGACCAATGTCCTTGACAGTGATGATTCGACTGATATTCCAAGTCATTTAGATGTCTCTGATTTCTTTAGTGACCCAAACGGCAACATTGATGGCTTGATTGGTGGTGGTGTGTTAGAAGACAATTAATGCAATTTTTCGCATATTTAGCTTTTTCTGTAAAATCTTCTCGCAAGATATAACTCTGCACCCACTTTAAGACATTGGAATGATGTTAAACACATTCTACGTTATCTAAAGGGTACCATTGACCTTGGATTATATTACTCAGAAGGTTCTGATTATTCTCTAGAAGGGTATGCAGATGCTGGTTATTTATCTGATCCACATAAAGCCAAGTCACAAACTGGCTATGTTTTTACACATGGAGGAACTGCTATATCTTGGAAGTCCATTAAGCAAACTTTGACTGCAACATCCTCAAATCATTCTGAAATAATTGCAATCCATGAAGCAAGTCGAGAATGTGTATGGTTACGAAATATGACAAGTCATATCCAAGAGTCGTGCGGATTGGCTTATTCAAAGGACAAGCCAACGACGTTATATGAAGACAATGCCGCTTGTATCATGCAATTGAAGGGAGGTTACATCAAAGACGATCGGACAAATCATATTTCTCCCAAGTTTTTCTTCACACATGAACTTCAAAAGAATGGTGATATTGACGTCCAACGGATACGTTCGAGTGATAATTTAGCATACTTATTCACAAAGGCACTACCGATGTCAACATTCAAGAAGTTTGTACACAAGATCGGCATACGCCGATTCAAGTTTTTCATTCGACCAATTTTTTATCCCATTGGGTTTTTTCGGCAAGGTTTTAACGAGGCAACAATTTACGTTTAGGAATGGTCCATCAAAGGGGAGTGTTGTAGATAAGATTTACTATATATCGATGACCTTATCTAAACCCTAACAACCTATCTTTGTACTCTACATAAATAGAGTCTCCACCCTCATAATAATACATCCTATGTTTCCGTCTTCTCTATTATTCTCTCATTCCATATAGTTTGTAACATTATTATAATTGTTCAAAATACTACTAAAAAGAATTAGATCTTAATATTATGAATTTACATAATTGGAAGTCGAATTTATTTTCCCAAACTATTTACAACTCAATTTGATTTTCCAAACTATGAATAGTTTTTCTTTATATATATATATATATATAGCTTTAATATGAATCCATTAAATTTTATGTATGTGAACTCAATTAAGTGAATCCCAATAAATAAAAAAGGTAAACATAACTTTAAAAAATAATACTAATAGTAGTGACCTTATAATTCAACGGATAGCATAATAGCATCCCATTAAGTGTGAAAATGACCAAACAAGCCCTTAACCCGTCTGATTCTGAGGTGGCAAATATCAATCCCACTCGGCGACCACAACCAGGAGCCTCTCTCTCTCTTCAGCCCAACGGTCCCTTGTAAGAATTTGACAATTTCTCTGATTTTCCGGTGAAAGTTTTGGATCTTTTTGAAGATGAGCAGCAGCGGGAGGTACTATTGGGCGCACAATTGCGGCGAAGAGTTCAAAGCCAAGGGAATAATCGTGGTTTTCGCCTGGGTGTCGATCAGCGAAGCTCAGTTGAATGATTGCATCAGTTTCTACTCTTCTCTCGGATGGAAATCTCTGGTTTGCCGTTCCAATTATCTCAACCCGTACGAATCTTGAGTTTTTCTCCGAGTTCTACAGTCTTCTACCATTTTTGAGCTAATTGTCGTAGTAAGCGGAACTCAGTTTTGTAGCCTCCTGAAGTCAATTTAGGTTTTCGTCGGGTCGTTTGATTAAATTGAAGATGGCGTGACTTAGAATTTTGGTGCTTTATGCGGATTGCCCGGGAGGAGGAAGTTTTGGAGTCCTGTAGCTAAGTTCGTATAAGAAATCATGAGTTAATTTCGTCTATTGAGATAACAGTGTGGCTGTAATTTCTAGTCCTATTATGATTTCAACTTATTGAGATGCTGTTATTTAACTTAGAACCAATTTTATATGATTGATGGTCATGAGTAGTTGATGATTTATGGAGTGATGTAGAACAAGCATTGACATTAGGGTAGCTGCTTTTCTGCAGATTCTTTCCGGAGAGAGCTACATCACTTGCTCTTGATATCCTAGATGAGCTTGTAAAGGTCAGTCTTTTATTGATATTTTTTGTCTTGGTGGAGAACTAGTAAGTTGGAGAATAAATATACATCTAAAATGTTTTCCCCTTAAATCATGAGTATTTTGTGATTGTTCTTGTGATTATTATATTTCCTGGATGTATTTCAATTATGCTTATGTATCAGGGTTACAGTGGTTTTACTATCTATAAATCCACATTCTTCTACACATTAAGGCAGTAGAAATACCATCTCAAACATATGGTTTTCTGTTAATGTGTCTTCATCTTCATGAATAGTTGTATGAATGATTTCTTCCAGTGAATGTATTATTAGGTCGCTTGAGTATCATGTCAAATATCTAGTGATGTAGTTTTCATCCTCCCTATTGGTTTTGTATGTGTAGGAGCTCAAAGGTGGATTATGTCCTGTAGTACTTGCAACATTTGCTGGGGGTTCAAAAGCTTGCATGTATAAGGTTTTGCAGGTAATGTTATTGCATTATCATTACTGTAGTTGCGGGTAGGGCTTCATTGATTTTGACCTTTCTAATCAGAACTTTGTATTAATCAGTACTCAAAACAATGCACTTTATAGTTCATGCCAAGCCATATTATATCAACTTCTGGTAGTGCAGTATGATCAACAATTTTACACGTTGCTTATTCTGGATTTAACATGTTAATAATTTCATTTCCTGTTGATTCAGATTATTGAAGGATGTTCCGAGGTTGAGCTCAATCTGGTAAATCTTGGTAGTCAATTATCACAGGTGGTTTGATAAACCTTCTTTTAGTCACCCTTTTTGTTGTTACATGAAGGAAGACCATAGGTTAGTTGCTAGCTGCATCTCCGGACAGATCTATGACTCTGACCCCATAGAGTTTACTAGCGAATTGGGTGCTCGATTTGCATTGCATCACTCTATCCTCAAAATGCCCGGTGCATCAAAGCTAGCATCCTTCTTAGCAAAAGGTGTTACTTCAAGCTTGGATGCTTTATTTCTCACTGGATTTGGATCCCAACGCGCTGAATATTGGCAAACGCTTTATTCATCTGTGGTGAGTTTCCAACTGGATTAAGATTTAAGGCTTTCCCTATATTTTCCTTTCTTTTCTCACATTCACCTCTTTCCTATGGGTGTTTTGCTCGTAGGATTTGGGGGCCCCATTTCTTGTTTTATGCCCAGAAAATGAAAACACGATTCCTTTTTCAACACCATGCACCTTTGCAAAGCATTTACTGGATGTGGGCGGAAATGTGAAAATCATAAGGAGCACATCTCTCCATCCAGGTTAGTCTACTACACTATCTCCTAATAACTTGATTTAATTTCCCAATCTTGTATATTGAAGTAAGTTTTTTTGTTGTCCTCTCCTTTTTGTTGTTTGCCCCGTTACAGGCCATCACGAGCACCAATCAACACAATGCACTGCTGCATTAGCTGAGTTCCTCGAGGAAGCAGTTTCAGTTTTCTACGAAAAAATTCACAAACTCGGAGAAAATTCTAGTATCAAAGGAATGCAAATCTCCACCTTAATTTGTGACCTCCAGAAAGCAGCAGTTGCCTCAAAACAGAGTTTCGGGAGAGTTGCAGTTGGTCCAAATGACCATTTCTTCCTCCCAAGCTCATCAGAATATCAAAACAACAAAGAGTTTGAATCCATACAGGAGCGCAAAGAGAGGTCACCCCCTCGTATGAGCACAAATACCGTTCTTGGCCAAGTACTGTTCGATGCTTGTGTTCCAAAAAAATGTTGAAGGCTGGGATATTAAGTTCTCAGGCACCTTGAATGGAGAACCATTTGCTTCTGTTCGTAGACGCTCCCCATTTGGTGGAACCAAGCTTAGATCAAGACTGTGAGAGCTTTTGAGGTATAACTACTGATTGTTCAACTGCAACATATGCTGAAAACTGACAAATAGAATCTCGAGATGCACTCAGGTACACAAACTCTAAATTATAAAGTGGCTGATTTTGTAAGTGTTACTGCTGATGGTAAGTTCACTGGTATGGATTGTATAGTAGTTGATATGAAGCATCTGCATTGTCTTGCAGGGATTTTGGTTTGTTCTAAAAAATGACCTATTGCAAATTATTTTATTCAGTTGTATGGTTACTGGCATAAATGTACATATTAATGTAATATGCTGTGTTCTTGGAATTGTAATAAATTTGTAATAATGTTCTTGTATTAGTTCTCGGGTTTTTGGGATCTTGGAAAGTCTTGGATCTTTTTATTTTGAGAAAGCAGACTATTCTTTGATGAAGTATAATTGTAAGTACACATTAACACATGGAAAATATACTTGAAAAAACATTGGTCTCAAATTAGACATGAATGGAGATGAAGGGTTAGATTAGAGAAACATGGATCCAAGTCAACAAAAATAATATATTTGAAACGGAGATTTATAAATCCCAACTATGAAACAATTAGGTTTGTCATAAATCATTTAATAGGAATGTATGAGAACTAGTGTACCTAAAAAATTAAGCCCAAAGCTGACCCATAATTTAAAGTTGATTAAAATATCCAGTCTTGATTCAAAAGCATATGCTTGTAATACGGTTAATGATCTAAATATAAAGACGCAGGATCAACTATCTGATTTGTGAGATGAGAAGGTGAGTGAGGTTGAAGATGAAGAATTTTTAATAAAATAAATTGAAAATCTTGAATAAATTATTATCGTATAATTTTATGAGAAGAGAATTAGGGGCCGACTTATCAGAGATTTTTTTTTTTCTAAGGACATGGTCTGTGTTCGATATGTATAAAAACGCTTATATAACGTTGGACATTTAGATATTTTGATTCGCTTAAAGAGTTAAATTAATCTATATCATTTATTATTTCTCCATAGTCCACAAATCTCATCATCCTACATACATAAATCGAGTGGGAGGAACACTCATTGGTTTTGGAAATTGGAGAGTCCAGCTGTCCAAAAGAGATGGCCATTACCTTTGAGGAGGTAATGGGCATGTGCAGGAGCTATAATCAAGGAGGTGAAGGGGGTTAGCAAATGACTATTTTATACATGGTTAAGGGAAATAAGGAGGTAGAGGTTATTAGCGATGATGAGGGGCCAAGATAGTTGTGTGGAAGAGGTAATGGGTCATGTAACAAGGAAAGTAGAAGAAGGAAATTGGGAGTCTTGCAATTAGTTTTTTAGATGGACATTCAAGCATTTCTTTCAATATATCTTCTATAGCTAATACCATAATTAAACTCCTACAACCATAATCTCATTTAGCAAGTTGTTTGTTTGATCTGCCAATCATAGGTCAATTAAAGAAACAAGTTCCAACTTCATACAACGAATCCAGAAGTCAAGGCGTTATAACGAGATCCCAAAGTCGGGCAGATATCATAGTGATCATAAGAATTAAGAAAAAAGAGATAACTATATATATACTACCAATGTAGTTTAGATCATTATGATTTTCACTACCAATTAAAATGTTTCTGGTTTTTATATTACTGTCTTCCAAACATAACAAATGGATTGAGGTGAAACAAAAATTAACTCACCATGTTAGTTAATATTGTACCAATTGAGTCATTTATACTCACTATACAAACATTTCATATTTTCATACAAAGGTTTCAAAATAGTTTATTTTTTTTATGTGGATTTCAAATTTTTGTCGATTTTGTTCTTGAGAACTCTTGAGTTTCTTGGATTTTTTTTTTTATTTTGCTTGATGGTTTACATTTTCTAAAGTTTTAAAATACATAATTTACTTTGTTTGTTTACTTATCTTCTTGTTGACATAGCGACAACATGTAGTGTAGTTGACATTCCTATTTATACGTAATGGTTGATCTAGAGTTAAATCTAATGTTCAATTCTTCTTGGAAGTAGATAAGGCTTGTATAGATTAGGATCCCAAAATCCTCGACTGATGATGAATAAAAGTTAATGTTTAGATATCAGGTTTAGGCGATTATGATGTTAGGATGTCGCATTATTTTTATCGTGATCCAGACCTAAAATCACCAGATGAGCCGTTGTTGCTCCTGACCTGTTTGCATATAAGGTTGAAAGAATCAACCTCTCTTGAAAGAACAACCTCTCTTTCAAGATCCATCTTCAGTGAACCTAACTAATCATTCCCCGATTGAACCTCAGTCACTAATGAGTCAGAGGATGTTCTCATTGACCAACGAGCCGCTGATTAAAGAATCTGTTTTAGAGGGAAATTTGAATTTGTTTTGAAGCTTTATTTGAATTTTGGCAATTTATAGTGTGGAATTGTTGAGATTTTGTATACTGGAAATAATTTTTTTAAGCTTGTATACAATGTATTTTGTTCTTACCACTATTTTATTCTCTATCTGATAAATATATATATTTGCACATATAATCATTTATCTTGTATAAAAATTAGATTTGTGCAATGTGTCGGGTATCACAGAAGACTACACAAATTGGTTGAACTGACAAGATATAAACAGTTATTACAACTGAAATAACTTAAGGATAAGTTGTCGGTTTAAGCTACAGTTTAGATAAGACGTGGTTTGTCTTGACTGCTTGTCTTTACTAGTACACTTAAGTGAAGGAAATATGAGGGGAAGAACGATATACCTTCCACCTTCGTATGTTGTTGCAGCTCTGATTGTTGCTCCCGATCAGATCTTTTGATCTGTGTCCCAGCCCTTCCACTCCTCCGTGTGGACAGAGATCTGAGAGAATTACTTAATTGCTCTCAAACACGTTCTGGCACTCTTGAATGGCGTTAATAATGAAGAATAATAATTTGTTTCCTGAACGTGTGTATTTATAATATAATGTATATAACATTATATTATAATTGTGGCCCATTAGTAATTATATTGCTAATGGACTTCCAATAAATTAATATTCAGCCCATAATATAATTAATAATAACTGGGTCACTTATTTATTAATTAATTGGCACAAACTAATTAATTCCGTATAAATAATTTATATATTATTAAATAATGTATAAATATATTAATCTATTAATAATAATATCTCGGAATAAATATTGAAGCGGCTAATTGGGGCGGACCGGGGATCCAATACAAGAAATAAAGTCGGGCCTCAAATTAATTAATTATCTATGCTCGATCCAAAGCAAAATTAATTAATAAACACGATTCATTCCATTAGAGAATCCGTCTCGAACTTACCCCTTCATCCCAACTTGAGCATGTGCTTGTATTTTAGACTTCATCGATCCCCAGTATTTAAGATAGAAATATCCGTTAATTAATTAAGCCCACAGATAGCTTAAATTAATTAACATCTTATATATTCCCCGAGAAGTACCATTCGACCTCATTATAACACACCCGAACTTAATCAACCGGCCAGGTTTAGTGTGCTAATCCTTACGAGTTCCTCGGTGGGGATATTATCAACCTATTTTACTAGGATACGGTTGCAGAATACGACAAACCAAACTGAGCCACAAATAACTACTAACACCCAAGATACGTAGATCCGGTCGCGATGACGTTCACCATAGTAGGTCAAAGTGATAGATAGCCAAATGTGCTCAATTGAAGTCTTACCAAGCTTAAGACCGCCTAAGTCACCGAGATCTTGGTTCTCCACTAAGGTCGAGTAAGGAGAACACATCTTACTCGTGATCCATCAATACACCACCTTAAGTGTACCCAGTAAAGACAAGTAGCCAAGACAAGTCACTTCTTATCTAAACGCAAGCTTAAACCGACAACTTATCCTTAAGTTGTCTCGACTGTGATAATCTGTTTATTTCTTGTCAGTTCAACTAATTTGTGTAGTCTTCTATGATACCCGACACACTACACAAATCTAACTTTTATATAGGATAAAGGATAACATGTACAAATATATATATATATATATATATTTATTAGATAGGAGAATAAAATAGTGATAATGACAAAACACATTGTATACAAGCATAAAAAACCGATTCCCAGTGTACAAAATCCCAACAATTCTCCCACTTATACTAAAGCAAACTTTTAGTATACAATGTGTCGGTTCTAGGTACAAACTAGTACTCAACTATCTATCCCGTCTATCTATCACTTGCATCTTCTCCCACTTATACAAAAGTTCATGTAGTCTCAAGTGGGGGCATCTCTACCACTCCTAAGCCACGAACATGCTTTGCGTAAGCACGAACTAGTAAGCTCTTCGTGAAAGGATCAGCTA
Source organism: Lavandula angustifolia (assembly GCA_028984105.1). Taxonomy (NCBI): domain Eukaryota; kingdom Viridiplantae; phylum Streptophyta; class Magnoliopsida; order Lamiales; family Lamiaceae; genus Lavandula; species Lavandula angustifolia. Next base: position 24,783,013 of record CM054813.1, read on the forward strand.
GGTTGTCGTCGCCCAATTTTGTCAATCACCACGTCTCCTTGATATACGAACTCTCGTATGATATGGTACTTCCCGTCTATGTTTTTGGACGCCTTGTGGGATCCGGGTTCCTTTGAATTTGCCATTGCACCCGCATTATCACAATAAATTGTGATTGCCTTAGGGCAAATTCGGAACAATATCAAGATCCGGGAGGAAATTCTTGAGCCAAACCGCCTCTTTAGAGGCTTCAAAGCGACCACATACTGCTTCCATGGTTGAGTCTGCAATGCATTTCGTTTTGCACTCCTCCATGAAATGACTCCACCTCCCAAGGTAAACACATAACCTGAGGGTAGACTTCTTCTCGTCTCCGTCGACTGAAAATCCGAGTACGTATAACCCAAAGACACTGGGACCGTCTAACTGGAAGCATATGGTACTAGCCTCATACTTTCTATCTCTTCGGGCGTGTTAGGGCACTCGGTTATTGGATAGAAAAATGCCATGTCCGAAAGGTAGTGAGCCTCTCTTGGCATTTTGCATGCTAAAACGAGCAATAACAATATCAATGTAGGACGCTTGTGACAAGCTTAACATCCTTTTACGGCGATCTCGGATAACCTTGATCCCAAGGATGTAAGCGGCTTCACCTAAGTCCTTCATTTGAAACTGTTCGGATAATCACGTCTTTACGCTCGATAACACTTCAACATTGTTGCCAATGAGAAGGTCAGCATCCACGTAAAATGCAAGAAACACCACCGATCCGTTAACACGGATATGGTACGGTCACACCTCGTTAGGGACATGATACAAATCCATAGGATTTGACTACCTCATCGAAACGTCGGTGCCACAATCGAGAAGCTTGCTTAAGTCTATAAATAGAGTTCCTAAGCTTCCAAACTAGATGCTCTTCGCCCTCCTTCACATAACCTTCGGTCGTTTCATGTAGATGTCTCTACTTTTTCAAGGTGACCCGTTTAGGAATACGATTTTGACATCCATTTGCCAAATCTCTAGGTTCATGCTAGTTGCTATGACAAGGAGAATCTGAATGGACTTGATCATTGCTACAAGGGAGAAGGTCTCTTCGTAATCGATACCTTCTTCTCGGGTAAAACCCTTCGCCACTGCTTTGGCCTTAAACGCCATGATCTCTCCATTCGGTCCTCTCTTTCTCTTGTATACCCACTTACTACCAATAACCTTGCAGCCCTCGTGTAGTTCGGTGATCTCGTATACATCTATATCAATTATGGACTTAAATTATGAGTCTATGGCGATTAGCTAGGAATCTGCATCTATATCTCCCACTGCTTCGTTGTAGGTCCAGGGATCAACGATATCCTGTTCATCTGTCGGGAGATGATCAGACGTCTCCCCAATGAATATATACTGATCAGGTGTAAATATCACCCTCCCACTACGTCGAACAGTGTCAGACGTTGTGTTAACAGAATGTGCAGTTACTCGTGGAGTACTATCTTGCACAACCGGGTTCATTCAAGTGGAACTCGACCACCTTGTAATTCCTTAAGGATGATGTCGACTCGAGACTTATGGTTACTAATGTAATCCTCTTCTAAGAACCGAGCGTTAGTGGTAACAACGATCTTCTGTTCTTTAGGATCACAAAAGTATCCACTCTTTGTTTCCTTCGGATACCCTATGAACAACATCACTTCTGAACGTGATTCCAATTTGTCGGCTTGCCTATTTAGCACATAAGCAAGATAACCCCAAATCCTTAAGTGGTGCATACTTGGGTTCGTGCCCGCTCCACAACTCTAAAGGGGTCTTTTGTACCGACTTTGAAGGCACACGGTTCAGCCAAGTATCTTTGCAGCCTCTAGGGGAAAAAATACAAGCAAACCACTCGAGTGGACATTTACTTATATAATTGTTCAACTTTTTGTGTAGGTTCCAATTAATGGAGGTCCGAATTAATGTTTAATATCTAATTCGATTTGATCTAATCAAACATTAATTATTTTATTATTTGCTTAGTCTTTTTCTTCAAAAAGTTCGTTTTGAATCATGCATATCCACATAATTGTTAAAGCATGCAATTTTTAAGCGCACATAATAAAACGTGCTCGCAAAAAATAAAAACATGCTTTAATACGACATAAATCTCATTTTAAGGCTTTTCTATGCGCAATTAATCACATAATCGCATGCTAAAGCATAATAAAAAATGAACACGCAAATAGGAAATAAAAACGTCATTATCGGGAAAAAACATAGATAAATCCTATCTATTACATAGCCCGAACAAATACAGCTCTTCGAAATCTTCGAATATAATAACAACATAGAAAACTTGCATCCACGACATCGCCACGTCAGTGCCGCGTGGCACCATGTCAGCAAGTGGCGTAGACGTGGCAGCCACGTCAGCCGCCACGTTATCGTCTTCCTTATGCTGCTGCTACCGCCGCCGCCGACGTTCCAAGCCGGTTCCCGGCCGACCGCCTGCACATAGGGAAGCGCTGGGACGACGGCAAACCAGGAAGTGCTTCACGCCCTTGAATTCTTATTCACGGATGAATTGGGAAAGCCAACAGAAAGATTCGATATTCGATAAGAAATGTGAAATTCTCAATCTTCTAACAACTTATTTAACTGATTCTTCCACAACAGAAGAAAAAGTAAGCGAGTCGCAATTGAAATTCCCTGGGGAGTTATACATTTGTGTATTGATAAGACCATTCACTATTTCTTGAAGCTCCAAAGACCGAAAACCGTCTTTACATTGGATGGTTTGGTGTTGCCGGCGCTTTCTCGGGCGAGCCGGAATCTTGCCGAGAGCGCCGCTGCAGCCGGCAGATCCGCGCTGCGCGCGGCCACGGCTGCCGCCCCGCACGCATGCCGCGCCGCGCCTTCCCGGCCGTCCCGTGCCCTCCTCCATCATCTCCACAGCCCCCGACGTCACCCGGACTGACCGGATCACCGCAAGCCGCGCCCACCGGCGACGTTACAACTTAGAGTTGCGCAATTTCGCAGCTTTCTCGTCGGCAACCTCCGCCGCTCGAAATTGAAGCCTTTCCGAGCCGCGATTTGTTTAATTGATTCATGGGAAATGTTCATTGGACGATTTTAGGCCACCATGAACGATTCCGGCCAAAAAACGTCCAGCAATTTCCCTCAATTTTGAGCAATATCGCCGAAAAAATCAAATTCGGGCGGCCAATTTCGGACGATGATTCCGGCCGCATCCAAGATCGGATGATCCTATACGACCTATCGATGCGAGACCGGTGAGACGAGGAATCTAACGATGCAAGCCGATCACTAATCGGACAACGGACGTGCTTCGGAAATCGCCGCCGCAATATGCGGCGGAACCCTAAAAACTAGGATTTTCAAGGCGAAAATAGGGCTTTCTTCTCTGTCTCGTTTTTCATGCCCGTCGAACCAATTACAGTACAAATAAGTCACATTGGCCCTATTATCTACTCGAGGATTTTCTCCCGCGAAAAACGGTACAAAGGGGTAAAAATAGTGGCTCGTTCGCCGCTCCAAACACGAAAAATAACCCGATAACGACGAAAATAAACCCTAAATCATGCTCCCCAAAAGCAACAATCGAGGCTAAATCGGGCTCTAATACTAATTGAAGGAAATATGAGGGGAAGAACGATATACCTTCCTCCTTCGTATGTTGCTTCGCAACTCGATTGTTGCTCCCGATCGGATCTTACGATCCGTGTCCCGGCCCTTCCACTCCTCCGTATGGATAGAGATCGAGAGGAATTACTTAGCTTGCTCTCACACACGTTATTGCACTCTTGAATGACGTTAATAATGAAGAATAATTATTCGTTTCCTGAGCGTGTGTATTTATAATATAATGTATATAACATTATATTATAATTGTGGCCCATTAGTAATTATATTGCTAATGGACTTCCAATAAATTAATATTAAGCTCATAATATAATTAATAACAACTGGGTCACTTATTTATCAATTAATTGGTCCAAGCTAATTAATTCCGGATAAATAATTTCTATTTATTAAATAATGTATAAATATATTAATCTATTAA
>CM054813.1:24787548-25168666 GCA_028984105.1 Lavandula angustifolia
GATTTTCCAAACTATGAATAGTTTTTCTTTATATATATATATATATATAGCTTTAATATGAATCCATTAAATTTTATGTATGTGAACTCAATTAAGTGAATCCCAATAAATAAAAAAGGTAAACATAACTTTAAAAAATAATACTAATAGTAGTGACCTTATAATTCAACGGATAGCATAATAGCATCCCATTAAGTGTGAAAATGACCAAACAAGCCCTTAACCCGTCTGATTCTGAGGTGGCAAATATCAATCCCACTCGGCGACCACAACCAGGAGCCTCTCTCTCTCTTCAGCCCAACGGTCCCTTGTAAGAATTTGACAATTTCTCTGATTTTCCGGTGAAAGTTTTGGATCTTTTTGAAGATGAGCAGCAGCGGGAGGTACTATTGGGCGCACAATTGCGGCGAAGAGTTCAAAGCCAAGGGAATAATCGTGGTTTTCGCCTGGGTGTCGATCAGCGAAGCTCAGTTGAATGATTGCATCAGTTTCTACTCTTCTCTCGGATGGAAATCTCTGGTTTGCCGTTCCAATTATCTCAACCCGTACGAATCTTGAGTTTTTCTCCGAGTTCTACAGTCTTCTACCATTTTTGAGCTAATTGTCGTAGTAAGCGGAACTCAGTTTTGTAGCCTCCTGAAGTCAATTTAGGTTTTCGTCGGGTCGTTTGATTAAATTGAAGATGGCGTGACTTAGAATTTTGGTGCTTTATGCGGATTGCCCGGGAGGAGGAAGTTTTGGAGTCCTGTAGCTAAGTTCGTATAAGAAATCATGAGTTAATTTCGTCTATTGAGATAACAGTGTGGCTGTAATTTCTAGTCCTATTATGATTTCAACTTATTGAGATGCTGTTATTTAACTTAGAACCAATTTTATATGATTGATGGTCATGAGTAGTTGATGATTTATGGAGTGATGTAGAACAAGCATTGACATTAGGGTAGCTGCTTTTCTGCAGATTCTTTCCGGAGAGAGCTACATCACTTGCTCTTGATATCCTAGATGAGCTTGTAAAGGTCAGTCTTTTATTGATATTTTTTGTCTTGGTGGAGAACTAGTAAGTTGGAGAATAAATATACATCTAAAATGTTTTCCCCTTAAATCATGAGTATTTTGTGATTGTTCTTGTGATTATTATATTTCCTGGATGTATTTCAATTATGCTTATGTATCAGGGTTACAGTGGTTTTACTATCTATAAATCCACATTCTTCTACACATTAAGGCAGTAGAAATACCATCTCAAACATATGGTTTTCTGTTAATGTGTCTTCATCTTCATGAATAGTTGTATGAATGATTTCTTCCAGTGAATGTATTATTAGGTCGCTTGAGTATCATGTCAAATATCTAGTGATGTAGTTTTCATCCTCCCTATTGGTTTTGTATGTGTAGGAGCTCAAAGGTGGATTATGTCCTGTAGTACTTGCAACATTTGCTGGGGGTTCAAAAGCTTGCATGTATAAGGTTTTGCAGGTAATGTTATTGCATTATCATTACTGTAGTTGCGGGTAGGGCTTCATTGATTTTGACCTTTCTAATCAGAACTTTGTATTAATCAGTACTCAAAACAATGCACTTTATAGTTCATGCCAAGCCATATTATATCAACTTCTGGTAGTGCAGTATGATCAACAATTTTACACGTTGCTTATTCTGGATTTAACATGTTAATAATTTCATTTCCTGTTGATTCAGATTATTGAAGGATGTTCCGAGGTTGAGCTCAATCTGGTAAATCTTGGTAGTCAATTATCACAGGTGGTTTGATAAACCTTCTTTTAGTCACCCTTTTTGTTGTTACATGAAGGAAGACCATAGGTTAGTTGCTAGCTGCATCTCCGGACAGATCTATGACTCTGACCCCATAGAGTTTACTAGCGAATTGGGTGCTCGATTTGCATTGCATCACTCTATCCTCAAAATGCCCGGTGCATCAAAGCTAGCATCCTTCTTAGCAAAAGGTGTTACTTCAAGCTTGGATGCTTTATTTCTCACTGGATTTGGATCCCAACGCGCTGAATATTGGCAAACGCTTTATTCATCTGTGGTGAGTTTCCAACTGGATTAAGATTTAAGGCTTTCCCTATATTTTCCTTTCTTTTCTCACATTCACCTCTTTCCTATGGGTGTTTTGCTCGTAGGATTTGGGGGCCCCATTTCTTGTTTTATGCCCAGAAAATGAAAACACGATTCCTTTTTCAACACCATGCACCTTTGCAAAGCATTTACTGGATGTGGGCGGAAATGTGAAAATCATAAGGAGCACATCTCTCCATCCAGGTTAGTCTACTACACTATCTCCTAATAACTTGATTTAATTTCCCAATCTTGTATATTGAAGTAAGTTTTTTTGTTGTCCTCTCCTTTTTGTTGTTTGCCCCGTTACAGGCCATCACGAGCACCAATCAACACAATGCACTGCTGCATTAGCTGAGTTCCTCGAGGAAGCAGTTTCAGTTTTCTACGAAAAAATTCACAAACTCGGAGAAAATTCTAGTATCAAAGGAATGCAAATCTCCACCTTAATTTGTGACCTCCAGAAAGCAGCAGTTGCCTCAAAACAGAGTTTCGGGAGAGTTGCAGTTGGTCCAAATGACCATTTCTTCCTCCCAAGCTCATCAGAATATCAAAACAACAAAGAGTTTGAATCCATACAGGAGCGCAAAGAGAGGTCACCCCCTCGTATGAGCACAAATACCGTTCTTGGCCAAGTACTGTTCGATGCTTGTGTTCCAAAAAATGTTGAAGGCTGGGATATTAAGTTCTCAGGCACCTTGAATGGAGAACCATTTGCTTCTGTTCGTAGACGCTCCCCATTTGGTGGAACCAAGCTTAGATCAAGACTGTGAGAGCTTTTGAGGTATAACTACTGATTGTTCAACTGCAACATATGCTGAAAACTGACAAATAGAATCTCGAGATGCACTCAGGTACACAAACTCTAAATTATAAAGTGGCTGATTTTGTAAGTGTTACTGCTGATGGTAAGTTCACTGGTATGGATTGTATAGTAGTTGATATGAAGCATCTGCATTGTCTTGCAGGGATTTTGGTTTGTTCTAAAAAATGACCTATTGCAAATTATTTTATTCAGTTGTATGGTTACTGGCATAAATGTACATATTAATGTAATATGCTGTGTTCTTGGAATTGTAATAAATTTGTAATAATGTTCTTGTATTAGTTCTCGGGTTTTTGGGATCTTGGAAAGTCTTGGATCTTTTATTTTGAGAAAGCAGACTATTCTTTGATGAAGTATAATTGTAAGTACACATTAACACATGGAAAATATACTTGAAAAAACATTGGTCTCAAATTAGACATGAATGGAGATGAAGGGTTAGATTAGAGAAACATGGATCCAAGTCAACAAAAATAATATATTTGAAACGGAGATTTATAAATCCCAACTATGAAACAATTAGGTTTGTCATAAATCATTTAATAGGAATGTATGAGAACTAGTGTACCTAAAAAATTAAGCCCAAAGCTGACCCATAATTTAAAGTTGATTAAAATATCCAGTCTTGATTCAAAAGCATATGCTTGTAATACGGTTAATGATCTAAATATAAAGACGCAGGATCAACTATCTGATTTGTGAGATGAGAAGGTGAGTGAGGTTGAAGATGAAGAATTTTTAATAAAATAAATTGAAAATCTTGAATAAATTATTATCGTATAATTTTATGAGAAGAGAATTAGGGGCCGACTTATCAGAGATTTTTTTTTTTCTAAGGACATGGTCTGTGTTCGATATGTATAAAAACGCTTATATAACGTTGGACATTTAGATATTTTGATTCGCTTAAAGAGTTAAATTAATCTATATCATTTATTATTTCTCCATAGTCCACAAATCTCATCATCCTACATACATAAATCGAGTGGGAGGAACACTCATTGGTTTTGGAAATTGGAGAGTCCAGCTGTCCAAAAGAGATGGCCATTACCTTTGAGGAGGTAATGGGCATGTGCAGGAGCTATAATCAAGGAGGTGAAGGGGTTAGCAAATGACTATTTTATACATGGTTAAGGGAAATAAGGAGGTAGAGGTTATTAGCGATGATGAGGGGCCAAGATAGTTGTGTGGAAGAGGTAATGGGTCATGTAACAAGGAAAGTAGAAGAAGGAAATTGGGAGTCTTGCAATTAGTTTTTAGATGGACATTCAAGCATTTCTTTCAATATATCTTCTATAGCTAATACCATAATTAAACTCCTACAACCATAATCTCATTTAGCAAGTTGTTTGTTTGATCTGCCAATCATAGGTCAATTAAAGAAACAAGTTCCAACTTCATACAACGAATCCAGAAGTCAAGGCGTTATAACGAGATCCCAAAGTCGGGCAGATATCATAGTGATCATAAGAATTAAGAAAAAAGAGATAACTATATATATACTACCAATGTAGTTTAGATCATTATGATTTTCACTACCAATTAAAATGTTTCTGGTTTTTATATTACTGTCTTCCAAACATAACAAATGGATTGAGGTGAAACAAAAATTAACTCACCATGTTAGTTAATATTGTACCAATTGAGTCATTTATACTCACTATACAAACATTTCATATTTTCATACAAAGGTTTCAAAATAGTTTATTTTTTTATGTGGATTTCAAATTTTTGTCGATTTTGTTCTTGAGAACTCTTGAGTTTCTTGGATTTTTTTTTTTATTTTGCTTGATGGTTTACATTTTCTAAAGTTTTAAAATACATAATTTACTTTGTTTGTTTACTTATCTTCTTGTTGACATAGCGACAACATGTAGTGTAGTTGACATTCCTATTTATACGTAATGGTTGATCTAGAGTTAAATCTAGTGTTCAATTCTTCTTGGAAGTAGATAAGGCTTGTATAGATTAGGATCCCAAAATCCTGACTGATGATGAATAAAAGTTAATGTTTAGATATCAGGTTTAGGCGATTATGATGTTAGGATGTCGCATTATTTTTATCGTGATCCAGACCTAAAATCACCAGATGAGCCGTTGTTGCTCCTGACCTGTTTGCATATAAGGTTGAAAGAATCAACCTCTCTTGAAAGAACAACCTCTCTTTCAAGATCCATCTTCAGTGAACCTAACTAATCATTCCCCGATTGAACCTCAGTCACTAATGAGTCAGAGGATGTTCTCATTGACCAACGAGCCGCTGATTAAAGAATCTGTTTTAGAGGGAAATTTGAATTTGTTTTGAAGCTTTATTTGAATTTTGGCAATTTATAGTGTGGAATTGTTGAGATTTTGTATACTGGAAATAATTTTTTTAAGCTTGTATACAATGTATTTTGTTCTTACCACTATTTTATTCTCTATCTGATAAATATATATATTTGCACATATAATCATTTATCTTGTATAAAAATTAGATTTGTGCAATGTGTCGGGTATCACAGAAGACTACACAAATTGGTTGAACTGACAAGATATAAACAGTTATTACAACTGAAATAACTTAAGGATAAGTTGTCGGTTTAAGCTACAGTTTAGATAAGACGTGGTTTGTCTTGACTGCTTGTCTTTACTAGTACACTTAAGTGAAGGAAATATGAGGGGAAGAACGATATACCTTCCACCTTCGTATGTTGTTGCAGCTCTGATTGTTGCTCCCGATCAGATCTTTTGATCTGTGTCCCAGCCCTTCCACTCCTCCGTGTGGACAGAGATCTGAGAGAATTACTTAATTGCTCTCAAACACGTTCTGGCACTCTTGAATGGCGTTAATAATGAAGAATAATAATTTGTTTCCTGAACGTGTGTATTTATAATATAATGTATATAACATTATATTATAATTGTGGCCCATTAGTAATTATATTGCTAATGGACTTCCAATAAATTAATATTCAGCCCATAATATAATTAATAATAACTGGGTCACTTATTTATTAATTAATTGGCACAGCCAATTAATTCCAGATAAATAATTTATATATTATTAAATAATGTATAAATATATTAATCTATTAATAATAATATCTCAGAATAAATATTGAGCAGCTAATTGGGCCAGACCAGGGATCCAATACAAGAAATAAAGCTGGGCCTCAAATTAATTAATTATCTATGCTCAGTCCAAAGCAAAATTAATTAATAAACACAGATTCATTCCACTAGAGAATCCGTGCTGACTTACCCCTTCATCCCAACTTGAGCATGTGCTTGTATTTTAGACTTCATCGATCCCCGTATTTAAGATAGAAATATCCGTTAATTAATTAAGCCCACAGATAGCTTAAATTAATTAACATCTTATATATTCCTGAGAAGTACCATTCGACCTCATTATAACACACCTGAACTTAATCAACCGGCCGGGTTTAGTGTGCTAATCCTTACGAGTTCCTCAGGGGGATATTATCAACCTATTTTACTAGGATACGGTTGCAAGATACAGACAACCAGCCTGAGCCACAAATAACTACTAACACCCAAGATACGTAGATCCGGTCGCGATGACGTTCACCATAGTAGGTCAAAGTGATAGATAGCCAAATGTGCTCAGCTGAAGTCTTACCAAGCTTAAGACCAGCTAAGTCACCGAGATCTTGGTTCTCCACTAAGGTCAGTAAGGAGAACACATCTTACTGTGATCCATCAATACACCACCTTAAGTGTACCAGTAAAGACAAGTAGCCAAGACAAGTCACTTCTTATCTAAACTGCAGCTTAAACCGACAACTTATCCTTAAGTTGTCTCAGCTGTGATAACTGTTTATTTCTTGTCAGTTCAACTAATTTGTGTAGTCTTCTATGATACCCGACACACTACACAAATCTAACTTTTATATAGGATAAAGGATAACATGTACAAATATATATATATATATATATATTTATTAGATAGGAGAATAAAATAGTGATAATGACAAAACACATTGTATACAAGCATAAAAAAAACTGATTCCAGTGTACAAAATCCCAACAATTCTCCCACTTATACTAAAGCAAACTTTTAGTATACAATGTGTCAGTTCTAGGTACAAACTAGTACTCAACTATCTATCCTGTCTATCACTGCATCTTCTCCCACTTATACAAAAGTTCATGTAGTCCTAAGTGGGGGGCATCTCTACCACTCCTAAGCCACGAACATGCTTTGCGTAAGCCTGAACTAGTAAGCTCTTCGTGAAAGGATCAGCTAGGTTGTCGTCAGTTCCAATTTTGTCAATCACCACGTCTCCTTGATATACGAACTCTCGTATGATATGGTACTTCCTGTCTATGTTTTTAGACGCCTTGTGGGATCTGGGTTCCTTTGAATTTGCCATTGCACCCGCATTATCACAATAAATTGTGATTGCCTTAGGCAAATTCGGAACAATATCAAGATCCAGGAGGAAATTCTTGAGCCAAACTGCCTCTTTAGAGGCTTCTGAAGCAGCCACATACTCTGCTTCCATGGTTGAGTCTGCAATGCATTTCTGTTTTGCACTCCTCCATGAAATGACTCCACCTCCCAAGGTAAACACATAACCTGAGGTAGACTTCTTCTCGTCTCTGTCAGCCTGAAAATCCGAGTCTGTATAACCCAAAGACACTAGACTGTCTAACTGGAAGCATATGGTACTAGCCTCATACTTTCTATCTCTTCAGGCGTGTTAGGGCACTGATTATTGGATAGAAAAATGCCATGTCTGAAAGGTAGTGAGCCTCTCTTGGCATTTTGCATGCTAAAACGAGCAATAACAATATCAATGTAGGACGCTTGTGACAAGCTTAACATCCTTTTCTGGCGATCTCGGATAACCTTGATCCCAAGGATGTAAGCAGCTTCACCTAAGTCCTTCATTTGAAACTGTTCGGATAATCACGTCTTTACGTCTGATAACACTTCAACATTGTTGCCAATGAGAAGGCTGTCATCCACGTAAAATGCAAGAAACACCACTGATCCGTTAACACAGATATGGTACAGTCACACCTCGTTAGGACATGATACAAATCCATAGGATTTGACTACCTCATCGAAACGCTGGTGCCACAATCGAGAAGCTTGCTTAAGTCTATAAATAGAGTTCCTAAGCTTCCAAACTAGATGCTCTTCGCCCTCCTTCACATAACCTTCTGGCTGTTTCATGTAGATGTCTCTACTTTTTCAAGGTGACCGTTTAGGAATACGATTTTGACATCCATTTGCCAAATCTCTAGGTTCATGCTAGCTGCTATGACAAGGAGAATCTGAATGGACTTGATCATTGCTACAGGCGAGAAGGTCTCTTCGTAATCGATACCTTCTTTCTGGGTAAAACCCTTCGCCACTAGCCTGGCCTTAAACGCCATGATCTCTCCATTCAGTCCTCTCTTTCTCTTGTATACCCACTTACTACCAATAACCTTGCAGCCCTCAGGTAGTTCAGTGATCTCGTATACATCTATATCAATTATGGACTTAAATTATGAGTCTATGGCGATTAGCTAGGAATCTGCATCTATATCTCCCACTGCTTCGTTGTAGGTCCAGGGATCAACGATATCCTGTTCATCTGTCGGGAGATGATCAGACGTCTCCCCAATGAATATATACTGATCAGGTGTAAATATCACCCTCCCACTACGTCGAACAGTGTCAGACGTTGTGTTAACAGAATGTGCAGTTACTCGTGGAGTACTATCTTGCACAACTGGCTGTTCAAGTGGAACTCGACCACCTTGTAATTCCTTAAGGATGATGTCGACTCGAGACTTATGGTTACTAATGTAATCCTCTTCTAAGAACCGAGCGTTAGTGGTAACAACGATCTTCTGTTCTTTAGGATCACAAAAGTATCCACTCTTTGTTTCCTTCGGATACCCTATGAACAACATCACTTCTGAACGTGATTCCAATTTGTCGGCTTGCCTATTTAGCACATAAGCAAGATAACCCCAAATCCTTAAGTGGTGCATACTGGGTTCGTGCCCGCTCCACAACTCTAAAGGGGTCTTTTGTACCGACTTTGAAGGCACACGGTTCAGCAAGTATGCTGCAGTCTCTAGGGAAAAAAATACAAGCAAACCACTCAGGTGGACATTTACTTATATAATTGTTCAACTTTTGTGTAGGTTCCAATTAATGGAGGTCCGAATTAATGTTTAATATCTAATTCGATTTGATCTAATCAAACATTAATTATTTTATTATTTGCTTAGTCTTTTTCTTCAAAAAGTTCGTTTTGAATCATGCATATCCACATAATTGTTAAAGCATGCAATTTTTAAGCGCACATAATAAAACGTGCTCGCAAAAAATAAAAACATGCTTTAATACGACATAAATCTCATTTTAAGGCTTTTCTATGCGCAATTAATCACATAATCGCATGCTAAAGCATAATAAAAAATGAACACGCAAATAGGAAATAAAAACGTCATTATCGGGAAAAAACATAGATAAATCCTATCTATTACATAGCCCGAACAAATACAGCTCTTCGAAATCTTCGAATATAATAACAACATAGAAAACTGCATCCACGACATCGCCACGTCAGTGCCGCGTGGCACCATGTCAGCAAGTGGCGTAGACGTGGCAGCCACGTCAGCCGCCACGTTATCGTCTTCCTTATGCTGCTGCTACCGCCGCCGCCGACGTTCCAAGCCGGTTCCCGGCCGACCGCCTGCACATAGGGAAGCGCCGGACGACGGCAAACCAGGAAGTGCTTCACGCCCTTGAATTCTTATTCACGGATGAATTGGGAAAGCCAACAGAAAGATTCGATATTCGATAAGAAATGTGAAATTCTCAATCTTCTAACAACTTATTTAACTGATTCTTCCACAACAGCAGAAAAAGTAAGCGAGTCGCAATTGAAATTCCCGGGGAGTTATACATTTGTGTATTGATAAGACCATTCACTATTTCTTGAAGCTCCAGCACCGAAAACCGTCTTTACATTGGATGGTTTGGTGTTGCCAGCGCTTTCTCGGGCCGAGCCGGAATCTTGCCGAGACGCCGCCTGCAGCGACGCAGATCCGCGCCTGCGCGCGGCACGACTGCCGCCGCAGACGCATGCCGCCGCGCCTTCCCCGGCCGTCCCGTGCCCTCCTCCATCATCTCCACAGCCCCCCGACGTCACCCAGACATCGGATCCCTGTAGAGCTGCCGCCAATCGCTGACGTTACAACTTAGAGTTGCGCAATTTCGCAGCTTCTCGTCGGCAACCTCCGCCGCTCGAAATTGAAGCCTTTCCGAGCCGCGATTTGTTTAATTGATTCATGGGAAATGTTCATTGGACGATTTTAGGCCACCATGAACAGATTCCGGCCAAAAACGTCCAGCAATTTCCCTCAATTTTGAGCAATATCGCCGAAAAAATCAAATTCGGGCAGCCAATTTCAGACGATGATTCCGGCCGCATCCAAGATCGGATGATCCTATACGACCTATCGATGCGAGACTGGTGAGACGAGGAATCTAACGATGCAAGCCGATCACTAATCAGACAACGGACGTGCCGGAAATCGCCGCCGCAATATGCGGCAGAACCCTAAAAAACTAGGATTTTCAGGCGAAAATAGGGCTTTCTTCTCTGTCTCGTTTTTCATGCCCGTCGAACCAATTACAGTACAAATAAGTCACATTGGCCCTATTATCTACTCGAGGATTTTCTCCCGCGAAAAAACGGTACAAAGGGGTAAAAATAGTGGCTCGCTGGCCGCTCCAAACACGAAAAATAACCCGATAACGACGAAAATAAACCCTAATCATGCTCCTAAAAGCAACAATCAGAGCCTAAATCAGGCTCTAATACTAATTGAAGGAAATATGAGGGGAAGAACGATATACCTTCCTCCTTCGTATGTTGCTGCAACTCTGATTGTTGCTCCCGATCAGATCTTCTGATCTGTGTCCCGGCCCTTCCACTCCTCCGTATGGATAGAGATCTGAGAGGAATTACTTAACTGCTCTCACACACGTTATTGCACTCTTGAATGACGTTAATAATGAAGAATAATTATCTGTTTCCTGAACGTGTGTATTTATAATATAATGTATATAACATTATATTATAATTGTGGCCCATTAGTAATTATATTGCTAATGGACTTCCAATAAATTAATATTAAGCTCATAATATAATTAATAACAACTGGGTCACTTATTTATCAATTAATTGGTCCAGCCAATTAATTCCAGATAAATAATTTCTATTTATTAAATAATGTATAAATATATTAATCTATTAATAATAATTTCCGAGAGAGCAGAATAAATACTGGACAGGTAATTGGGCCAGACCAGGGATCCAATATAAGAAATAAAGCTGGGGCTCATATTAATTGATTATCTATGCTCATCCCAGAGCAAAATTAATTAATAAACACACATTCATAAATCATACGCGCACATGCGAGTTTGAGAGAGACAAAATTATTTTCTTCAGTTCTTAGACCATCCGGAGGAAGAAAAAGGCCGGGATATAGATCAGAAGAACTGAACAGTGCAACAATCAAAGCGACTACAACATACGTGGAGGAAGGTACAATTTCTTCATCTCCTATTATTCCTTCAAGGCGGCAGCAGGGCGGCGAGAGGGCGCGACGGCGTTCTACTGCGTGAAGAAGAAGGGGCTGACGTCAGCCCTTGATTGCTGACGTCAACTTGCGCTGACTAGACATAGCTGCTGACGTGGCTGCCACTTGGATAACACATGGCAATCGCCCTACAGACGTGGCGCTGATGCAGATTCGAAGCATTTTTCTGATGCGAAGATTTTGAAGACTTGTATTTTGATTGGGCTTTGTAATAGATAGATTTAATTTTTATGTGTGTTTTTGCCCGATAACGACGTTTTATTTCCTATTTATGCATTTATTTATTATTATGCATTAGCATGCAATTATGTAATTAATTGTGCTTAGAAAAGCATGTAAATAGGATTTACGTCGTCCTAAAGCATATTTTATTTTTCACGAGCACGTTTTATTATGTGCGCTTAGTAATTGCATGCTTTAGGTTTTGTGTTTTTAGCATGAATCGTAACAAACCTTTTGAATAAAAAGACTAAGCAATTTTAAATTAAGCTTTTAATTAGATTTCATTAATTTGAATATTAAACACTTAATCGGACCTCCATTAATTGGACTCTACACGAAAGTAGTAAGATTATGTGAGTAAACGCCCACCTGTTTGGCTTGCTTGCATCTTTGAGCTACCTGTTTTGTGAGATGAGTTTTCCAAAATAATATTTAATTTTATTGAGTAGTGGGAGCGAAGCCATAAACGTCCACCTGCGTGGCTTGCGTGCCTAGTAAACACGAGTACTCTAGAAGATAATAATTAAATAGGATGGCTAATTAGATAAAATTGAATGCGACATGGTTCTCGTAAGTATGTCAATTTCAAGAATTTGATTCTAATTTGGTCAATGTTTAGATGTCACCGCAGGTACAATTTGTTGGGATTTTGTATACTGGAAGAAAATTTTATGCTTGTATACAATGTGTTTTATCCTTACCACTATTTTATTCTCCTATATGATAAATATATATATTTGCACATGTTATACTCTATCTTATGTAGAAGTTAGATTTGGGTAGTGTGTCGGGTATCACAGAAGACTACACAAATTGGTAGAACTGACAAGATATAAACAGTTATCACAGCTGAGACAACTTAAGGATAAGTTGTCGGTTTAAGTTGCAGTTTAGATAAGAAGTGGCTTGTCTCTACTGCTTGTCTTTACTGGTACACTTAAGGTGGTGTATTGATGGATCACAGTGAGATGTGTTCTCCTAACTGACCTTAGTGGAGAACCAAGATATCGGTGACTTACCTGGTCTTAAGCTTGGTAACACTTCAGCTGAGCGCATTTGGCTATCTATCACTTTGACCTACTATGGTGAATGTCATCGTGACCGGATCTACGTATCTTGTGTGTTAGTAGTTATTTGTGGCTCAGGCTGGTTGTCTGTATCTTGCAATCGTATCCTAGTAAAATGGGTTAATAATATCCCCTAAGGAACTCGTAAGGATTAACACACTAAACCCGACCGGTTGATTAAGTTCAGGTGTGTTAATAAGGTCGAGTGGTACTACTCAGGAATATAAGATATTAATTAATTTAAGCTGTCAGTGAGCTTAATTAATTAATAGATATTTCTATCTGAAATACGAAGATCGATTAAGTCTAAAATACAAGCCCTTGCTCAATTTGGGATAAATTGGTAAGTCAGCACGGATTCTCTAGTGGAATAACTCTGTGTTTATTAATTAATTTTGCTCGGGGTTGAGCATAGATAATTAATTAATTTGAGGCCATGCTTTATTTCTTGTATTAGATCCCTGATCTGGCTCAATTAGTCGCCTAGTTATTTATTGTCTCTCAGAAATCATTATTAATAGATTAATATAATTTTACATTATTTAATAATGTTATTTATCTGGAATTAATTGGTTGGGCCAATTAATTGATAAATATTAGTAGCCCAATAGATTAATTAATTATATTATGGGCTAATTATGTGGAAGTCCATTAGGAATATAATTAAATTAATGAGCTATAAATATTAATATTATATTGGCTTTTGAAGCCTATATATATTACTATTCTGTTTATAAACGACACACACACTTTATACATACACGCACGCCGTTTGTGTACGGAGACAACAATCTTATTTTCTTCAGTTCTCTGACCACCCAGAACACAGATCAGAAGATCTGACACACGAGCAACAATCAGAGCTACAACAACATACGTAGGAGGAAGGTATATCGATTCTCACCTCCTATTTCCTTCAATTGGTATTAGAGCCGGGTTTAGGCTCTGATTATTGCTGTTAGGAGCATGATTAGGGTTTATTTCCGTCGTTATTGGGTAAATTTCGTGTTTGGGGCGGCCTGCGAGCCACTGTTTTGACCCCGTTGTAACGTTTTTCTCGGGAGAAAATCCACAAGTAGTTGATAGGACCTATTTTTTACGTGATTGTACTATTTTTGTATTGTTATTTTGGTCTGGAGGGCACGGAAATCGAGGCAGAAGCAAAGAAGTAGGCGCAGCCGAAACCCTAGTTTTCTAGGGTTCTGCCGCCACCTACAGCGGTGAGTAGCGGCGCGTCCGCTATCCTCTGGCCAAGCGGCTTGCACCGTTTGGTTCGTCTTGTCATGAGCTACGCGTCGGTGTGTTGTATGGGGTCATACGACCTTGGATGCGACCGAAATCGATGTCGCAAGTTCGCTGCTCACCATGAGTTTTTTTTTCGGCGATTCGTTTAAATTTCGGGAAATTGATGGACTAATCTCGGATGGAATCCGTTACACGGTGGCCGTGAGTGTCAAAACATCATTCCCCCTCTTTCAATTGATCGAATTGCGGTTCGAAAACACGTAATTTTGAGCGGTGGAACTCGCCGGCGACGGGATGCATTTTTTGCTTGAATCCCGTCGCTGCGGCAGCAGATCTGGGCAAATCAGAGTTGTCCAGACCACCTGACAACACGGTGAGGCGGAGGGACTCGGTAGACGGCAGTGGAAGGACGGCAGTGGAAGGACGGAAATTCGCGGCGGCGCACGGGCTGCTGTCACCACACGCGGTCGCGCGCTGCTGCTTCTCCAGCGCCGAACGGCGGGCCTGCCGACGGTTCCTAGCTCGCCGTGGACGGGCGACCACCACCACAACGGCGGTCGGCCGATAACCGGCCTACAGCGGCGGCGGGAAGTGAGACAGCGACAACGACGGTTTCTCTTCAAGACTCAGCGCTGATGTCAGCCCTAGGCTGCTGACGCCAGCCTACACGCTAACGTGGCAGAACACGTGTCTATCACGTGGCAGCCACACTGATGATGTGGCGCCGATGCAGAATTCGATGCAGTTTTTCAGTTACGAAGTTTTTTGAAGATTTCGAAGACTTGTATTTGTTCGGGCTATGTAATAGATATAATTTAATTTTTTATCTTTGTTTTTAGTCCGGTAACGACGTTTTAATTTCCTATTTGCGCATTTATTTTTTTATTTTGGTTTTTGTTGGGTGATGATTCCATCCTCAGCACTGTTTCACTCAGTGGGAAATGATTCGGTCTTAGACACTGATCTTAAGCTCAGTAGCCATGTGCTCTGTACTTGTCTGAAGATTTGAAGATCCCAAAACCCTATCTGAATGATGAACCACTCCCTTGTATCTGTTTTGTCTCTGAGGTTTCAGACTCAGTAGACACTCTGCTCTGGTCAAGGCGCTCAATAGCTTATTTGCCTCAGCACCAGTGCAGAAGACTCGATGATCTTGGACTCGGCGGGAGCAAGATATGCGAGAGAGTCGGTTGAACCGAACTCGGCGGGAGTAGTTCACCTGGACTCGTAGCCGATCATCGGTAGACTTATCTCGGCGATCTATCTACCGAATACAAGGTCGGACTTCGGCAACGACGGATAGTCTTCGGGATCGTCGAGAATCTTTTGAAAGACAATCGGCATTGTCATGTACGAGGAAGAGAGAAGTCGGCTTCGGTATGTCTCGAAGTTTGTCTTTGTCTCAACCACTCCATCCACCTCAACGAATGACAAGCATCCACGTGTCTTCTCACCGCTAAAGCTGCAATCAACCTTTTACCTAAAAAGGTGGGAAAGTACAATGTATTACCTACACCAAAAGAGCCGTTTGCTACCAAAAAGAGAGAGAGAGAAGAAGATCGTCTCCAACAGATCTATTTTCAATCTCTGCTCTATAAATAGAGGGATCATTCAAGATTTGAAGCACTCAAAAAAAAAAAAAAAGAACTAAAAGAACAAGAGAGAGCGCGAAAAAGAGCGAATTCCAAAGAACAAAGTCTTAGCAAGAACTCGAAGAACAATCTCCGGCGAAAGACTACATTCTAGCTCATAGGGAATCAAGCTAAACCAACATATAAAGCCTCTAGTATCCAATCGACGTTACACGAACTTATAGCTTAACTTCAGCTGTTCGTCGATCTAGAAGCTACTCTCTCATATTCCCTATCCCTCTAACCCTAAGCTCAACCGTTCTTATCTATAGCTTAGACGAAGGAGTTCACATTTGAACCCAATCCTTATTGTATAAGGACTCCTTCACTGTTGGAGAAGTTTGTCAAACACTTTAAGTTTGATAGTGTTGTAAACTGAGACTTGGATCAGTATAAAAACCAAGACGCGGCTTTGCCCAGTGTGCAAGCTGACTGAGACTAACTCAGGATAATAAATAGCCTCTTGATCATTCGGGACAGTGGACGTAGGATTTGAGCGATATCCGAACCACTTTAAAAATCCTGTGTCTTACTGCTTTCTTAACTGTTGCATTGATTTTACTATTCACACTGAACATCATATTTAAAATCAATCAACTGTCTCAGCATACTGAACTTTTAATCTACTGAACTGAGACTTAAAACGTTTTCTCACAAAAACTGATTTGGGCCTACACTATTCCGCGCACTGAACTCTTACTGTAGATACGGAATTCGACCTAGTCAGTTAGCAGATCTCAGTTGAGTCAGTACTCTTAGCCTTTAACTCGATTCGAAACGGTTATGCAGTCTGCGGGTTCGAATGAAGCTTTTGATCGGACACCATCCCGAATAGGGACTGTTCGAGTTCGAAGTTGAGAAATCGAATCAGGTGTATTCACCCCCCCTCTACACCTGACCGTACACTCGGGACCAACAATTGGTATCAGAGCAGGAGTTCTTTGACTCTTGTTATCTTTGAGACTGGTCTATTCGAACGGATCCGAGGGAAAACGTTTTCACTGCATATCACTCTACATTCATATCTATATTCTTCATGGCTGATATGTCGGTATAAGGATGGTACCCATGTTCTCGGTGGAGAATTATGGAAGTATGGCGAGTCAGAATGGAAGCACATCTGACATCCCTCCATGACAAGTATGGTCGAAGTGCTTGAAGATGGACCTATCGTTCCCATGATCGATAGTGTCATAACTCAGGACCAAGCTCAAGGAGGAGGAATGGTGACCGGGAAGAAGATTCCCAAAGACAGAAGTCTCTTCACTCCTGAGGAGAAGAAGCTTCACAACTTAGACCGTGTTGCCAGAAACGCTATACTGACCACCCTTAGTGATTCTTATCTTGGTAGGGTTCAGGAATGCAAGACTGCAAAAGAACTCTGGGACGCTCTAGCGCTACTGAGTCGAGGGACTCAGAAGATTAAAGCGAATAAACTAGCGCTGGAACTCCAAAAGCTGGAAAGCTTGTCTCTCATGCCCGGTGACAAAATCGAAGATCTAAACGTCAGGTTTACCAATCTGATGAATTCTATCAATGGGCTGGGAAAGATATTCAGCAACCGAGAGATGAATCTGAAGATTCTGAGGGTACTGCCGGATGGACACTGGACACCTTTTGCCACTCTATTGCGACATTCGACTTAGATGTTGTGTCTCCCGACCATATCTTTTCGGAATTACGAGCGAGAGGAGTTTGAGTTCGACAGACCTCAAAGAAAGCGGAGAGTCGAAGGCGACACAAAAATCGACCATGCTTTCAAAGCATCGGTCAAGCCAAAGATCTCCGAAGCAACGAGCAAAACGACGAGTAAGACCGAACCTTCACTCAATGATCTACAAGAAGGAAGTCTCGCTCGAAGTATGCACTTTGCCATTTGTAAAGTATCGAAGGAGAAGGAGCGACGCGAAAAGTGACTAAAGCCTATCGGGAAACGAAAGGTAAGTCAAATTATATGTCGAAACACACTCCCGACTCACAATCTTCCGAATGCGAAAGAAAGATGACTCGAGAACCATCAAAGAATAGCGAAAGCAAAGAAGAAAGAGTCATCGCTTGTTACAACCGCAAGAAGTCGGGACATTATCGGTATGATTGTCCTCGAGCTCGGTAGTGCTGAACGCGCAAAGCACGTAAGGCAAGGAGAGAGAAATTCGCCCCGAAAAGACAAGGCGGCGAAATCTCGGACGACTCGAAGAGGTCGACTCCTTTATGGATTCATCCGACGATGAAGCGGCCTTCATGGCCTTAGAGCATGAAGCGAAGAATCGGCTGAAAAGTGCATGATGGCGGGCGAAGAGGATGAGGTAAATTCTCATGAACCACTTAACTCCTCTTCACACCGCACACACGACACTATTTCAGAGTGCGGATGAGAATTTGGACGTCGCGACCGCATACGAAGAACTCGCTCGACGAACAAATTCGGATGAGTCGCGGCTCAAGCAAGACTCTTCGGGGAGTTGGATACCACGAAAGTAGAGAATCGAGAGACTTTCTCGGGAGAGTCGGGTTGCTGCGAGGCCGAAGGACTTGTGTTGAGACTCGGGGAGGAGATAAACTCTCCGATGGCCAAGTCTCGGCATCAAGAAGATCGGATTTCAGTTTTGACCAATGACTTGACTCGAAAGATGCGGGCCGAGTCTCGGCGAAGCAAGAAATGTCGGGACTTTAGGCCGAGCACGACACATCGAAGAAGAGTGATGATGTGCGGAGGAGCCGATGGTACCGAGAGGTACATGGGTGCTGAGAAGAAATTAGAAGCTATGCTAGCAAGCAATAAGCCAAAGCACTGCAAGGAAGGACTTGGATTCAGCCGGGGAGCTTCCTCATGCGGCCCAAGACACTCGGAAGTACGGCTTGCCGATAGGTTTGTTCAAGGGGAGACTATGAACGCAAATATAATGAACCCCCTAGCAAAGAACAAACGAGAAGATGAAAGCACCTCATCCCACACATCGGCATTCGACAAGAAGATCGGTGCCAAGAAACCCCGGTTCGGTCAAGGGGGAACCAAGCAAATCAAAATTAGCGGATCAGGTATGGACCTCCAAAGCCGACACATCCAACTTCGGTATGGGTCATACTATTATGAACCTATAGTCGAAGAGGCTCCAAAGGTCGAAGAAAAAAGAAAGCCACACAGAAGGCTAAGGTCGGCAGTTCACGGCTCGAAGATTAGGACTCCTGAACCTCGGAAGCCTCAGAAGTCACCTATGACCAGTCCAGTGGTCAGATATGTTGACTCTAGTGGAAAGAAGATGTCTGAAACCATCAGGGTTGTTAGACAGATTTGGGTTATGAAAACTAACATCTAAGGACCCAAAATCAAAAATAAAGGGTACCCGAATATAATTGCTTTTTGCGGGTGCGTAAAGACCCATGGTATGTGGACGGCGGATGCTCAAGACACATGACATACCAAAGGAGTCTACTGAAGAATTATATCACTGAAGAAGGACCCAGAATTGAGTTTGGAGATAATGCCAAAGGCTACACGAGAGGATACGGCACACTCGAAGCATAGGAAGCGCCAAAGTTCCAAGAGTATCATATGTTGAAGGACTTCACATAATCTTCTCTCTGTTAGTCAATTTTGTGATAACTCAAATAGAGTGATTTTTGACGCCTGGTTTACGTGATGTTATTGATAAATCTACGGGGAAAACAAGTGTTATCGGGTTCGCGCAAAAAGAACATATACGTGGCTGGCTCGGAACTCGGTGAACCCGAAGCTTGTTTGCTTGGCGAAGAATGAAAACGAACGGGGTGGCTATGGCACGGGAGACTCAGCCATCTCAACTTTAAGACGCTCAACAAGCTTGCAAGAAACACTCTAGCAAGGGGACCGTCGAATGAAGTATTCGAGCAAAGACACTCGGTGTGAAGCATGTGCGAAGGGAAAGCAAACAAGGAATCAAAATCCTCCGGTTCCATCGCCTTCCACGGATGGAATTCTTCACTGCTACATATGGATTTTTTCGGTCCGGTCTCCCCGGTGACGATCGAGGGCGAAAAATATGCATTAGTGGTCATAGATGACTACTCGCGCTACACATGGGTCATATTCATTGCCAACAAGTCCGACGTCAAACAGAGTTACCAACGCTTCGAAAAAGCTCGGTGTCGAGAAGAACACCAAGATCGAGAAAAATACGTTCGGACGAGAGGAACCGAGTTCCTTAATTCCATGGTAAAGGAGTTCCCGCAAGCGAAGGAATAGAGCATGAGACTTCACCTGCACGCACACCTCGGCGGGAATGGAGTTGCTTTGAACGAAAGAACGAGAACTCTAAAAGAGGCGGCTAGGACTCTACTCGCGGACTCGGGACTCCCAACCAAATTCCAGGCGTGAAGCTACCGATCTTGCATGTTATACTCGGAATAGATCTCTACCGACAAAGCAGCATAAGCGGACACCATATGAACTATGGAACGGCAGGAAGCCTTCTCTATCTTATTTCCATATTTTTGGTTGTTCATGCTTTATCCACAATAATGGGAAAGATCAGCTGAAGACTTTTGATAGCAAGTCAGATCAGGGAGTATTCTTAGGATAATGGGAAAGATCAGCTGAAGACTTTTGATAGCAAGTCAGATCAGGTCAGATCAGCTGAACACCATATTAACACACTAAACCGTAGAGGTAACTGAGACCACTACTGAGAATAACAACTCAGGGGGAACATCTAGTAATGTTCCTGAGCTGAATGCCCCTGAACCTGGTGACTCAGTAGATCATACTCTCGTTACTGAATTACTTCAATCTCAGAATAGTACAACTGAAATGCCTAACTCACCTACTATCTGTATTGAACAAGTTTCAGATGAAGAGTTGAAACATCGTAGATCGTGGCTCGATGCTCACACTGCTGATTTAATCATTGGAGATCCTTCAGCAAATGTCAAGACAAGATCCAGATTCTATCAAGGAGAAAGCGCATTATTTTCCTGCTTCTTGTCTACTGAAGAGCCTCAGAATATTGAGGATGCACTTAAAGATCTTGGCCCGGATTATTGCTATGCGGGAAGAGCCGAATCGGTTCACGAGAAACGAAGTATGGGAGCTTGTAGACGGACCCCGGCATCAACATGTCATTGGAACCAAATGGGTCTTCAAAAACAAGCGAGATGAAAACAACGTTATAGTCGGGAACAAAGCAAGGCTCGTGGCTAAAGGCTACTTGTCAAGTCGAAGGAATAGATTTCGATGAAACTTTCGCTCCGGTTGCAAGATTGGAGGCAATTAGACTATTCCTAGCCTACGCAACACATCAACGATTCGAGTTTATCAAATGGATGTGAAGTCTCGCTTTCCCGAATGGCGTGCTGAAAGAAGAAGTCTATGTGGAACAACCGCCCGGCTTTCGGCGGGGACATCAAGTATATAGACTCAGAAAGGCTCTATACGGGTTAAAACAAGCACCCAGGGCTTGGTACGATACCCTGTCTGAGTTTCTTCTTCAGAAAGGTTTTCAGAAAGGCACAGTAGACCGCACTCTATTCAGCATTCGACTGGAAGAAGACTTATTACTTGTGTAGATCTACGTGGATGACATTATATTCGGATCAAAGAATGTCATCATGTGTCAGCAATTTGAAAAGATGATGAATGATAAGTTCGAGATGTCGATGATGGGTGAAATGAACTACTTCCTTGGTTTTCAAGTCAAGCAATCTGAAAAGGGAACGTTAATCAACCAAGGCAAATACACTCGAGACCTCATCAAAAGATTCGGCTGCACATCCGGCAAATCAATCAAGATCCCGATGAACACGAATATGAAGATAGATCTTGATAAAGAGGGAGTATCAGTAGACCAAACTGAATACCGTGCTATAATTGGTTCTTTATTATATCTAACAGCTACTCGTCCTGACATAACTTATGCTGTAGGTGTCTGTGCTCGATTTCAGGCGAATCCCAAGCAGAGTCATATGGACTTAGCAAAGAAGATTCTCCGCTATCTACGAGGAACACCTGACATGGGTTTGTGGTATCCAGCTGATGATAATATTGAACTAACTGGTTATTCTGATGCTGACTATGCAGGATGTAGAATAGACCGAAAATCAACTTCAGGAACATGTCAGTTCCTTGGCAGCAAGCTGATCTCATGGTTTTCAAAAAAACAGCACTCAGTGGCCACGTCGACTACTGAAGCTGAATACATGGCTGCTGGAAGTTGTTGCGCCCAAATCCTTTAGCTGAGACAACAGCTGAGAGACTATGACGTCATTCAGAATGAAGTGCCGATCTTCTGCGACAGTACCAGTGCTATTGCAATCACTCAGAATCCTGTTCTTCACACGAGATGCAAGCACGTGGACGTCAGACATCACTTCATTCGTGACCATGTCGAAAAGAAGGATATCAGAATGGAAAAGATCCATACTGACAAGCAAAGGGCTGATATACTGACCAAGCCTCTAGCTGAATCCAGATTCAGAGAACTTTCAGTAGAGCTAGGTCTGCTGGACCCTACTGACCCCAGTCAGTAATAAGGTTTCAGGAGAGGAACATTGTTCACTCTCGATCGATACAATCGATGCGTAGAGATTCGAAAACCATCTACACGAGGTATCAGCTGACTACTATGTTCAGCTGACAGGTTTGCGTATCTCTACTCTATAGTATCTAATGCAACAATGATAAGCATTTATTATGGAGATTCAGCATGATTTAAATATCTCTTAGTTTGTCATTTATTGATAACAAATTACATTTAATACACGACATTCTATGCACAACTTTGCTGAACTCTGTGCGCATTAAATGCATGTCTTATCATAGTTACTCTTTAGGCATGTTTACAACTTGCATTGACTTAGACGGCTTTTGTGATCATTACCTTTTATAATATTGAATGTTAACCGTCCATCTCATAAAGTAGGTTTAAACTCAGCCTTAGATCGATAACTGTTCATCTTCTAGATATGTACATATTTCGATCAAATCTTAAGAACTGCCATATTCGCACTTAACATTTCGATCATATCTTACCTCCGAAAAATCCGAGAATACCTTGTGCAAAAACCCTCATTTGCTTACTTTCACCTCGATCAAATTCTCGGTACAATGGCGGAAACCAATATCTCTATGATATCTCCAGCAGATATGCAGAACATTCTGGAGAAGGATCGCGTGTGGTTTGAACCCACCATGGATTTCTATTCATGCGATCTGGAGTACATGGACGATATATTCTCAGCTCTGCGCGAGTCAGGGCTGGAGAAATTTCTGTCTAGGAGGCCTTCGTTCTTCCTCCCGAGACAGGTTGCAGAGCTGTACTTGAATTCAGACGCAGTGTCTGGAGACATAGTGGCGAGATTTGTTGCCCATTCTATCCAAAACGCCACTACGGAGCCGAGCGAGATGTCCATCAAGGATGCTTTGAAGCGGAGTTTTGATCTGCCCTCCAAAGGGACCAGTACAGTCGGGTACAGAGACGACCGAGTTGATGAATATCTTACCGTCTTTTGTGGAAAGCCCACTACTTTCAGAGCTGCTTTTCCGAAGAACAACATGTTGCCTCAGTTCAGGGCACTTGCTTATATAGTGACGCAGCTACGACAAGCCAAGCCGGGGTCGTTTGACCAGGTGTCGAGGCCTAAGATTCAGATGATGATGGCCATATACGACCGAGCCCAGATAAATTGGACGGAGTTCTTTCTCCGAGAATTCATGGCTCAGGCTACTAAGTTCGACAAGGCATCGAACATGCTGAGCGCAAAGGGCAAATTACTGTATGGACTCAAACTGTCCATCATGATCGAAGATTTATGTGGATCTGAGCCTATCACCTACAGTGACAAGGAGTACTTCAATGTGAAGAAGGTCAGATTTCACAACAAGACGAGCGCGCTTCGGCCAGATAGGGTCAGGACCCTCAGCAGTCTCTCCGCAATCAAAGTCTCAGCAGGCTACGCCTACAAAGAAAAGAACCCCTCCCGCTAAAACTCCTAAGGCACCGGCAAAGAAACTGAAGAAAGCCGTTGAGGTGCCAGCCTGCGAGGAGGTTCCAGAAGTGCCTGTCGAACGAGGCTCCTGAGAAGACTACTCGGCCCCTGCGGTGGTTGATGAGTCCGAGTCTTCTGAGAAGACTCAGTCAGTGGAGAAGATCGTTTCCACTGAAAGGGACCAAGGGGATGCTTCTGAAGCTCAGAGCGCAGATATTCAGTGCCTAGACAGCCCCCTTTCTGTCCCTCCACTCAGCTCAGTCCCTCCAACTGAAGAGCAGACTTCACACATAGACTTGGAGTCTGAGACTGCATATGAAGGTGAATCAATCGGGATGGAAGCTTCAATGATCTTATCTCGAGCCTCCCGTGAGATCCTTCAACAGATACCGGAGCTTGTTGATCATTCAGACTTGATGATCATTGCCAAAACAGCAAGGCTCCACATGCTTCTTCGCTTTTAGGAGTGGCCGCATCTACTTCGCCTTGTTCTCCACTACTCCTGTCAGCAACTCCATGAAGAAGAGATGAAGTTGAGGCAGCAAATAGGCTACTCAGAGCCTGCTGACCTCAGCACTATGGAGAATCTGAGGGCCGCTATGCTTGCGATGATACATGACAAACAAGCAGAAGGCTCAGCACCCTCAGATGGGTCAGATCATGACGACCAGGACCCACCCAAGGATTCAGGCCCTGGACAACCTGATAAGGGATCACTCCAGGACAAGGATACACATGCTGACATTCCTGATATTCCTCTCGGTATCCTTGGTCCTGAGAAGTCCAAGGCTGGTGCTTCGTCCTCAGCAGAGCCCGCTCAGCTCTTGCTGCAGTCGACTTTCGAAGCAGCGCCCAGCCAGACCGCAAAGAGATCTCGATCAGTGGCAAAAGCCTTAACTGCCCAAGGGATCAAAAATCGAGATCTTGCGAAGGCTATCCATAGGACATGGAAGCAGACTGCTCAAGCCACGACTAAAGAACTTCAGGGGCTGAAGTCTTATGTCTCTTCATCAGCCGCCCCTGATGTTTCCGCGCTTATTTCAGAAGCGTTGGCTCAGCAGCAAGTCAAATTCGAAGCTCAGCTCAAGATCTTTCAGGAGAGCCAAGCCAAGCTACTTGATGAATTTTTGGCTTCTAAACTGGCTCATACTGACGCTATCACTGAACAATCCGAGGCCACTGAACAAAGACTTGAGAATATCCAACTGGCCTTGGAAGACAAGATCACTGAGAAGCTGAAAGACTTCAAGGAAGCAGAGGACCTCTCTACAAGCAAGATACAAGGAAGACCTTACCATGGAGAGGAACGAGTTGCATGAGGCTCTGACTAAGCTCCACCATCGTCTTGATGAGCTGTCAACCTCCTACAAAAGTCTGAAGAAGTCAGTCCTAGTCCCTACCCCGGTGCTCATTGATGATGCCCAAAAGGGGGAAAGTGAAGGAAAAAGGGAAGGAAAGAAGAGTACTGAGAAGCTGACTCCCACCAAAAGTCCAAAATCTAAGGGGGAAGCTACACTGAAGTCATCCCAGACTCAGACTCAGTCTCAGAAGGGTGAGGCCCGGGGTGTTTCAGGCTGCGAGCACAGGTGAAACCGGCCCAAGTGGCTCGGGACCCCAGCGAGACTACTCGAGCAACCCAGACTCCCAAAGACATTATTAAGGAGGTTGCTGAGTACGCTGAACAGGCGGTGGAGGACTCAGAAGAAGAAGAGGCTCCTCTTCCACCACCAGTTCAAGAAGGCAAGGGCAAATAGAAGCTTAAAATTCCAACCCCTCCAGTAAAGAGATTAAGATACATATCTGCTGAGGAGGAAGACCAAATAGCTGCGGATGAGAAGCTGGCCAGAGAAATTGCAGAGGCCGAAGCAGCTAACAAGCCAAAATCTAAGCCTGCCAAAGGAAAGACTAAAGCCCCATCCAGAGGAGGAAAGAGAACAGCTAGACTGCCTCCGAGAAAGCTCATCATAACAGATGAAGAGGACGAGAGAAAAAGAAAAGGAGCAAAGACGAGAAGAGTGCGAAAGGCAGGGTACGTCCAAATCTAGATCTAGTACCCCTGCTGAATCAGAACAAGCTCCTTAGAAGCCTCAAGAGCAAGATGCAGAAATTGAAGAAATCTTTGCTCAGATGGATAGATATCTCTACAGAGGAGAGGAAGCTAGACGGATAGAGGCCGCCGAACGGAGGATACATTTGGCGGACCTTGAGGCACTCGGGAAGCGTGCTGAACAAGAGGCCAGCCGAGAGTTCCTTCGAAAGCCGACATTCCTTATCGATACGAAGGTTCGGGAAGCCAAACGATCCGAAAACACATAGATGGCCGAGATCAGACGAATGGATGCTTATTCAGTTCAATCAGAGATGGGAATCGGCCAAGATAGAGTTTATCAAGAGAAATTATTTCGGCGATTCGGCCTTAAATGTCTAAGGCCGATGCCTATGTCGAGTGGATGACCATTACGAACCCGATCTTTACCCATATATGCACGAGCAAGAATGCGAAGGGGTAGTAGTCGGCGTTCTCGAAGCAAGGATCATTCCTCCACCTAGAAGACAAGACGACTCAATACATCTCGAGAATGATTGAACAAGAAGTGAAGAATGCTTTGCGTTGAACGAGGTCTAGAACAAGATGATCCGAGCGGACTTCGCCGAATACACGAGGCGAGGAAGAACACGTTCGAGAATGTATGGAGTCCCACTTGCTCGAAGATAAATCCCAAGGTTTCATGAGTAGGATTCAGCAGTTTAAGGGCTCTCCTTCTTAGTTCTCCTTTTAGCTTAGCAAGATTTGTAATGTACTGAACTATTTATCATATATATACAAATCTTCTTTTGGCTCTGACAACTACTTGTTGTCTAAATAGCCGTGTTTGCTTTATGCTTTAACACTCAGAATCACTGAAGTGATTACTGACACACACACACTTTGTTTATTTACTTGTCAGTTTTTGCTCGGTTAGATCTCTGATAGACTAGACTTTCGAAGAGTTATTATTTCTCTTAAGGGGAAATTGTTGCATGGGGGAAATTATTGTAAAGGGGGAAATTGTTCTGCCCTGTCTCTCTCAGTAGTCTAGCACTTACCAGACAACTCCACTGATCCTACTTGTAATATTTGTAAGGAGCTCTGTTTCTGAGTAAGTTAGTGTTTAGCATAGTTGATAGGACATAGATGATAGGTTTTGGCATCATCAAATACGGGGAAATTGTTGGGTGATGATTCCATCCTCGGCCTTTGTTTCACTCGGTGGGAAATGATTCGGTCTTAGACACTGATCTTAAGCTCAGTAGCCTTGTGCTCTGTACTTGTCTGAAGACTTGAAGATCCCAAAACCCTATCTGAATGATGAACCACTCCCTTGTATCTGTTTTGTCTCTGAGGTTTCAGACTCAGTAGACACTCTGCTCTGGTCAAGGCGCTCAGTAGCTTATTTGCCTCAGCACCAGTGCAGAAGACTCAGTGATCTTGGACTCGAGCGGGAGCAAGATATCGAGAGAGTCGGTTGAACCGAACTCGGCGAGAGTAGTTCACTTGGACTCGGAGCCGATCATCGATAGACTTATCTCAACAGGTCTATCTACCGAATACAAGGTCGACTCGAGCAACGGCGGATAGTCTTCGGGAATGTCGAGAATCTTTTGAAAGACAATCAGCATTGTCATGTACGAGGAAGAGAGAAGTCGGCTTCGATGCTGTCTCGAAGTTTGTGCTGTCTCAACCACTCCATCCACCTCAACGAATGACAAGCATACACGTGTCTTCTCACCTGCTAAAGCTGCAGTCAACCTTTTACCTAAAAAGGTGGGAAAGTACACTGTTACCTACACCAAAAGAGCCGTTTGCTACCAAAAAGAGAGAGAGAGAAGAAGATCGTCTCCAACGGATCTATTTTCAATCTCTGCTCTATAAATAGAGGGATCATTCAAGATTTGAAGCACTCAAAAAAAAAAGAACGAAAAGAACAAGAGAGAGCGCGAAAAAGAGCGAATTCCAAAGAACAAAGTCTTAGCAAGAACTCGAAGAACAATCTTCGGCGAAAGACTACATTCTAGCTCATAGGGAATCAAGCTAAACCAACATATAAAGCCTCTAGTATCCAATCGACGTTACACGAACTTATAGCTTAACTTCAGTTGTTCGTCGATCTAGAAGCTACTCTCTCATATTCCCTATCCCTCTAACCCTAAGCTCAACCGTTCTTATCTATAGCTTAGACGAAGGAGTTCACATTTGAACCCAATCCTTATTGTATAAGGACTCCTTCACTGTTGGAGAAGTTTGTCAAACACTTTAAGTTTGATAGTGTTGTAAACTGAGACTTGGATCAGTATAAAAACCAAGACGCGGCTTTGCCAGTGTGCAAGCTGACTGAGACTAACTCAGGATAATAAATAGCCTCCTGATCATTCGGGACAGTAGACGTTGGATTTGAGCGATATCCGAACCACTTAAAAATCCTGTGTCTTACTGCTTTCTTAACTGTTGCATTGATTTTACTATTCATACTGAACAGCATATTTAAAATCAATCAACTGTCTCAAAGATATCTTGAACTTTTAATCTACTGGCGAGAGACTTAAAACGTTTTCTCACAAAAACTGATTTAGGCCTACACTATTCCGCGCACTGAACTCTTACTGTAGATACTGAATTCTGACCTAGTCGGTTAGCGGATCTCGGTCGAGTCGATACTCTTAGCCTTTAACTCGATTCGGAACGGTTGTGCAGTCTGCCCGAACTGCTTCGATCGGACACCATCTCGAATAGGGCTGTTCGAGTTCGAAGTTGAGAAATCGAATCGGTGTATTCACCCCCCCCTCTACACCTGACCGTACACTCGGGACCAACAGTTTAGCATGCGATTATGTGATTAATTGAGCTTAGAAAAGCATGAAAATATGATTTACGTCGTATTAAAGCATGCTTTTATTTTTCGTGATCACATTTTATTATGTGCGCTTAGAAATTACATGCTTTAGAAATTATGTGGATATGCATGATTTAAAACGAATAAAAAGACTAAGCAAATAATAAATTAAATATTTAATTGGATTCCATTTAAATTGGAAATTAAATATTTAACCGGACCTCCATTAATTGGACCCTACATAAAAGTGGAACAATTATATAAGTAAACGTCCACCTGAGTGGCTTGCTTGTATTTTTGAACCACGAGTTTTGTGAGATGGGTTTTCTAATGTAATATTTAATTATTATTGAGTAGTGGGAGTGAAGTCGTAAACATCCACCTGAGTGGCTTACGTGCATAGTAAACACGAGTACTCTAGTAGATAATAATTAAATAAGATAGCTAATTAAATCAAATTGAATGTGGTATGGTTCGCGTAAGTATGCCAATTTCGAGAACTTGATGTTTATTTGGTCAAATTAATGGTCAAAGCTTAGATGTCACCGCGGGTACAACTTCTTGAGAAGTCCATTCCCGCGTTTTAATATTAATAGTGACATGGTCCAGAGATATCAGATTATTAATTCCATTCGTCTTAAGAACCTAGGCGTGGATTGGAATTAAAGCGCAAGGTATATAGCTGGGTGTAGGGGTACACGAGTAAACGTCCACCTGAGTGGCTTGCGAGTGTGATCTCTAGGGCTATTCGAGTATTTAACATCATTGGTTTTTCAAAAGGTTACAATGATGGTTACTTACGAATTATGTGCAAATACAACTTTCTTACATGATTTTATTATATTTTTCAGATATGTTTGTTCAAAAAAATTTTGAATTTCTAAACAGTCTCACCAACCAAGCCCTAACGGGTTTAAATAATTTCACAAAGTGGAAGAGATATCTTACCGTCCCAATAAATGTTCTTACAAGGTCCTATAAGAACTTCTGTTTTAAGACCACTTTGTCTAAGATTGAGATTACCCTTAGTAAGTTACTCAATTATTTGGTAGTGGTTAAAGAGGTTATAGGAAAGGGTAAGGGTGCTCAAGTCTTGAACATCACCAGTAACTTGACAGAATGTGGGATTACATCCCAGCTGACAGCACCGGGAACGCCTCAGCAGAATGGTGTGTCAGAGAGAAGGAACCGAACTCTCTTAGAGATGGTTCGGTCCATGATGAGTTATGCAACTTTGCCAGTTTCCTTTTGGGGATATGCCCTAGAGACTGCAGCATACTTGCTGAACCGTGTGCCTTCCAAGTCGTACAAAAGACCCTGTTCGAGTTGTGGAATGGGCATAAGCCTAGTTTGCACCACTTAAGGATTTGGGGTTGTCCTGCTTATGTGCTAAATAGGCAAGCCGACAAATTGGATTCACGTTCAGAAGTGATGTTGTTCATAGGGTATCCGAAGGAAACGAAGGGTGGATACTTTTATGATCCTAAAGAACAGAAGATCGTTGTTAGCACTGACGCTCGGTTCTTAGAAGAGGATTACATTAGTAACTATATGTCTCGAGTCGACATCATCCTTGAGGAATTACAAGGAGGTCGAGTTTCACTTGAACAACCAATTGTGCAAGATAGTACTCCACGAGTAACTGCACAATCTGTTAACACAGCGCCTGACACTGTTCGACGTAGTGGGAGGGTGATATTTACACCTGATCGGTATATGTTCACTGGGGAGACGTCTGATCATCTCCCGGCAGATGAACAGGATACCGTTGATCCCTGGACCTACAACGAAGCAGTGGGAGATATAGATGAAGATTCCTGAAGAATCGCCATGGACTCAGAATTTAAGTCCATAACTGATATGGATGTATACGAGATCACTGAACTACCTGAGGGTTGCAAGGTTATTGAAAGTAAGTGGATATACAAGTGAAAGAGAGGACCGAATGGAGAGATCGTGGCGTTTAAGGCCAGGCTAGTGGCGAAGGGTTTTAGCGAGAAAGAAGGTATCAATTATGAAGAGACCTTCTCGCCTGTAGCAATGATTAAGTCCATACGGATTCTTCTTGCCGTAGCAGCTCACATGAACCTAGAAATCTGGCAAATGGATGTCAAAACTGCATTCTTAAATGGTCACCTTGAAAAAAGAAGAGACATCTACATGAAACAGCCAGAAGGTTATGTGAAGGAGGGCGAAGAGCATCTAGTTTGGAAGCTTAAGAAGTCTATTTATGGACTTAAGCAAGCTACCCGATTATGGCACCAGCGTTTCGACGAGGTAGTCAAATCCTCTGGATTTGTATCCTGTCCTAACGAGGTGTGTGTGTACCGTATCTGTGTTAACGGATCAGTGGTGTTTCTTGCAATTTACGTAGATGACATCCTTCTCATTGGCAACAATGTTGAAGTGTTATCAAACGTAAAGACGTGGTTATCCGACCAGTTTCAAATGAAGGACTTAGGTGAAGCTGCTTACATCCTTGGGATAAAGGTTATCTTAGACCGCGAGGAAAGGATGTTAAGCTTGTCACAAGCGTCCTACATTGATACTGTTATTGCTCGTTTTAGCATGCAAAATGCCAAGAGAGGTTCAGTACCTTTTAGACATTGCATTTTTCTATCAAAGAATCAGTGCCCTAAAACGCCTGAAGAGATAGAATGTATGAGGCTAGTACCATATGCTTCCGCTGTCGGTAGCCTCATGTTGCAATGCTTCGTACGAGACCAGATATCTCATATGCTGTAGGCATGGTCTCAAGATATCAGTCTAACCCTGGGAGATGAGCACTGGAGTGCGGTAAAGCACATTCTTAAGTACCTAGAGATTATAGGCTCGTTTACCTGTCAGAAAGTCTAGTGCCTATGGGTTATACATACTCGGATTTCCAGGCTGACAGAGACGAGATGAATTCTACCTCGGGTTATGTGTTTACCTGGGAGGTGGAGTGTTGGTCCCGAGAGCACGTTCAGGTGTAGAGGGGGGGGGGGTGAATACACCTGAAACCGATTTTCTCAACTTAAACACGAACAGTCCTTTTCAGGATAATGTCGTACTGAATGAATTCAGCAGACCGGGATAAGCCGTTTCCGAATCGTGTTGGCGAGTGACCGACTCTACCGAGACCTCGCTAGGCGGCCGAGTGTCGAATTCAGTATCTTGTAGATAGAGTTCAGTGGTGCGGAATAGTGTAGGCCCAATTCAGTTGAGTTGAAAAGCATTTTTAATAAAACAGTTTCAGTTGATTAGTGCAATCTCTTAAGTTTGCTGAAACTCAGTTGAATGATTTTAAGAAGATAGTTTCTAGTATGAATAGTAAATCAATACAACAGTAAAGAGAACACAAATACGAGACACAGAGATTTTTAAAGTGGTTCGGACACAAAAATCCTACGTCCACTGTCCCGAAAGATCAGGAAGCTATTTATTATACTGAGGTAGTCTCAGTCGGCTTGTACGCTGGACAGAACCGGGTCTTGGAATTTATACTTAGCAAGTCTCAATTTACAAGGTTATCAAACTTAGTCTGAATTTATACTGATTGTTTTTCAAAAGATCTGACAGTACAGAAGACTGTCTGGCCGTTGCTGAGTCTGATCTCTGATTTAGTAGAGAACTACTGCTGAGTTGGTTCTACTGGGGATCAGCTCTGAGTACAGTGAACTACTCCTGCTGAGTTCAGTTCCACTGACTCTATTCAGTATACTACTCCTGCTGCGTCCAGTGTTATTGAGTCTTCTACTTCTGGTGCTTAGGTTAATAAGCTACTGAATGTCTGAACCAGAGCAGAGGGTCTGCTGAGTCTGAAACCTCAGAGACAAAAAACAGATTACAAAGTAAAGGTTCACCAATCAATATAGGATTTTGGGATCTTCAAATCTTCAGACTAGTTCAGAGCGCAAGGCTACTGAGTATATGTCAGCATAGAAGACTGAATCATTTCCCACTATATGTGACACTGCTGAGGATAGAATCATCACCCAACAATTTCCCCTATTTGATGATGCCAAAACCTAACAACATCTATGCAACTTAACACTATAACTTATTAGAAACAGAGCTCCTTACAATGTTACAAGTAGGATCGGTGGAGTTGTTCTTCAAGTTCTAGACTACTGAAGGGATCAGGGCAGAAAGTTAGAATATATAGAGACTAAGCATATTCTCCCTGTTTTAACAATATTTTCCCAAAGTACAGCAATCCTAACAGAGTCTATCTAAGCAATAAACTGACAGAAAATCAGACAGTGAGTGTGTGAGTCAGTAATCACTTCAGTGATTCTGAGTGTTAAGCATAAAGGAACACGGCTATTCAGACAATAAGATATTGTCAAAGACAAACAGAGATATCATATAAAAGTGAAGAATGTTCAGTACAGATACTTCTCTGCTAGACTATAAAAAAGAAATACAGAAGCAGGGAATCATTTGAATTTCCTAATCCTGTCTTTGAACTCTTGAGATGAGTCTTCAGGAAGGGGCACTCCATACATGCGATAAGTATTCTTCCTCAGCTTCAGTATTTGAGCAAAGTCCGCTGGCTCATCTTCATCAAGGAATTTTGCTTCAGCAGCGTACTTCACTTCTTTCTCAATTACGCCGAAATAAATGGATCCGTCAAGTCTTCGTGGGATGGCAGAATTCTAGGATCTGGGACTCTGACCTCGACATTTTCTTTTACAGCTTTCTGCAATCTGGCTTACATGTCTAAGTCAGCAATCATTATATATTCAGTATATGCTTCTGCCTTGCGCTTATCGGACCAGAAACTCCAGAAGTAGTTTCTTTTGATGAACTCAATCTTCAGCGCTTCCCATCTTTGCGTGAATTCCACTGGCATCCATTCGTCAGTTCTAGGCCATCTGTAAGTCTTTAGATCCGTAGGCTTTCTAAATTTCCTGTATCTGTAGGGAATATCAGCCTTTGATGGGATCCTCTGACTTGCTTCCTTTTCTGTTCTCAGCCTGAGGGCTTCAAGATCTGCCATATGTTTCCTTTCCCTGGCTGCTTCAATTTGTCTGGCCTCTTCACCTTTGTAGAGATATCTGTCAAGCTGAGCCCAGATTTCTTCCATCTCTCGATCCTGAGCTTCGGAAGTAGTATATGACGGCTTGTAAGGTGGCTCATCTTTTGAGTCAGCAGGTGTAGTAGATTTTTCTTTTGAAGTACCCTGCTTCTCAGTAGACTGCTGCTGTTGCTTCTCCTTTTTTCTGTCAGCTTCATCGCTGAGTTTGAGCTTCCTAGGAGGCAGTCTTGTAGTAGATGGTCTTTTGCCGCCGCGAGCTGGAGCTTTTGTTTTACCTTTGGCAGGCTTAGCTTTTGGTTTGTTGGCTGCTTCAGCTTCGGCTAACTCCCTAGCCAGCTTCTCATCTGCGGCTATCTGAGCCTCCTCCTCCGGAGTAATGTATCTCTTTGATCCTTTCTTCTTGGAGGGAGGGGTCGGGAGTGTAAGAACTTTCTTGCCTTTGCCGGCAACAGGAGGTGGAAGAGGAGCTTCTTCCTCTTCTGAGTCCTCCTCATCAGCGTACTCGACAACTTCTTTGATAATATCAAGAGGAGTCTGAGTCGCCTGAGTAGCTACTTCTATGGGTCCTGGGCCGCTTGGGCCAGTCTCAGTTGATGTTGCAATGTGCACTGAGATACCACGGGCCTCGCCCGGTTGTAATAGGTGCAGTAGGGACTGAACTTGTTCCTTCTACTGACCTTTTTCCCTTTAGTACCAGCTCCTTAGATTCCCCCCCCAATTGATTTCGCGATTTCGGCTTTCCCATGCTTAGCCATATTTCCCCCCTTTTTGGCATCAGCAACAAGGATAGGAGGTTGAGCGGATACCTTTTGGTTCAGGCTTGAGTATGAGGCTGACAGTTCATCTAACTTGGAGTGGATTTTGGTCAGCTTCTCATGCAGCTCGTTCTTCTCATCTATCATCTCAAGCTTGTATTCCTTGTGAGATTGATCGGCTGCGGCCTTGAACTCGTTCAGCTTTTGTTCAATAGTCTCTTCCAGGGCCTTCTGAATTGAGTTGAGTCTGAGCTCGCTGGCCTGAGAGATTGTGTTGATTGATTCAGTATGGGATGTTTGGGCGGCCTTGAATTTTTCAAGCATTTTCTCTTGGTCTTCCTGAATCAGTCTGAGTTGAGCTTCGAAGTCGGCTTTCTGAGTGGCTAGCACATTAGTCAAGATATTGGAGAAGTCAGGGACATGAGATTCTGACAATGTGGTTCTTAGTCCCTGAATCTCTGCGCTTGTGGCTTGGGTAGTCTGTCGCTATGTCTTGTGGACTGCTCGGGCAAGAAGCCTATTCTGAGTACCCTGGCTTTTGAGAGCCTTCGCCACTGACTTCGATCGTCAGCTTTTGGGGCTGGGCGCTACTTCAAACGTCGATTCTAGCAAGAGCTGAGCAGGCTCTGCAGAAGTCGAAGTACCAGCCGCCGACTTCCCAGGAGCAAGGACAGTGAGTTGAAGTTCAGTAGATGCAGGAGTATCCTTGTCCGGTTGAGTTCCCTCATCAGGCTTCTCAGGGCCTGAATCACTGGGCGGGTCCTGACTATCGGGGTCAGACCCATCAGAGGGAGGTGGAGCTGAGGCTGGATGAAGGTCGTTCAGCATTGCCAGCATGTCAGCCCTTAGATCTTCTAAGGTGCCGAGATCAGCAGGCTCTGAGTAGCCAATCTGCTGTCTCAATCTCAATTCCTCCTCGTGGAGTTGTTCGCATGAATGATGTGTGATAAGACGTTGCAGGTTGTGCCATTCCTGGAACCTGAGCAGCATGTGGAATCTTGCTTGTCTCGCAATGAGAACTAAATCGCTGTGGCCTGAGATCTCCGGTATGTGTTCTGTAATCTCTCGGGATGCTTTGGATTGAAGAACTGAAGCCTCCATCCCGATCGATTCTTCTTCTAAGACTGTCTCAGATTCCTCTATTGCTATAGGAGACGCCTGTTTCTCAGCAGAGGGGTGACTGCTGAGAGGAGGAACATCCAAGGGGCTCTCCAGGGCTTGAACATCTTCGACCTGGATATCTTCAGCTGGGACCCCTTGGTCCACTGCTTCATCGCGCTCAGTGGAGACCACTTTCTCCACTAACTGAGTCTTCTCAGATGACTCTGTCTCGTCTCTCAGCTGTAGAGGAGGTTGAGTGACGGCTGTCTCTTGTTCAGGTTCACCCTCAGTAGGCGCAACCTTACTGAGCTTCTTCAGTCTTTTGGTTGGTGCCTTCGGCGAAGTTTGTGGTAAAGATCTCTTCTTCTGAGGAGTGGTCTTCTGAGGAGAACTCTTGGAGACGGCAGGCCCCCGAGCCGGTCTGGCTGAAGGGCTGGCTTGCCTCGTTACGAAACCTCATCTTCTTCACATTGAAGTACTGCTTATCTGCGAAGGTGAGTGGTTCAGACTTGCAGAAATCCTCGATCATGACGAAGATCTTCAGTCCGTATAGGAGTTTTCCTTTGGCGCTCAACCTATTTGATGCTTTGTCGAATTTTGCTGACTGCATCATAAATTCTCTGAGGAAGAACTCTGTCCAGTTGATCTTGGCCCTGTCATAGATAGCCATCATCAGTTGCAGCTTTGGTCTGGACACTTGATCAAAGGATCCTGCTTGACTTGTCAGGAGTTGAGTCACAATATAGGCTAAGGCCTTATATTGAGGCAACATGGTGTTCTTTGGGAACGCAGCTTTGAAGACAGTTGGCTTCCCGCAGAAAACGGATAGGTAGTCATCCATCTGATCGTCATGACACCCAACGGTTGAGAGTCCTTCGCTTGGCAAGTCAAAACTCCTTTTAAGAGCTTCTCTGATCGACATCCGCTTCACCTCTGAGTAGTTTGGAGCGACATCGCGTAGGAGGTAGGTGATGAATCTGCCTTGTATATCTCCTTCTACTGAGTTTGAGTTCAGATAGATCTCAGCCACTTGACGCGGGAGGAAGAAGGTGGGCTTCCTCGTCAGAAAACCTTCAAGACCGGTTATGCGGAGAGCTTCGAAGATCTCATCCATGAACTCTAGATCGCAGGCATCAAACTCCATGACTGGCTCGCACCAGACACGGTCTTTCTCCAGAATTTCTTGCATATTCGTAGGAGTTATTATCTCATTTCCTGCTATTTTATGTGTAACAAGCAAGTTTATCAGTATCGAGAGGATATAATATAAGAATATAGAGATGCTGAATGATTATTGCTTGAAAGATATGATACCATACCGCTTAAAAAAAACTTTGAGGATTTTGAAGATATGAAAAGATTTGCAAGTAGGGTTGCAAGGAAAAGATCTCAAAAAAAAAAATTCGGATAGAAAAGATTTGATCAGATTTGCGAATGGCGGTTTCAAGATTTGAACGCGCATATATTTTGGAGAAGATAAACAGTTAATCTATTGATGGTTCAGTTTAAATGCGCTTTTTGAGATGGACGGTCAAGATTGAATTTTATATAATAGGTAATGATCAGTTTGCCGCCTAAGTCAAAAGCCAGTTGTAACTAGCCTAAGGAGTAACTATGATACGACATGCATTAAATGCGTGGCAGAGTTCAGCATGCTTATACATAGAATGTCGTGCATTAAATATAAACCGTTAATATTAAATGACATTTTATAAGGCATTAAATACGATGCTGAAACTGATGTGAATCTGAGTCATAGATGCATAGTACTGTTCCATTGGCTACTACTGAGTAGAAATACGCAAACCTGTCAGCTGAACATTGTAGTCAGCTGATACCTCGTGTAGAAGGTTGCTGAGTCTCTTTGTATTGATTTTACTCAATATTGAGAGTGAACATTCCCCCTTACTGAATGCTCCTCTCCTGAATCCTCTTACTGACTGGAGTCAGTAGGGTCCAGCAGACCTAGCTCTACTGAAAGTTCTCTGAATCTGGCTTCAGCTAGAGGCTTGGTCAGTATATCAGCCGTTTGACGGTTAGTATGGATCTTTTCCATCCTGATATCATTCTTTTCGACATGGTCACGAATGAAGTGGTGTCTGATGTCCACGTGCTTGCATCTTGTGTGAAGTACAGGGTTCTGAGTGATTGCAATGGCACTGGTACTGTCACAGAAGATCTGCACTTCATTCTGAATGACGTTATAGTCGCGTAGCTGCTGTCTCAGCCAAAGGATTTGGGCACAACAACTTCCAGCAGCCATGTATTCAGCTTCAGTAGTTGATGTGGCTATTGAGTGCTGCTTCTTTGAGAACCATGAGATTAGCTTACTGCCAAGGAACTGACACGTTCCTGAAGTTGATTTTCGGTCGATTCTACACCCTGCATAGTCAGCATCAGAGTAACTAGTTAGTTCTATATTATCATCAGCTGGATACCATAAACCCATGTCAGGTGTTCCTCTGAGATAGCGGAGAATCTTCTTTGCTGAGTCCATATGACTCTGCTTGGGATTCGCCTGAAATTGAGCACAAACACCTACAACATAAGTTATGTCAGGACGAGTAGCTGTTAAATATAATAAAGAACCAATTATAGCACGAAATTCAGTTTGGTCTACTGATACTCCCTCTTTATCAAGATCAATCTTCATGTTCGTGTTCATCGGGATCTTGATAGGTTTGCCGGATGTGCAACCGAATCTTTTGATGAGGTCTCGAGTGTATTTGCCTTGATTAATAAACGTTCCCTTCTCAGATTGTTTGACTTGGAAACCGAGGAAATAGTTCATTT
The DNA here is from genome assembly GCA_028984105.1 of Lavandula angustifolia. NCBI lineage: Eukaryota > Viridiplantae > Streptophyta > Magnoliopsida > Lamiales > Lamiaceae > Lavandula > Lavandula angustifolia. Next base: position 24,825,746 of record CM054813.1, read on the forward strand.
CTCCCATCATTGACATCTCGAATTTATCCTTCATCATTCTCTCGAATTGTTGACACATGATGACGTTCTTTGATCTGAAGATAATGTCATCTACGTAGATCTGCACGAGTAATAGGTCATCTTCCAGTCGAATGCTGAATAGAGTGCGGTCAACTATGCCTTTCTGAAAACCTTTCTGAAGAAGAAACTCAGATAGGGTATCATACCAAGCCCTGGGTGCTTGTTTTAACCCATCTGAGCCTTTACGAGTACGTAAACTTGATGTCCCTGCTGAAAGCCGGGCGGTTGTTCTACATAGACTTCTTCTTTCAGTACGCCGTTCAGGAAAGCAGACTTCACATCCATTTGATAAACTCTGAATTTTTGATGTGTTGTGTAGGCCAGGAATAGCCTGATTGCCTCCAATCTTGCAACTGGAGCGAATGTTTCGTCAAAATCTATCCCTTCAGCTTGACAGTAGCCTTTTGCCACGAGTCTTGCTTTATTCCTTACTATGACTTGTTTTCGTCTCGCTTGTTCTTGAAGACCCATTTTGTTCCAATCATATGTTGATGCCGGGGTCTATCAACAAGCTCCCAAACTTTGTTTCTCGTGAACTGATTCAGCTCCTCCTGCATGGCTATGATCCAGTCAGCATCTTTCAGTGCGTCCTCAATTGTCTGAGGTTCGTCAGTAGACAAGAAGCAGGAATATAAGGCGCTTTCTCCCTGACGAATTCTGGATCTTGTCTTTATTCTTCTTGGAAGGATCTCCGATAATCAGATCAGAGGTGTGAGCATCCAGCCACGATCTACGATGTTTCAGCTCTTCATCTGAAATTTGTTCAACACACATAGTAGGTGAGTTAGGCATTTCAGTTGTACTATTTAGAGATTGAAGCATTTCAGTAATGAGAGTGTGATCTACTGAGTCACCAAGTTCTGGGGCATTTAGCCCAGGAACATTAGTTGTTCCCCCTGAGTTGTTATTCTCAGTAGTGGTCTCGATTACCTCGGGGTTTCTTCATCGACTCGAGTTACACGGGATTGACTCTGTTCAGGAGAGTCAATCGGCTCAGCTACTTCTGCTGCTGGTTGAGATTCAGTAGATTTGTCTACAGTTTCCTCATCTGAATCATCATCCCAACATAGCTGGATCTTTTCGACTTTGTCTTTTAAGCTTAGATCCCGTAGGCGCTTCCGATGTCCTCAGATTCATAGTTAGAGTTATTGCTCCTGTCTTCAGTAGCAAACTCATTAAAAACAACATGAGGGCTTTCCTCCACGCAAAGGGTTCGATAGTTGAATACTCTGAAAGCTTTGCTGACCCAAGAGTATCCTAAGAACACTCCCTGATCTGACTTGCTATCAAAAGTTTTCAGCTGATCTTTCCCATTATTGTGGATAAAGCACGAGCACCCAAAAATATGGAAATAAGATAGAGAAGGTTTCCTGCCGTTCTATAGTTCATATGGTGTCCTCTTATGCTGCTTTGTCAGTAGAGATCGGTTCTTAGTGTAACATGCAGTGTCAGTAGCTTCTGCCCAGAATTTGGTTGGGAGTCCTGAGTCTGCGAGTAGAGTTCTTGCTGCTTCTTTGAGTGTTACGTTCTTTTGTTCAGCCACTCCATTCTACTGAGGTTTGCGTGCAGCAGATGTCTCATGCTTTATTCCTTCTGCTTTGCAGAACTCCTCCACCATGAAATTAAGAAACTCAGTTCCTCTGTCAGAATGGATTTTGACAATCTTAGTGTTCTTCTCGACACTGAGCCTTTTCAGAAACTTTGGTAACTCTGTTTTGACGTCAGACTTGTTGGCAATGAATATGACCCAAGTATAGCGCGAGTACTCATCAATGACCACTAAGGCATATATCTTGCCTCTGATCGTCACTGGAGAGACTGGACCGAACAAATCCATATGTAGCAGCTGAAGGATTCCATCAGTGCAAGGAGATGTAACAGGTGGATTTTGATTCCTTGTTTGCTTTCCCTTCAGGCATGCTTCACACTGAGTGTCTTTGTTGAATACTTCATTCGGCAGTCCTCTTGCTAATTTGTTGAGCGTTTTGAAGTTGAGATGGCTGAGTCTTCTGTGCCACAGCCACCCCGTTCGGTTGTCATTCTTCGCCAACAAACAAGCTTCAGGTTCAGTTGAGTTCCAGTCAGCTACATATATATTCTTCTTACGCGAACCTGATAACACTGTTTTCCCTGTGGATTTATCAATAACATCACAGAAACCAGCGTCAAATATCACTCTATTCGAGTTATCACAGAATTGACTAACAGAGAGAAGGTTATGCTGAAGTCCTTCAACATATCATACTCTTGGAACTTTGGCAGTTCCAATGTTGAGTGTTCCATAGCCTCTGGTGTAGCCTTTAGCATTGTCTCCAAACTCGATCCGGGGTCCTTCTTCAGTGATATAATTCTTTAGCAAGTTCTTTTGGTATGTCATGTGTCGTGAGCATCCGCTGTCCACATACCAAGGATCTTTGTGCACCTGCAAAACAGAATTATATTTAGGTACCCTTTATTTTGATTTTGGGTCCTTAGATGTTAGTTTTGGTAACCCATATTTGTCTTACGACCCTAGTGGTCTCAGACAGTTTCTTTCCACTTGAGTCAACATATTTGACCACTGGACTGGTCACTGCTGACTTCTTAGGCTTTTCAGGTTCAGGAGTCCTGATCTTCTGAGTGGTTGGACTGCTGACCTTTGCCTTTTGTGCGGCTTTCTTCTTCTTCTTCTAAATTTTGGATCCTCTCCTGGCTATAGGATCATAATAATATGACCCATACTGAGCTAGATGTGTCAGCTGAGGAGGTCCATACTGATCAGCCCATTTTGATTTGCTGGTTCCCCCTTGACTGAACTGGGGTGATTTGGTGCTGATCTTTTTGTCAGTGTGCTGATATGTAGGATGAGGTGCCTTCATCTTTTGTTTGTTCTTGGCTAGGGGGTTCGGTATATCTGCATTGATGGTTTCCCCTCGAACAAACCTATCAGCAAGCCGATCTTCTGAGTGTACTGGGGCAGATGAGGAAGTACCCTGGCTGAATCCAAGTGTAGCAATAGTGTAGCAAAAGGAGTCCAATGACTGTCTGGCAGGTGCCCTCAATATTTTGAGATTCATCTGCTTGAAGTTATGAAAAGATATGGTTAGGTGTAACAATATCTAAATCATAATGTCGTAATAGTGTAGCAAAAGGAGTCCAATGACCGTCTGGCAGTGCCCTCAATATTTTGAGATTCATCTCTCGGTTGGAGAATGTCTTTCCCAGCCCATTGATAGAGTTCATCAGATTCGTAAATCTGACGCTGAGATCTTCAATGGTGTCACCAGGCATGAGTGACAGTCTCTCTAGCTTCCGGAGTTCCAGCACAAGTTTATTGGCTTTGATCTTCTGAGTCCCCCGACTCAGTAGCGCTAGAGCATCCCAGAGTTCTTTTGCGGTCTTGCATTCCTGAACTCTCCCGAGATAGGAATCACTTAAGGTGGTCAGTATGGCGTTTCTGGCGACGCGGTCTAAGTTATGAAGTTTCTTCTCCTCTGGGGTGAAGAGACTTCTATCCTTGGGAATCTTCTTCCCGGTCACCATTCCTCCTCTGGCTGTTGGATCCTGAGCTACGACACTATCGATCATAGGAACGATAGGTCCTTCCTCAAGAACTTTTGTCATGCTGTCGTGGAGGGAGGTCAGATGAGCCTCCATTCTGACCCGCCATACTCCATAATTCTCCACTGAGAACATGGGTACCATCCTTACCTGACATATCAAACATATTTGATAATGACATGAATGAAGAATGATATGCAGTGAAAACGTTTTTCAGATCCGTTCAAGTAGACCAGTTTCAGAATAACAAGAGTCTTATAGAACTCCTGCTCTGATACCAATTGTTGGTCCCGAGAGCATGTTCAGGTGTAGAGGGGGGGTGAATACACCTGAAACCGATTTTCTCAACTTAAACACGAACAGTCCTTTTCAGGATGATGTCGTACTGAATGAATTCAGCAGACCAGATAGCTGTTCTGAATCGTGTTGGCAGAGTGACTGACTCTACTGAGATCCGCTAGGCGGCCGAGTGTCGAATTCGTATTCTTGCGAGATAGAGTTCAGTGGTGCGGAATAGTGTAGGCCCAATTCAGTTGAGTTGAAAAGCGTTTTTAATAAAACAGTTTCAGTTGATTAGTGCAATCTCTTAAGTTTGCTGAAACTCAGTTGAATGATTTTAAGAAGATAGTTTCCAGTATGAATAGTAAATCAATACAACAGTAAAGAGAACACAAATACGAGACACAGAGATTTTTAAAGTGGTTCGGACACAAAAACCCTACGTCCACTGTCCCGAAAGATCAGGAAGCTATTTATTATACTGAAGTAGTCTCAGTCGGCTTGTACGCTGGACAGAACCGGGTCTTGGAATTTATACTGAGCAAGTCTCAATTTACAAGGTTATCAAACTTAGTGTTTGAAAAACTCTCCAACTGTGAAGGAGTCCTTTTACAATAAGGATTAGTTCAAAGATGAACTCCTTCATCTAAGCTATGGATATATTCTATTGAGCTTAGGTTAGAGGGATAGGGAACAAGAAATTTGCTTCTAGAACGACGAACAACTGAGTATAGCTTTGGGTTCGTGTAATCGTCGTTTGGATACTAGAGGCTGTATCGATCGGTTCAACTTGGTTCCCTAAGAGCTTAGAATGAAGTCTTTCACCGGAGATAGATTCTTCGAGCTTCTTGCGGAAGACTTAGGCTTTTCGGATTAGCTCGTTTGAATGCTCTGAGTTCTTGTGTGTTCTAGTTTTTCGTTCTCGTCTTTTTGTGTGAGCTCGCGTGCTTCAAATATCGATTTATCCCTCTATTTATAGAGAAGAGACTAGGAAATATCCGTTGGAGACGATGATCCTTTATCTCTCTCTTTTGGGTAGCTAACGGCTCTTTTGAAGTAGAGTGGCAGTGTCCTTTCCCTCCTTTTCTGGAAAGTTGTTGACTTGCAGCTTTAGTAGGTGTAGGATAGGTGTCTGCTTGTCATTGGTCGAGGTTTAGAAAGTGGTTGAGACGGAACAGACTTCGAGGAGATCTGAAGCTGACTTCTCTTATCCTCGTATTGACTATACTGATTGTTTTTCAAAAGATCTGACAGCACAGAAGACTGTCTGGCCGTTGCTGAGTCTGATCTCTGATTCAGTAGAGAACTACTGCTGAGTTGGTTCTACTGGGGATCAGCTCTGAGTACAGTGAACTACTCCTGCTGAGTTCAGTTCCACTGACTCTATTCAGTATACTGCTCCTGCTGAGTCCAGTGTTATTGAGTCTTCTACTTCTGGTGCTTAGGTTAATAAGCTACTGAATGTCTGAACCAGAGCAGAGGGTCTGCTGAGTCTGAAACCTCAGAGACAAAAAACAGATTACAATGTAAAGGTTCACCAATCAATATAGGGTTTTGGGATCTTCAAATCTTCAAACTAGTTCAGAGCACAAGGCTACTGAGTATATGTCAGCATAGAAGACTGAATCATTTCCCACTATATGTGACACTGCTGAGGAGAGAATCATCACCCAACATGGAGCCATCTCATGGAGAAGTGCAAAGCAGAAATGCCTTGCAGACTCAACCATGTAAGCAGAGTATGTGGCTGCTTCTGAAGCCTCTAAAGAGGCAGTTTGGCTCAAGAATTTCCTCCTGGATCTTGATATTGTTCCAAATTTGTCTAAGGCAATCACAATTTATTGTGATAATGCGAGTGGAGTGGCAAATTCAAAGGAACCCAGAACCCACACGGCGTCTAAACACATAGACAGGAAGTACCATATCATACGAGAATTCATACATCGAGGAGACGTGGTGATTGACAAAATTGGAACTGAAGACAACCTAGCTGATCCTTTCACAAAGAGCTTACCACTTCGGGCTTACAAAAAGCATGTTCGTGGCCTAGTAAGATTATGGGTAGTGGATTCGGGGGCAACTGATCATGTTCTACCCACGAATGGGTAGTGGATTTTGGGGCAACTGATCATGTTTGTTACACCTTGCAAGGTTTCTTGCAGAAAAGGGAATTGAGTGATGGTGAGGTTGTAGTCTCCATGGGCAATGGATCGAGAGTTCCTGCAATTGCCATTGGAGATTTACATCTATCTTTTGATAGTTCTATTTTAGTACTTGAAGATGTTTTATATGTGCATGAGTTTAGGCGAAACATAATTTCTGTTTCAAAACTCTACACCATGGATGGTTATAAATCAAGTTTTGATAGTGAAGTTTTTGTCATGAAAGACGATGATTTTATCTATGGTGGGCCATTAAACGGATCTTTATATAATATTACTTCTAAACCACGTAATTCTGTTAATGTTACTTCCTCATCATCAAACAATAAGAAGAGGAAAGAATCTTCTATGGTAAACAAAACTTGTCTGTGGCATATACGACTAGGTCATATCAATCTGAATAGGATCCAATGGTTGGTGAAATATGGATCATTGGAGTCTCTCCAAGATTAACCATTTCCGACTTTCGAATCCTGCTTGGAAGGAAAGATGGTGACTAGGCCTTTTAAGGCAAAAGGTAACAAAGCCACAAAAGCACTAAGTTTGATTCATTCTGACTCGTGTGGACCCATGTCTACACAAGCTCGTGGAGGGTATGAGTACTTCGTCACATTTACCGACGATTACTCGAGGTATAGATCTGTTTACCTTCTTCGCCACAAGTCGGATTGCTTCGAAACCTTTAAGGAATTCAAGGCAGAAGTGGAGAAGAAGTTAGGTAAAGAAATCAAAACACTGCGATCTGATCGTGGTGGGGAATACCTATCCAATGAGTTCAAGGACTACTTGACAGAATATGAGATTACATCCCAGCTGACAGCACCGAGTACACCTCAGCAGAATGGTGTGTCAGAGAGAAGTATACCGAACACTTTTAGAGATGGTTCGGTCGATGATGAGCTATGCAACATTGCCGATTTCCTTTTGAAGATATACCCTACAAACTGCAGCATATTTCCTGAACCGTGTACCATCCAAGACGGTTAACACGACTTCGGCCGAGTTGTGGAGCGGGCACAAGCCCAGTATGCACCACATAAAGATTTGGGGGTGTCCTGCTTATGTGTTGAATAAGTAGACCGACAAGTTGGAGTCCCGTTCATAGGTTATGTTGTTTATAGGATATCCAAAAGAAACGAAGGGTGGTTGTTTTTATGATCCTAAAGAACAGAAGATCATTGTCAGCACCAACACTCGGTTCTTAGAGGAGGATTATATTAGTAATCACAAGTCTCAAGTCGAGATCATCCTTGAGGAATTACAAGGTGATCGAGATCCACTCATAGAGCAAGTTGTGCAAGATAGAGCTCCACGAGCAACTGCACAATCTGTTATCACAACGCCTGACACTTTTTGATGTAGTGGGAGGGTGATATTTACACCTGATCGGTATATGTTCACTAGGGAGACGTCTAATCATTTCCCGACAGATGAACAAGATACCGTCGATCCTTAGACTTACAACGAAGCAATGGGAGATATAGATGCGGATTCATGGCGAATCACCATGGACTTGGAATTTGAGTCCATAACTGATATGGATGTATACGAGATCACTGAACTACCTGAGGGCTGCATGGCCATTGGTAGTAAGTGGGTATACAAGAGAAAGAGAGGACCGAATGGGGAGAAAAGGCCAAGCTAGTGGCGAAGGGTTTTACCCAGAAAGAAGGTATCGATTATGAAGAGACCTTCTCGCCTGTAGCAATGATCAAGTCCATTCGGATTCTCCTTGCCATAGCAGCTCACATAAACCTAGAGATCTGGCAAATGGATGTCAAAACCGCATTCCTAAACGATCACTTTGGAAAATGAAGAGACATCTACATGAAACAGCTATAAGGTTATGTGAAGGAGGGCGAAAAGTATCTAGTTTGGAAGCTTAAGAAGTCTATTTATGGACTTAAGCAAGCTTCCTGGTTATGGCACCAGCGTTTCGACGAGGTAATCAAATCCTATGGATTTGTATCCTATCCTCACGAGGTGTGTGTGTACCGTATCTGTGTTAACGGATCAATGGTGTTTCTTGTACTTTACGTAGACGACATCCTTCTCATTGGCAACAATGTTGAAGTGTTATCAGACGTAAAGACGTGGTTATCCGAGCAGTTTGAGCAGTTTCAAATGAAGGACTTAGGTGAAGCTGCTTACATTCTTGGGATCAAGGTTATCCGAGATCGCCAGAAAAAGATGTTAAGCTTGTCACAAGCGTCCTACATTGACACTGTTTTTGCTCGTTTTAGCATGCAATACGCCAAGAGAGGTTCAGTACCTTTCTGACATGGCATTTTTCTATCCAAGAATGAGTGCCCTAAAACGCCTGAGGAGATAGAATTGTTTACCAGTCAGACAGTCTCGTGCCTTTGGGTTATACAGACTCGGATTTCCAGGCTGACAGAGACGAGAAGAAGTCTACCTCGGGTTATGTGTTTATCTTGGGAGGTGAGTCATTTCATGGAGGAGTGCAAAGCAGAAATGCATTACGGACTCAACCATGGAAGCAGAGTATGTGGGTGCTTTAGAAGCTTCGAAAGAGGTTGTTTAGCTCAAGAATTTCCTTCTAGATCTTAACATTGTTCAAAATTTTCCTAAGGCAATCACAATTTATTGTGATAATGCGGGTGCAGTAGCGAATTCTAAGGAACCCAGATCCCACAAGGCGTCTAAACACATAGACAAGAATACCACATTATATGAGAAGCATGTTCGTAAACCGAGGAGACGTGGTGATTGACAAAAGTGGAACTGAAGACAACCTAGCTAATCCTTTCACGAAGGGCTTACCAATTCTGGCTTACGAGAAGCATGTTCGTGGCTTTGGAGAGGTAGAGATGCCTCCCACTTTGGACTGCAGAAACTTTTGTATAAGTGAGAAAAGATGCAGTGATAGATACGATAGATAGTTGAGTACTAATTAGTACCAGAACTGACACATTGTATACTAAATGTTTGCTTTAGTATAAGTGGGAGAATTGCTGGGATTTTGTATAGTTGAAGCAGTTTTTTAAGCTTGTATACAATGTGTTTTGTCCTTACCACTATTTCATTTTCATATCTGATAAATATATATATTTGCACATGTGATCCTCTATCTTGTATAAAAGTTAGATTTGTGTAGTGTGTCGGGTTTCACAGAAGACTGCACAAATTGGTTGAACTGACAAGATATAAACAATTATCACAACTGAGACAATTTAAGGATAGGTTGTCGGTTTAAGCTGCAGCTTAGATAAGAAGTGGTTTGTCTTGGTTGCTTGTCTTTATTGGTACACTTAAGGTGGTGTATTGATAGATCACAGTGAGATATGTTCTCCTGACTGACCTTAGGGGAGAATCAAGATCTCGGTAACTTAGCTGGTCTTAAGCTTGGTAAGACATCAGCTGAGTGCATTTGACTATCTATCACTTTGACCTACTATGGTGAACGTCATCGCAACCGGATCTACGTATCTTGGGTGTTAGTAGTTATTTGTGGCTCAGGCTGGTTATCTGTATCTTGCAACCGTATCCTAGTAAAATGGGTTGATAATATCCTTTGAGGAACTCGTAAGGATTAGCACACTAAACCCGACCGATTGATTAAGTTCATGTGTGTTAATGAGGTCGAATGGTCCTACTCAGGAATATAATAAGATGTTAATTAATTTAAGTTGTCAGTGAGCTTAATTAACTAACAAAAATTTCTATCTTAAATATGGGGATCAATTAAGTCTAAAATACAAGTCCTTCCTCACTTTGGGATAAAGGGGTAAGTCAGCACAGATTCTCTAGTGGAATGAATTTGTGTTTATTAATTAATTTTGCTCTGGACTGAGGATAGATGATTAATTAATTTGAGGCCCAACTTTATTTCTTGTATTAGATCTCTGATCTAGCATAATTAGTTGCATAGTTATTTATTGTCTATTAAAAATAATTATTAATAGATTAATTTATTTTATATTATTTAATAATATTATTTATCTGAAATTAATTGATTGAGCCAATTAATTGATAAATATTAGTAGCCCAATAGATTAATTAATTATATTATGGGCTGATTATATAGAAGTCCATTAGGATATAGTTAAATTAATGGACTATAAATATTAATATTATATTGACTCTTAAAACCTATATATTAGTATTCTGTTCATAATCAGAACACACATTCATAACTAATACACGCACACGCGAGTTTGAGAGAGATAAAATTATTTTCTTCAGTTCTCTAACCACGCGGAGGAAGAAAAGGGCTAGAACTCAGATCAGAAGATCTGAACAGGAGCAACAATCAAAGCGATTAAAACATACGTAGAGGAAGGTACAATTTCTTCATCTCCTATTATTCCTTGAGGAATTTGTAATAGTTTTAGAAAGAATTGAAATATGGGTTAAAGTGACGTGATTTAGAGTGAATTTGAATATATTGTGGAATTTGTAACAGTTACATACTATGTATTCTATTATTGCAATATTTGAAGTGTCTTCGTTTCATGCCGTTGCATTTGTGTTCTTTATTTTTGCTCACTATCATATAAATTGCTTTGTATAGCAGCATCAGCAATTCAGCATTACGAAAATAGGAGAATGATACAAAGTCGGATAAATATACTGGAAAGTATCACAACGTACATAAAACAACCAATAAAGAAAAAAGTCAAAAGTAATTTGTGGGTCCCATTTGTGCAACGAGGAGATGTGTATAAAGTCAAAAGTAATTTGTGGGTCCCATTTGTGCAACAAGAGAGAAGTGATAAAAAGTCAAAAGTAATTTGTGGGTCCCATTTGTGCAACAAGAGAGAAGTGATTAGTAACAAGAGAAGTAATTAACATGAGAGAGGATTGACTAATTACATGGTCCTATCTATCTTAAGTTACCGCCTAAAAACAAAAAAGGATAAATTCGGTGAGCCGAATGGAGTAATTAAAATTATAGCCACTAGACACGCGCGCGCGCGCGCACGCACACACACACACACACATATATATATATATATATCGTGTGAACAAGTGAATATATATTTTAAAAATAAATATACTGTACTTTATATATAATAATATTGCACTTTAAGTATGTGACCAAACTGCACTTAAGGGGCGTATTTGTAATCTGACAAATAAAGTGTAGTATCTTTGTCTTGAAAGAGTAATTCATTTTTTCTTGAAAGTGCAGTGTTCATACGTTCACACAATAAGAGTTGTTCACACAGGAACCACTCCCTACATATATGGATCCAGTGAGAAGACATAGTTATATAGGAAGATAGGAAATATGCATATTCCTTATATGTTTTATGCATATTCCTTAATTTTTGTATGCATAAATCTTGTAACTTTTACAATTTTGCCCTTATGAATAAAACATATAAGAAATATGCATAAGGAATATTTGAAAGCATATTCAATCCAAACCATCAAATAATGAAATGAAGAGTGCGAATTTCTTCCAATTTCTTATTTTAAGCAGGCTTTTATATGACCCATTCTCTCTCTATATATAGGATATGGATATTTTAAGAACCAACATCTTCGATAAAAACTAAGAACCAATCCTACCCTTTCAATTTTTTTAAATCTATGGACGCCTATTTTTCTTATTTTTCTTTTATTTTTAATTTAAAAAAGAAAAAAATAAATTTCATTAAGGGTAAGTACGTCTTTTTAAACTTTATGTTTTGAAATAAAACCAATCACCTACACTTACCTCATGCGGCGACGGGCGACGGTGGACCTGCGGTAGCGGATCGGTGGCGGCGGACCGACGGTGGCGGTGGTGGTTGTCGTCGATGACATCAATTTTTTTATGCATAAAATGGTGTTGGTTTATGCATATTACGAACATTTTTATGCATAAAAGTGTCTATTGCGTTATATAATAAAAATATGTTTTATGCATATTATAGTATTTGTTTATACATAAGCATAAATAAGTTTATGTATAAAACTGTCTGTCATGTGTATATTATGTAATATAATAAATCTAAGTTTTGTGCATATGACAGTATTTGTTTATGCATAATGTTGGGATGATGATTCAGACGAAGAAACTGAAGACAAGTCTACTGAATCTCAACCAGCAGAGCAAGTAGCTGAACAGATTGACTCTCCCGAACGCAGTCAATCCCGGGGTAACTCAGGTCGATGAAGAAACCTTAGAGGTAACCTGAGACCACTACTGAGAGTAACAACTCAGGGGGAACATCTATTAATGTTCCTGAGCTGAATGCCCCTGAACCTGGAAACTCAGTAGATCACACTCTCATTACTGAATTGCTTCAATCTCATAATAGTACAACTGAAATGCCTAACTTACCTACTATCTGTGTTGATCAAATTTCAGATGAAGAGCTGAAACATCGTATATCGTGGCTAGATGCTCACACTCCTGATCTAATCATTGGAGATCATTCAGCAAAAGTCAAGACAAGATCCAGATTCTGTCAAGGAGAAAGTTCATTATATTCCTGCTTCTTGTCTACTGAAGAGCCTCAGACGATTGAGGATGCACTTAAAGATGCTGACTGGATCATAGCTATACAGGAGGAGCTGAATCAGTTCACGAGAAACGAAGTTTGGGAGCTTGTTGACAGACCCCGGCATCAACACGTCATTGGAACAAAATGGGTCTTCAAGAACAAGCGAGATGAAAACAACGTTATAGTAAGGAACAAAACAAGGCTCGTGGCGAAAGGCTACTATCAAGCTGAGGGAATAGATTTCGATGAGACATTCGCTCCAGTTGCAAGATTGGAGGCAATCAGACTATTCCTAGCCTACGCAACACATCAAAGATTCGTAGTCTATCAAATGGATGTGAAGTCTCGTGTTCCCGAACGGCGCATCGAAAGAAGAAGTCTATGTAGAACAACCGCCCGGCTTTCAGCAGGGACATCAGGTTTACAGACTCAGAAAGGCTCTATATGGGTTAAAACAAGCACCCAGGGCTTGGTACGATACCCTGTCAGAGTTTCTTCTTCAGAAAGGTTTTCAGAAAGGTACAGTAGATCGCACGCTGTTCAGCATTCGACTGGAAGACGACTTATTACTCGTGCAGATCTATGTAGACGACATTATCTTCGGATCAAAGAACGTCGTCATGTGTCAGCAGTTTGAGAAAATGATGAAGGACAAGTTCGAGATGTCAATGATGGGTGAAATGAACTATTTCCTCGGCTTTCAAGTCAAACAATCTGAAAAGGGAACGTTCATTAACCAAGGCAAATACACTCGAGACCTCATCAAAAGATTCAGTTGCACATCCGGCAAACCTATCAAGATCCCGATGAACACGAATATGAAAATCGATCTTGATAAAGAGGGAGTATCAGTAGACCAAACTGAGTTTCGTGCAATAATTGGTTCCTTATTATATCTAACAGCTACTCGTCCTGACATAACTTATGTTGTAGGTGTATGGCACTCGATTTCGGGCGAATCCTAAGCGAGCCACATGGACTCAGGCAAAGAAAATTCCCGCTACCTCAGAGGCACACCTGACATAGGTTTATGGTATCCAAATGATGATAATATTGAACTAACTCGGCTATTCCGATGCCGACTATGCGGGATGTAGAATTGACCGAAAATCAACTTCGGGAACTTGTCGGTTCCTAGGCGAAGAAGCGATCTCATGGTTTTCAAAGAAGCGGCACTCGGTAGCCACGTCAACTACCGAAGCCGAATACATGGCTGCTTGGAAGTTGTTGTGCCCAAATCCTTTGGGCCGAGACAGCGGCTAAGAGACTATGACGTCATTCGGAATGAAGTGCCGATATTCTCGCGACAGCACGGTGCGATTGCAATCACTCGAACCCCATACTACACACGAGATGCAAGCACGTGGACGTTAGGCATCACTTCATTCGTGACCATGTCGAAAAGAAGGATATCAGGATGGAAAAGATCCATACTGACAAACAAAGGGCTGATATTCTGACCAAGCCTCTAGCTGAATCCAGATTCAAAGAACTTTCAGTAGAGCTAGGTCTGTTGGATCCTACTGACCCCAGTCAGTAAGAAGGTTCCAAGAGAAGATCATTCAGTAAGGGGGAATGATCACTCTCAATACTGAGTAAATTCAGTACGTAGAGACAGAAAACCATCTACACGAGGTATCAGCTGACTACTATGCTCAGCTGACAGGTTTGCGTATCTCTACTCAGTAGTAACGAATAAAACAATAATGCATTTATGATGAAGATTCAGCATGCTATTAAATATCCTAAGTTTGTCATTTATTTTTTAACGGCTTATATTTATTACACGACATTCCATACATAAGTTTGCTGAACTCTGCACGCATTTAATGCATGTCATCTCATAGTTACTACTTAGGCATATTTACAACTGGCTTTGACTTAGGCGGCATATTTAATCTTGACCGTCCATGTCATGAAGCAAGTTTAAACTCAGCCTTTGATCGAAAACCGTTCACCTTCACTTTAGATATATATTTTCGATCATATCTTAGAAACCGCCATTACCACACTTAAAATCCTCTGCATCCGAAAATTCTGAGATCATTTCTTGCAAATCCCCTCTTGCATATCCTTTCAGAATCTCAATCTCTCTTTCGGTGTGCTTATTACAACTGCTACACGAATTAATTTTCTTTTTCAGAATCGCTATACAAACTGTTTTATTTAAATCGATACTGATAAATGCTAGTGTAACAGGTACAATGGCGAGTATAAATATTTCGGTGTCTGCTCCAGCTAACATGCAAGAAATCCTGGACAAGGACCGTGTTTGGTTCGAGCCAACCATGGAGTTCGACGCCTGTGATCTCGATTATATGGACGAGATCTTCTCAGCTCTCAGAGAGTCAGGGCTTGAAAGTTTTCTTTCAAGGAAGCCGACATACTTCCTCCCGAGGCAGGTGGCCGAAGTTTATCTTAACTCTGACTCAGTAGGCGGGGACATAATCGGAAGATTCGCCGTTCACGAGATCAAGAATGCTTTTCCGATACTGAAGCGAATATCAATCAAGGAGGCGCTAAAGAGAAGTTTTGATCTGCCTTCTGAAGGAGACAGTACTGTGGGGTACAATGATGATCTTGTAGATGACTACTTGACAATATTCTGTGGAAAGCCCACGACCTTCAGAGCTGCTTTTCCTAAAAACAACATGCTGCCTCAGTACAGAGCTTTCGCTTATATTGTGACGCAGCTACTGACCAGCCAAGCAGGCCCATTCGATCAAGTATCGAGGCTCAAGATCCAGCTCATGATGGCCATATATGATAGAGCTCAGATCAATTGGACGGAGTTCTTTATCCGTGAATTCATGGCGCAGGCGGCCAAATTTGACAAGGCCTCTTGCACGCTGAGTGCAAAGGGTAAGCTCCTTTATGGACTGAAGCTGTCCATAATGATAGAGGATGTCTGCGGATCTGAACCAATAACCTACAGTGACAAGGAGTATTTTAATGTGAAGAAGGTCAGATTCCATAACAAGACTGCTGCTCTTCAGCAGATCGGGTCAGGTCCCTCAGCCGTAACTCAGCAGGCTACACCATCGAAGAAGAGAACACCTCCTGCAAAAACTCCAAAGGCACCAGCTAAGAAACTGAGGAAAGCCATTCCGGACGTGCCTACTGAACCTGAGGTCTCTCCCCGAAGTTCCTGGCCGATCGGGCTACTCGAGAACCTATTCGGTCTCGGCGGGCGATAGACGAGTCAGAATCATCTGAGAAGACTCAATCAGTGGAGAAAGCCGTCTCCACTGAGGAACCCGTAGAAGTGGAACAAGGGGATGCTATAGAAGCACATAGCGAAGAGATTCAGCGTCTTGAAAGCCCCCTCTCAGTTCCACCACTCAGCAGTGTGCCTCTTGCTGAGACTCAGTCGTCTCCCATAGACTTGGAGTCTGAGACAGCATCTGAAGAAGAGACAATTGGGATGGAAGCTTCAGTGATCGTATCCAGAGCATCCCGAGAGATTCTTCAACAGATTCCAGAGCTTGATGACTACTCTGATTTGTTGCTCATTGCAAAATCAGCAAGGCTCCACATGTTGCTGCGATTTCAGGAGTGGCCCCATCTACAACGTCTAGTACTCCACTACTCCTGCCAGCAGCTTCATGAAGAAGAATTGAAGTTGAGCTGACCTCAGCACCATGGAGAACCTGAGGGCTGCTATGCTGGCAATGATACATGATAGGCAGCTAGCAACCGGCCCAGCACCCTCAGATGGATCGGACCACGATGGTCAAGATCCACCCATGATTCGTGGGCACGGAAAGCCCGATGAGGGAAATACCCGTGACAAGGATACACATGCTACCGAACAAGCTCAACCTCCACTCCGTATCCTTGGACTCGCGAAGTCCACGGCCGGGTGCTTCGTCCTCGGCGAGCCCGCTCGGCTCTTGCTGGGAGTCGACTTACGGCGGCGCCCGCCCTTAACCGCCAAGAGATCTCGATCCGTAGCGAAAGCTCTCACCGCTCAGGGAATCCAGAATCGAGCTCTTGCGAAGGCCATCCACAAGGTGTGGAAACAGACTGCGCTAGCCACAACCACTGAGCTACAGGGGCTGAAAACATCAGTATCACAATCAGCCGCCCCTGTTGTCTCTGCAATTGTATCCGTAGATTTGGCTAAGCAGCAGAAGCAGTTTGATGATCAGCTCAGAATCATTCAGTAAGGACAAGACAAACTTCTCGAAGCATTCCAAGCTTCAATGTCCACTCATACAGAGTCCTTCACTTAACAAGCCCAGGCCACGGAAATCCGTCTTGACAACATTCAACTGGTCGTGGAGGATAAGATTTCTGAGAAGCTGACAGAATTCAAGGCAGCAGCTGACCTCTCCCATAAGCAATACTCGGAGGAACTGACTAATGAGTGGAATGAGCTACACTTGGCGCTGACAAAGATCCATGACAGACTGGACGAACTGTCTTCTGTCTACAATCGCCTAGACAAGAAGGTACTCGTCCCTACCCCGGTTGTAATTGATGATGCCAAAAAGGGGGAAGGAAAAGAGAAGAGTACTGAAGGAAAAGAGAAGAGTACTGAGAAGCCGACCCCTACCAAAACTGCTGAATTGCTTAAGGGGACAGCTTCACTGAGGTCTTAGAAAAAGACTAAGTCCGTGACTGAGATAAGCAGGACTCAGACTCAGACTCAGACAGAGGGTAAGGCCCAGGGTGTCTTGGCTGCGAGCACAGCTGAGACTGGCCCAAGTGGCTCAGGAACCCAGGCTACTCATGCAACCCAGACTCCGACTGATATTATCAAGGAAGTTGCAGAGTATGCTGAGCAGGAAGAGTCAGAAGAGGAAGAGGCTCCTCTCCCTCCACCTGTTCAGGGAAAAGGCAAGAAAGTGCTGATTCTCCCAATCCCCCCGGCCAAGAAAACGAAGAGATACATTTCAGCTGAGGAGGAGGCTCAAATTGCAGCTGATGAGAAGCTGGCAAGGGAGATTTCTGAAACAGAAGCTGCAAATAAACCAAAGTCTAAGCCTGTCAAAGGAAAGACAAAATCTTCAGCTCGAGGAGGAAGAAAACCTGCTAGGTTACCTCCAAGGAAACTGATTATCAAGGATGAAGAAGATAGAGAGAAAGAGAAGGAGCAAAAGCAGCAAAGCACTGAGAAGCAGGGTACATCAAAAGAAAAATCAAGTACCCCTGCTGAATCTGAAGACATTCCTCAGAAAGCCACTGAAGCCCAAGGTGATGAGATTGAGGCCATATTTGACCAAATGAACAGATACTTATACAGAGGCGAAGAGGCTAGATAAGTTCAGGCTGCCAGAGACAGAATCTGAGAGGCAGACCTTGAAGCACTGAGGAAAAGGACTGAGGAAGAGGCCAGGCTGAGAGTACCTTCAAAAGCCGATATTCCTTATCGATACAGAAGGTTCAGGAAGCCAGCTGATCTGAAATCACACAGGTGGCCAAAGACAGATAATTGGATACCTACTCAATTTACTCAGAGATGGGAATCGGCGAAGATAGAGTTCATCTAGCGCAATTATTTCTGGAGGTTCTGGCCCAACATGACTAAGGCTGATGCCTACACAGAATGGATGATGATAAGTGAACCTGATCTATACATATACTTGCATAAAGCCGTATCTGAAGGTATAGAGGTCAGTGTTCCGGAGCCCAGAATCATACCTCCACCTAGAAGAAATGATGACTCAAAGAGAGAACTGGACGAAGATGAGCCAGCAGACTTTGCTGCATACTTGAAGCTGAGGAAGAACACATACCGGATGTATGGAGTGCCACTGCCAGAGACGCAATCTCAAGGATTCATGGACAGGATCAAGCAGTTTAAGGGCTCCTAGGCTTAGTTCTGATCTTCCTAGCTTAGCAAAATTTGTAATTGTACTGATCTGAATAACTCATATATACAAATCTGATTTTGGCTCTGACAACCACTTGTTGTCTATACAGCCGTGTTTGTATTATGCTTTAACACTCAGAATCACTGAAGTGATTACTGACTCACACACTCACTATTTACTTTCCTGTCAGTTTATTACTTTGTTAGATTCTGCTAGTCTAGTTTCTATGTAATGGGGGAAATTGTGTTTTGCCCTGTTTTATCAGTAGTCTAGAACTGTTGAAACAACTCCACTGATCTTACCTGTAATATTGTAAGGGGCTCTGTTTCTGTTGTTTAGTGTTAGCATAGATGATAGGTTTTGGCATCATCAAATAGGGGGAAATTGTTGGGTGATGATTCTATCCTCAGCATAGTCTTACTTAGTGGGAAATGATTCTATCTTCTATACTGAACCATGCTCAGCAGCCTAGTGCTCTGATTGTTGAGAAGATTTGAAGATCCCAAAACCCTATCTGATTGGTGAACCATTCCGTTGTAATCGTTATTTGTCTCTGAGGTTTCAGACTCAGTAGACACTCTGCTCTGATCAAGGCGCTCAGTAGATTATCTGCCTTAACACCAGAAGTAGAAGACTCAGTGATACTGGACTCAGCAGGAGCAGTATACTGAAAGAGTCAATGAACTGGACTCAGCAGGAGCAGTTCACTGAACTCAGAGCTGATCTTCAGTAGACTTTCCTCAGCTATCTACCTACTGAATACGGAATCAGACTCAGTATCGGCAGACAGTCAGAACTGTCAAATACTTTTGAAAGACAATCAGCATTGTCATATACGAGGAAGAGAGAAGTCAGCTTCAGTTTGCCTTGAAGTCTGTGCTGTCTCAACCACTCTATCCACCTCGACGAATGACAAGAACACATGTGTCTTCTCACCTGCTAAAGCTGCAGTCAACCCTTTACCTAAAAAGGTGGGAAAGTACACTGTTACCTACTTCAAAAGAGCCGTTTGCTACCAAAAGAGAGAGAGAAAGGAAGATCGTCTCCAACGGATCTTTTCCAATCTCTGCTCTATAAATAGAGGGACATTTCAAGAGAAAGAGAGAATGCGCATAAGCTTAACGACGAAATCAAACACAAGCATTCAAACGAGCTAGAACCAGAAAACCCTAAGTCTTCCGCAAGAATTTGAAGATCTATCTCCGGCGAAAGACTACATTCTCAGCTCATAGGGAACGAAGCTAAACTGTTAGAAGAGCCTCTAGTATCCAAATCGACGATACACGAACCTAAAGCTTATTTCAGCTGTTCGTCGATCTAGAAGCCACACTCTCATTCCCTATCCCTCTAACCCTAAGCTCAACAGAATATACTTATAGCTTAGACGAAGGAGTTCATATTTGAACCCAATCCTTATTGTAAAAGGACTCCTTCATAGTTGGAGAAGTTTGTCAAACACTTTAGTTTGATGCCTTTGTAAACTGGGACTTGCTCAGTATAATCCCCAAGCCACGGCTTTGTCCTGTGTACAAGCTGACTGAGACTAACTCAGTATAATAAATAACCTCCTGAACTTTTCGGGACAGTGGACGTAGGATTGTGTGATATCCGAACCACTTTAAAAATCTGTGTCTTGTTATTGCTTTCTGATTACTGTTGCATTGATTTTACTGTTCATACTGAAAATCTTCTTAAAGTCATTCAACTGTCTCAGCATATTGAACTGTCTACTTGCTGAACTGAGACTTGCTAAAACGGTTTTTCCACTCAACTGATTTGGGCCTACACGTTTCCGCACCGCTGAACTCTACCTGTTTTGATACTGAATTCTGACTCAGTCAGCTAGCAGATCTCAGTAGAGTCAGACTCTTTGCCACACACGATTCAGAACAGCTATTTGGTCTGCTGAATTATTTCAGTACGGCACTTTCCTGAACAGGACTGTTCGTGTTCAAAGATGAGAAAATCGGAATCAGGTGTATTCACCCCCCCCCTCTACACCTGACCGTACACTCGGGACCAACACATAATGCTAAACAATTTTGTGTATATACTGAATATTACACTATTAGTTTATTCATAATTTGGTGCATTTTTATGCATAACATTGTCTGTGTTTGTGCATATTGTGATTTTACAAATACAATTAATCATACTTATAATATATAACCTTCTACCTAGCGGCAGTGGTGGCGGCGGCAACCGGAAGTGGTAGGCTACTAGGGTTTTTCATTTTTTGTATTTCCATAATTATTTATTTATATTGTTGTTTACCATTTTACCATTTTTTAAATTTTTTGAATTAATTAAATTAAAAAAACAGATTAATTCTATACCATAGATCGAATGGAGATCTATGATATAGAAGGTTCTTAGTTTTATATAAGAGACACTTCTTAAGATAATCATACTCTATTTATATATATATTAATTACAAATGATAGCTTATTTATATAATTGCTAAACATAACAGAATATCATTAAAGTCAAACAAACAAGTTGAAACTAACACTAACATTGATTTCATTCCTTTAATTACAATAATTTACAATCTAATTATCTAAACTTTGTAGAAACTAAAAAATAAACTTGCCAACCATAATCGTTCTCATTGAATAAAATTAGCTGTGTCCTCTTAAATTCGAATATAAATGTTAATTCTCAATAAAATAATCATTGTTGTGGTGATCCATTCATACGATTTTTATATAGTTATTATATATAAATGATTTAAATTATCAATGAAATACCTATATATCATGAATTAAAATTATGTTAATAGAAATGTGATAGCGAATGATTTATTAAGAAATATGTTTATCTTAAATATATTATGCAAATAGATAATTATTTAATAATATTTATATTAGTACGTTTATCATGTTATACGTTTTAAATTTTTACACGTTATATGAATATAAATATGTTTTCTTAATACAATCAAAATAGAAACATTTGAATACGTTTACTGATTGATTATAGTAAAAAATAAAAAATATGTTTATAATATATAATAAATATCAACCATGGTTTACAAAATATAATTAGAAGATAAATAATCAAAATACATTTAATAATTTAGAAATAATTATAGAACTAGAAAAATAGAGGAAACTAGAGAACCCGTCTCGCTGTTTATTTAGTACTCCCTCCGTCCCGAATATATATGCCTATTTGTTTTTCCACACATATTAAGAAAATATTTAATGATATGAAAGTTAGCTAAATATTGGTATTGAAATATGAGTAAATTAAAGTAAATTACTAAAAAGTTAAAGACATAATTGTATTTGCTATTAGAAAAGTTGGATAAAGTAGTCTTTTTCTATATCCTCACATTAATTAGATTTATTAAAGTTAGTGAAAGATTTAGTTAGATACAAAAAAATGTTAATATGCATATAAATTTGAGACAGACGAAAAAGTAAAGTAGACATATATATTAGAGACGGAGGGAGTATTATTTTTTTTAAAATATTCTCTTTATGTGGCTTCAACGGTAGGTCTGAAACCCACCAAAAAGCTAGATTCCAACTTTTTAACGTTGGAGTAAATAAAAAACTGATTACGTGGCAAACCTAGCCTTTTATTTCAGTAACCAGCTTTGGAAATCTGCAGCAAACAAAGCGCGTGCCATTGGCGCGTGCTTACTAGATATACGAGCCTAACATTAAATGCGTTCATATGCTGAAGCCATTAAATACCACTCTTACTCTTCATTAATTATTTGGCTGATGTTCATGAATTATATTACCGTTGCTGAAGCTATTTATTACCATTTTGGACATAAATTTAATAACCCTTACTCAATTTTGTCCATGAATTATGTCATGGACATGAATTGCCATTTATTACCGTTTCTCTCTCTACCATAAAAAAGATTTAACAAAAGATGAATCATTTATAACGGTCATAATGAGAATATATATAATTTTGCAACGAATACAATATGTAACGGCAATAAAATCTCCTATATATATTCGTATTTTGTCTTTGAAGTTCATCAAACAATTCCCAATTGTTGCATTCCAAAAAATTCAGCAACTTAATATTCTCTCTCTAGAAATGGTAGAAAATTCAAGTTCTCAAAATTCGGATTCTCAAAGATCTAACTCTTCCCGTAGTTCTAACCCACAATACTATTAACAATTTCCTCAATATCCACAATTCACTCAATTTCCACCACTCGCACCACATTCTCAATTTCCACCATAATATTAATATCATCAATTTTCGCAATATGGAATGCCACCGAACTTCGGAAGCTCTTTTTTTAGTTCGCAACAAGTATCATTTCAATATCTGGGTTCTCAATTTCCACAACATTCTTCACAAGCAGGGGTAGAACATAGTACCCTTATCGATGAAGATGAAGATGATCATGTCCAGGAAATTATTCCACCCTCTAAAAAGGGTAGGACGTTTTGGTCTCATGATGAGGAGACATGTGTAGCTAAATCTTGGTGTACCATGAGCACCGATGCAAGAGTTGGAAATCAACAACAAACGAAGGTATTTTGGGAAAGAGTGGCGGCATATTACAACGATGCTAGGTCGGCCGGTACTACTAACCGACTACCTGAAGCTGTAAAATCGGCTTATTATCGGGTCATTCCTGATGTAAATTTGTTTTCGCAATGGTATAATAATTTCTTTAATCATCGGGTAAGTAGGCAAAGCGGCGAAGGCTTCTTTAATTTATTTTCCTTGCTCATGTTATGTTTTTCATTGAAGGTTGTCTGCGATGTCATCTCGTTGTAATAGCTTAGGGAACGATTATTGTTATTTTCCTCTTATCTATGAAAACTTTTTATTTGTAATTCGAATTGTTTATACCGCCTTGATATTATTTTTCAAAGAACAATAAAATGTGGTCAAACAAAACGAAAGTAATGTTAGAGTAGCATTATTGACAACAATTTGTCATCTCATTGCAGTAGCATTATTACAATACCAGACTGTCATATGGGCAAGTGGTTGTAGCATTATTGTTCCAAGTTGAGCAACATCTCTATTATTATTATGGCAAGTGGTTATATCATTATTGTTTGAGGTTGGGCAAGTGGACTATCATTATTATTCATGGAGCATTAACACCTCTTATCATAAATGATAGCCTGCACCAGAAGTTCATTTTACGGTAAACGGAACGACGTATGACAAAGGGCATTATTTGACAGATGGAATTCATCCGGAATGGGCTACATTCGTGAAGAGTTTTCCGGTACCACACGATGATAAAAGAAAGAAATTCAAGGAGAGACAAGAATCCGCAAGAAAAGATGTAGAACGAACGGTCGGGGTCCTTCAATCTCGATGGGCAACAATTAGAGGTCCTGCGAGATCTTATTTTGTTGGTCCCAAGATAAACGTTCAGGTGTAGAGGGGGGAGGGTGAATACACCTGAAAACTTTCTCAACTTAAAATGCGAACATTCCAATTCATGAGAGTGTCTGCTGAATAAATTCAGTAGACCAGGCAAGCTGTTCTGGACAGAGTGACTGACTATACTGAGGCCTGTTAGCTGACTGATGTCAGAATTCAGTAGCGATCAGTAAGAGTTCAGTAGAGTGCGGAAAAGTGTAGGCCCGATTCAATTGAGTTTGAAAACTTTTTTATTAAACTTGTTTCAGTAGGTTAGTGCATTCAGTTTAAGCTTTGCTGAAACTCTGTTGAAAGATTTTTTAAAACAGTTTTCAGTATGAACAGTTAAATCAATGCAACAGTAAAAAGAACACAGCGATTTTAAAGTGGTTCGGATATCAAACAATCCTACGTCCACTGTCCTGAAAAGATCAGGAGGCTATTTTATTATATTGAGTTAGTCTCAGTCGGTTTGTGCACTGGACAAACGATGGTCTTGGGGATTATACTGAGCAAGTCCCAGTTTACAAGGATCAAACTATAAAGTTTGACAAACTCTCCAACGATGAAGGAGTTCTTTACAATAAGAACAGTTCAAGATATGAACTCCTTCGAGTCTAAGCTATAGATATTTTCAGTGGAGCTTAGGTTAGAGGGAAGGGAACAAAAAGGTGGCTTTTAGAGTGATGAACAATGAGGAATAACTCTCTGGGTTCGTGTTCGATCACTTGGATACTAGAGGCTTTGATTCTATTTCAGCTTGGTTCCCTAGAGCAAAGTGGTCGCCTTTCGCGTTGAGTATTTCACTGAAGTTCTTGCGGAAAGCTTTGTAACTTATTCGTTCGTTGCTCGTAAATCGCTCGTTCTTTGTTGTATTCTTTGATTTGATTTTCCCTCTATTTATAGAGATGAGCTATGGATAGATTCGTTGGATATGAATTGTCCATGTGTCACTCTCTTTGGGTAGCTAACGGCTCTTTTAGAAATCGCACAGAGTCTTTTCCACCATTTCTGGTAAGTGGTTGACTTGCAGCTTTTACCAGAACTTTGACAGCTGGCTGCTTGTCATTGGTCGAGGTGTAGAAAGTAGTTGAGACACACAGACTTCAAAACAGATACTGAAGTTGACTTCTCTTATGTGAACAACCTCGGACGACTCTACTGATTTAACATAGAAGATCATCTGACAATCAAGGAGACTGTCAGGCCGTTGCTGACTTTGACCTGGGGTTCAGTAGTATACTCCTGCTGAGTTCAACTCTACTGAAGGTCGACTCTGAGTTCAGTGAACTGCTTCTGCTGAGTCCAGTTCTACTGACTCCTTTCGATGTCTTTGCTCTGCTGAGTCCAAGACTATCGAATCCTTTCGATATGCTTGCTCCCGGTGAGTCCAAAGACTATCGAATCGAACACCTCTCAGTATGCTACTCATGTTGAGTCCAGCACTACTGAGTCTTCACTCCATGGTACTAAGGCGGATAGTCTACTGAGGGATCAACAGACAAAACTCTGAGCCTGGACCATGCTGAAGGAAAGTCTACTGAGTCTGAAACTCTCAGAGACCAAGGCGTTACAATTACAACGAAATGGTTCATCTATCAAATTAGGGTTTTGGGATCAGCCAAATCTTCTAAACAATCTACTGTTGAATCATCTCCCAACATGTTTCAAAGAAGATCTGACCGCAATAATTTATGCATGCATTATTATGCACAACATGATCATCGAGAATGAAGGGGCGGAAGCAGCAGTCACTTGGTTTGATGAAGATAAACCTCCTCCGCCCGATATAACCATGGGTTCAAATAATGGGTATGCGGATTACATTCTAAATTTTGATAATTTGACTGATAAGGCAGCACATTTTCGCCTTCAAGCAGACTTGACGGAGCATATTTGGCAACAATACGCATCAACGTAGTTTCTTTATGTATTTTTTCATATTTAATTGTTGTTTTTAGTTTTCTTTATGTAATTTCGAGCTTAATCATGTTTTTTCTAATTTTATTTTTAAAAATAAATCAAAAATAAATCTTATATGAATTAAAAAAAATAAAAATATAGAGATAAATAATTATGTGTATTTATTAGTGGGGTCCATAAAATAGTTGGGTTTATAGGTTTAGGATTGGAGTTAAAAATATTAAAAAAGTTGGTGGGTTTGAAAAGCTGACGTGACGAGTAAAAAGTTGGGAATATAGGTTTAGGGATGGAGTCATGAAGTTCTACAAATGAGTTCATTAGTCTAGTGGTCTAGTTGTGCAAACATATTTTCAAACATTGTAGCATCCTAAAGAGAGTTAGGGGTCGGGTAGGGCTGCCCCTTACGGGTTGGAGGCCGAGTCCTTAATTTTGGACCCATATGGGTCCATGGGGCAGGGCAGGGCGTGGTCCAAGACATGGAGCGAATCCAGATTCTATGATACTGATACCGACCTGCAAAATTAACATCTCTAACATCAATATATTATATTGGGAAATGTATTATTACTATTTTATTTAATGAATGTACATCATAAGGTTAGTTTTCTTTTATAATTAGAATTAAGCCATGGTAATTATGAAAAGATAGTATCTCATAATGTTATTCTAGCTAAAGCATAACTTATTAGGAGAAGTAGAACAGTGAATTAAAGTTCAGGACCATTTATCTAACCTATATATATTAGGCCTTTCGGGGGTTGAAAATTCAATTTAGATATGATTTAAAATCTTAATTAGAATAGACCTAATTCAGAAACCTACAGTTTCAACCTAACGCCGCCGTGCCGTTACCAAACCTACAGTTTCAACCTAACGCCGCCGTGCCGTACTAAAAGAATATGTACACACATCTTCGTAATTATATATAGCCAAGAAATTCATGTGTCAAATTTATATTTCCTTCATTGCTCTCTCTGTCTTCAAACTTCTTCAAGAATTTAAACAAGGTGCTTCTGATTCCTAGTATGGATTTTTATAATTATATTTCTTTAATGGACGTATAGGGTATAAGGTGTTTCCTAATTTTATCTTTCTATTTAAGAAAAAAAAAAAGTTAGTGAATCATGCTGATATTTTAGATGCATCGCAAAACATGTGTGATGTGTCAGTGGCAGATTATAATTATTAAGCATATATATTTAAATTAATATTTCTAAGTTTTTGTTGTTTTTACCGGTAGCATTATGAAAAATATGTTGTGGCTCCTATTAACAAGCATGAAATCAGGGGCGGATCCAGGATTTATTGTTAGGGGGCGAAATTTATAGGGATGAGTTGTATTTATCCGGGGGTTCGGGGGCGGAACTCCCGAGAAGTTTTTTTGGGGGTGTTTTTGGTCTAAATATACCTACTAATTAAGGCTTATTTAGCGATATTATATTTTCTTTTACGAATAGCCGTTATATGTTGTTTGTAATTTGTTCGAAAAATATAGTACAAAATCGTATTTTGACGACGCTTAAATTTAGTTGGAGGATATTACGAAGAATAACAATTCCTAACTTATAAATTAATCAATTATTTGAAAGATAAAGTTTTTTATGCTTCAAATGTTGCTAATTTTACTTAAAGGACAATCAAGTATAAAAAAAATGAAAATACAAACATAACATATAACTGCATAAAGATATACTCCCTCCGTCCCGCCCGACATAGCTTAATAGGCTTTGGGCACGATTATTAAGAAAATGGGTAGTTGTGTGTAAAGTGGTATAAAGTGGTGGGACCCATTAGAATTTATTAAAGTATTATTTTAGTTAGTGGCCAAGTCAAGTGGGACAAGGAAAAAAAAGGAAAGAAGCCATGTCGGGCGGGACGGAGGCAGTATGTTATATTATATATGTAACTATATCAAAATAGATATCAAAAACTTCAAATTCTAGACCTTCACTAAAATTAAAATTAGTGACACATAACATACATTTTTTAATATTTACCTAAATTAGTGGTCACATTCACACTAATTCTTAATTTTTATTTTGGTGTAAGTTGACAAATTCAAAAATCTCGGGGGGCGAATCCAAAAATTTAAATGGGACAAATGTATAATTACTAAAAATCAAAGACAATTCGTACTATTACACGGAACTTCGGGGGGGCGGTCGCCCCCATCCACCCCCTTTGAATCCGCCTCTGCATGAAATATGCTATTAATCTAATGAAGTTGTTATATTGTATGTGAACGAGTTGAATGAATTAATAAGTTAATTAGGAGTTTTGTTTTCATTAATTATTCATGAATACTATATGATGATATTGTAATTGTTTGTTTCTTGATAATAGGAATACCTGTTATGCTGAACTAGTATAAAATCTGTTTATGATATTCTTTTTAGTTTAGGGATGTTTTGTTTTTTAAATGCTTATCATTATTTTTTAGTGTTTGCAAATTCTATGTAGATTTTTTTTTTGTGCTTAAATTATCATAATTATATTTGCAAAATCCCCTTTAATCGTATAATTACAAGAGAGGTTTATCATCCAAAAATCATTGACCACTTTGATTGAGTTTTAGTTTAGTTCCTGAAAATGTAATTAGTATGTCTTGTTTGCATAGAATGTTTGGAAAGTTATAAATTCATGTACTATAATCCGTAGGTACACCAATGCACTAGGAGAATAAATTAGAACTATTATTCTATAAATTCATAAAAAATACTACATGTTATTAGAAGTTCGAATACGCATAGTTTAATTATTGATTTAACCCCATTCTTAGTTTATTTTATTATTCATGGATGTGGAAAGTTTATTGAGTTTTGATTTTGTTAAATTCGTAAAAGATTTACTACTGGGGACTGTGGTAATATTGAACCCCCCACTGTCATTTGTACTCGCTACAAACATTTTATTTCCTCCATCCCATAGAAAGTGTCTGGTTTTCTTTTTCGAACAGTTCTATAGAAAGTGTATTGTTTTCCTTTTTGAGTTGTCTCATAAAAAGTGTCTTGTTTCTTAAAAAAAACAAACAATATGTGAACCAAAATTAACAAGTCAAAAAGTAAAACAATATACACCATACAATTCTATTTTATTAATCTCCGTGTTCCCATAGAAAGGAGACACTTTCTATGAGATGGAGAGAGTATATTTTTTTTAGGTCATGACTCCGTCCGGTGGCGGTCAAAATGTTAAAGAGGTTTCAAAATTTTCATTTTTGTGTTGCCTAATTACATAAACATGGACGTCCACAGTCATGGCCAAAATATTCTTTTGGAAAGTTCCTTATAATTTTGAATTATTAGATAGTTTAATTTAATTTGTTACGTTGTTTTTGTTCTTCAAGAACTCTAGGAATTAATTTTCTTGATTTTTTTTAATTTTGCTTGATGGTAAGATTGCCTAAACTCTAAAGTTTTAAAAAAATACTATATTTTATATTTTAATTTGTTTGATGATTTTGATTTTTCACTTTCGACTTTTGAGAAGCATATTATTATTTGATGAACTTGAGAAATATGAATCCAAAATCAACCAAAATTCATAAATAAGCATGACTTTACAACAAACAAAAATGAAGTAATTTTACAAATAAAAACTTAGTTTTTCCTCCTCTCACCTTTAAACTTGTCGACAACATTCTCACACCCCATTTCATCTATTCTTCCCAAAACATCAACACGCTTTTCACCATTGTTAACCACAACATTATGTGATCTCTTGAGTCCCAACCTCTCCTTCCAACGGCTCGTTCCTTTCGCCAGCCTCATCGACGAAACATCCTCATAATCATCATCACGCGCAAGAAGCTGATCCCTAAGAGTTGTTGCTTTCATCAACTTCTCCCTCAACGGCATCATCTTGCCATTCAAGAAAACCTCATCCGCTGAGATCATCGAATAGTTCCGGACAGAGAACTCGAAATCTGAGGATACTGGGGCTTCTCTATAGCTCTTTTCTACCTTGATGGGATCAAGAAAATCATTTGAGAATGAGATTCTTGGAGTCGCGAGGTTGTTCGACATGTTTAAGCATGCCGTTGGAGAAAGGAGTAAGTATAAGCTTAGAGGCAACGCTCAGATTCTTTTTTTTCTTATTTGTTTTGATTTACTGTTGGAGTAGGCATGCAAATATGCAATGTGTTATAACCCTTTTTATATAGAAGATTTTGCAAGAGAGAGAGAGAGAGAGGACTTTATGCTCGTGGAAAATGGTTTACTTGTTGAAGACAAAATGGCCTCAATCATGGCGTTGTTCTTGATGAACAACTTAACGTGAAAACAATATAATAATGTTGATAGATCTATATCATATTAAATCAAATAGGATACAAAGTTATTTATTTATTTTTTTAATTTATTTATATATATTTTTTTAATCTTAATCTTGGAGGAAACAGTTGGATTAAGCTCAGATAACTAAACTAAATCAAGAAAAAGATCAAAATAGTGATAAAATAGTTTTATTGTCATAAACTCGCAGCATTTATATGCCTAAAATGTATTAGGTGATAAGATTTCTGACCTAGATTTTGGTAGTTGACTGGACTCAAGCTGTCTGATTTGGAGAGTAAGATCCAAAGCTCTAAAGCCAACTTCTAGGAAATTTCTTGCTATAAAACATCATTAATGCCATTAATTATCAGTCATTTTAGTCAAATAATTCAAGTAAATCCATCTTGTTGCATTTACGTTAGTTTGGACTTGTAGGCATTTTAGTCAAGATCATAGTAGTAAACATGTATTGCTCTCATTTCACACCAATACGCACTTCGAATAGCGGTGGCGGATTTTTCCTCGACGTCACTTTTACCACACAACCACCATATTCAAGCAATCACTTTTAGCACATTACTTCACCATAAGTCATGTGTGCATGGTGACCAAAGTGGCAACAACTCTCATGACATTTTCACATGGGAGTCGATTTAACTTTAGTTTTAAATCTTGACTAGTATTACTAAAGTAAAATCTCCTTTTTTTTTGTACATAAGAAAAGATTCCCACTTCAATGAGCGACGCAAGTGAAGCTCACATGGTTAGCACTTAATATTCTACTAAACTGGATTAGTCAAATTAGGGGTTGTTGCATAGGTATAGGTTGATTCCCATATTTAGACTGCTAAAAACAATTAGAATGGACAAGAAAAGGTGGAGGAAACTTGGGTTTGTGTTTCTTTTGGTTTCCCATTAAGTAAACAACCATTGTTTTTTCTACTCCTATTGTTGTCTTCTTTTCATTATCAAGAGAACAAAAGAAAAGCATAATTAATGGAGGAAACTGGAAAATGAATGATAAAAAGAATCATTCTGGTAAATTTTTGTTATGTTGCACGATTTTCTGTGTTGAATCAAGTCATTTTATAAGATGGTACATTGTATGTTTCCCTATAATTTTGTAAAACTCCTCCAGCATTAAGGTGGAATATTCTTTTTTAGAAAGATAAAACTAATAAGAGTAGTATGCATCTTTATCTTTACCATTTCTCTGTACTAGATGCAAAATCTCAGTCAAATGTAGAAAAAAATGGCTGAATAGTAGAAAGTAATGCTGAATCTCAAGATGTTATCTTGTGCACATATCCTGCGATAACAAGTGTATTACATCAACGAAAAAGGTCTTCAATCCGAATAGAACGTCGGGAAATACGAGAATTCACATAGTTTTGCACAGAAGCTCGGACTTGCAGTTGCAAAGTTTCATAAGATGTTTTCATGCACTTCAGGTTCAGTAGTTGAAGTTAAGACTAAGAGAAGAATTAGCATTTTAGCTATTTTGTATGGTTTCCTCACAAGAAAGTGGAGAGGACATTTAAGTAAACAAGAAAGATATACATGAAGTGGAGAGACTTGTTAGATTTTGATAGAAACCGTTCGGGACATGTGGCAGAGGATGACTCCACCACACATCACACGGAGAGGTTCAAGAAATATTATGTGCGAAGAGCAAGGAGGGCTGAAGATAGTGACTAATGGAAGTTACTCGAGAAGATTGGACGTGCATGTGGCGGTTTATCATGTGGCCGTTGCATGGATTATGATGGAATAATATATAGTATAGTTACGCATGTAATAATGTAATAACCGTGTAATAGCAGTTGTAGTTGTGATGTTGTAATAAAAGGGGAAGGGGAGAGGATAAGGATTATACTGGGAACTTTGGTTCGGGAATGGGCGAAATCTGAAGATTTCGAGTGGGTTGGAATTATATCCAACTAGGGTACGTGCTAATTTCTTTCTTCATGGTGTTAGGGTTTGTGTGTACGTATGATATATCTCTGTTATATGAATTCAGTCTTGTTTATCACAATCAAAAGTCTTTCATACATCTCCTCTATTATAAACTCGCGCAAGACAAATTCCATTTCGAACTCATTTGAATACTAGTTGCATCAATTTCGAACATTTGCATTTCGAACATTTGATGACTCCACCACACATCACACGGAGAGGTTCAAGAAATATTATGTGCGAAGAGCAAGGAGGGCTGAAGATAGTGGCTAATGGAAGTTACTCGAGAAGATTGGACGTGCATGTGGCGGTTTATCACGTGGCCGTTACATGGATTATGATGGAATAATATGTAGTATAGTTACGCATGTAATAATGTAATAACCGTGTAATAGCAGTTGTAGTTGTGATGTTGTAATAAAAGGGGAAGGGGAGAGGATAAGGATTATACTGGGAACTTTGGTTCGGGAATGGGCGAAATCTGAAGATTTCGAGTGGGTTGGAATTATATCCAACTAGGGTACGTGCTAATTTCTTTCTTCATGGTGTTAGGGTTTGCGTGTACGTATGATATATCTCTGTTATATGAATTCAGTCTTGTTTATCACAATCAAAAGTCTTTCATACATCTCCTCTATTATAAACTCGCGCAAGACAAATTCCATTTCGAACTCATTTGAATACTAGTTGCATCAATTTGGTCCGACCTGCCGGATCCTTTTACGGGTGCATGGTGGACACAAGAACCAGTAAACAGAATTCGATCACGATGGAAGGTCGAGTAGCGGCGTTGGAAGGCAAAATTGAATCGTTATCAAATACTTCAGCACAGGCGAACACAGCCTTGGCGCAGATTCAAGCGCAGTTGGAGACACTATTGGCGCAAGATAATAGGCGAGTGGATGGTCACGAGGTTGGACAGCCATTGCCACCTCCGTTACCAATATTTAATGGAGATGATCCATTAGGGTGGATATCCCGAGTGAATCACCATTTCGAATTATATGGGAGTACTGTATCGCAGCGACGGCAATTACTTGGAGTCGCGATGGAAGGGCCGACCTTGAATTGGTACGGTTGGTTCACCGCGGATGCTCCCGAATATACGTGGCCAGCCTTTTCGCGAGCTTTGGCGGAACGTTTCGATGAAGGATGCGAAGGCAGTGCGTTCGCAAAATTGGCGGCATTGAAACAAGAGGGTAGCGTATCGGAATATATTGATCAGTTTACGCACCTCGCCAATCAAGTGAAGACGGTACCGAGGGAAAATATTCTGAGTTTGTTCATTATGGGGTTAAAGGAACCAATACGTGATCAGGTTTGGTTCGTGGAGCCGACGGATTTTTCAACAGCCATTAAACTCGCGCGT
This sequence comes from Lavandula angustifolia, assembly GCA_028984105.1. Taxonomy (NCBI): domain Eukaryota; kingdom Viridiplantae; phylum Streptophyta; class Magnoliopsida; order Lamiales; family Lamiaceae; genus Lavandula; species Lavandula angustifolia. The sequence continues at coordinate 24,858,950 of CM054813.1, forward strand.
AAGGCCGAAATTACTGTGAGAAATAACATCCGAACAACCGGTAATCAACGGGAACAATGGCAGTCTCGTAAGGTGTCTTTGCAGTATCAACGACCGATATCTCATGGCAGTGGGGTATCTACTCCAGCAACACTGGCGCTTCCCGCTCCACCAACAGAATCGCGACATGGATATCGACCGGGAGTGGCTCGAACCCCGTTTCGGAGGATGACGGACAATGAGAGAGAAGAATTGAGGAAAAAGGGATTATGTTATAAATGTAAGCTCCCTTACCATCCTACTAATCACGTATGCGCTTTGAAGAATTTAAGGGTTTTATTGGTGGATGATGATGACGTGGAGCAGTTTGAGTTGGAGGAAGTGATTTTAACGGAAGACGGGGAATATGAGGTATCATCATCGGCGGAGAAAGGAATGCCGGCGAAAGAAAAGGGTGGAGTGTTGGATGCGATGTCCGCATTCGGATTATCGGGAACGGATACGCTGCGTCTTATCGGCATGCTTAAGGGTCGAGAGGTAACGATACTTGTCGATAGTGGAGCCTCGCACAACTTTTTATCGAGGACATTGGTACAAGAGCTGGGCTTAAAAGTGAATACACGAAAATATTTTCAGTCCGCTTGGGGGACGGACATCGGGTGGCGTCGGAAGGATCATGTGAGGGGGTAGAGATTAATTTTATTCCGGGGACAATCATGATCGATTGTCATGTGTTTCCATTGAGTGGAGTGGATGTAATTCTTGGAATAGCGTGGCTCCGAACACTCGGAGAGTTACGGGTCAATTATGAGCACCTATATATTAAATTTGAACTTGATGGCAAGTTAGTGACTTTAAAGGGGGATGGCGCGCGTTTGAGGGCACAATCAACTCTTAAAGTTTTGAGGAAGTGTGACGAAATTGATATGGCGGTGTGGATTTGCGATGAGGCGATAAGTTGGGAACTAAAGGGCCAATTGGAATCGGACCAAGCAAGGGAAAAGATCGAGTCGCTCCTCCGTTCCTTTTCGGAGGTGTTTGACGAGCCTAAGGGCTTACCTCCTGCACGGGGTACGGAACACACAATTCCGTTGAAACCTGAGGTGCGAGCTATTTCAGTTCGGCCGTACAGATATAATCATTTACAAAAGGATGAGATGGAGAGGTTAGTGGCAGATATGTTGGCAGCGGGTATAGTTCGGCCAAGTTACAGCCCGTTTTCGAGTCCGGTTTTGCTAGTTAAAAAGAAAGATGGGAGTTGGAGGTTTTGTGTGGATTATCGGGAGTTAAATAAGGCCACTATTCCCGACAAATACCCTATTCCGGTTATACAAGAGCTGTTGGACGAGTTGGCCGGGGCACGCGTATTCTCCAAAATTGATCTACGTGCGGGGTATCATCAAATCCGTATGGGCGAGGCTGATATTCCAAAAACTGCATTTCGAACTCACAATGGCCACTATGAGTTCTTAGTCATGCCTTTTGGTCTCACGAATGCGCCCGCAACGTTCCAATCGGCCATGAACGATCTATTCCGTCCTTATTTGCGCAAAGGAGTGTTGGTCTTTTTCGACGATATCTTGATTTATAGCTCATCATGGGAAGAGCATTTCGAACATTTGCGAATTGTTATGGAGCTGTTACGGCAGCAAGTATTCTTCGCAAATCGCAAAAAGTGCACTTTCGGGGCAACTCAAGTAGACTATCTTGGTCACGTGATATCGGATAAAGGCGTAGCAATGGATCCGGCGAAAGTACGTGCTATCATGGAATGGCCGACGCCCTCATCATTGAAAACAGTACGGGGATTTCTTGGATTGACGGGTTACTATAGAAGATTTATTCAAGGATACGGGCTAGTGGCTAAGCCGTTAACGGCATTGCTACAAAAAGAGGCAACGGGGGAAAAATTTCGATGGAATGAGGAGGCCGAAAAAGCATTTCAGAATTTGAAGCATGCTATTACCACGACACCAGTATTAGTGCTTCCCGATTTTTCCAAATCCTTTGTTATTGAATGCGATGCGTCAAATTCCGGAGTTGGGGCGGTACTAATGCAAGAAAAACATCCAATAGCATTTTTCAACAAGGGTTTTCGGGGAGAGAATACTGTGACTTCCACGTATGAGAGGGAATTAATGAGTATGGTTTTAGCCATTCAACATTGGAGGCCTTATTTAATTGGTCGGAAATTTGTGGTACGAACCGATCACCACAGCCTCAAGCATCTATTGAGTCAGCGAGTTGCCACGCCTGCACAACAACTTTGGGTGTCAAAGTTACTTGGATACGATTTCACGGTGGAATTCAAGTCAGGCATTTCAAATAGGGCTGCCGATGCTCTGTCACGGCAATATGAGGAATCGACAATCCAAGAAGGCTCCTTCTTAGCCTTGAGTAAACCAATATAGGAAGACTTGCCGGATATTTTACGGGAACAACAATCCGATCCTGCTTTACGAAGCATAGCTACGGCAGTAGAGGGGCAACCAAGCACGCAGCCACATTACACAATAGTAAATGGCCGATTGTTTCATAAAGGACGCTTGGTACTCACGCCGACATCACGTTGGATCCCGATTTTGCTTGAGGAATTTCATAATACTCCGTCGGGCGGCCATGCAGGAGTCTTACGAACATATCGGCGAGTTGCTTCTAGTGTTTATTGGAAGGGCATGTTCGCAACAGTTCGTGCTTATGTTGCCAGATGTATGACATGTCAACGAGTCAAGTATGAAGCGCAATCTCCAGCTGGATTACTACAGCCGTTGCCAATCCCGACACGTATATAGGAGGATATTAGTTTGGATTTCATCACCGGACTTCCAACATCGATGGGGTACTCTTGCATTTTAGTGGTGGTGGATCGACTCTCTAAATATGCTCATTTCGTTCCTCTTCGATCGCCGGTTACGGCGCACCGTGTGGCGTCACAATTCGTGGATTATGTTGTCAAGTTGCATGGTATTCCGGGTTCTATCGTAAGCGATCGCGACCCTTTGTTCATGAGTATGTTTTGGAAAGAATTGTTCAAGTCACAAGGTACTAAACTAAAATTTAGTACTGCTTACCATCCGGAAACGGATGGCCAAACGGAGGTTCTAAATCGCGTATTGGAGACGTATTTGCGTTGTTTCACGTCGGATCACCTGCGTAAATGGGCGGGGTGGTTATCGTGGGCAGAATATTGGTATAACACGGCGTTCCAGACGGCTGCTCGATCGACTCCTTTCCAAATCGTCTATGGAAGGTCTCCGCCAACGTTGATACGACACTTACCCGAAGAGTGTCGGGTCGAGGCTGTTACGGATGTTCTAGTATCACGTGATGAGGTGCTGAAACAATTAAGGCAGAATTTGGAGAAAGCTCAAGACCGAATGCGTTGCCAAGCTAATAAGCATCGGCGGGAGGTGAATTTTGTTGTGGGAGATCTCGTGTTTCTCAAGCTGCGTCCATACCGACAACAGTCAGCTAGGTCTCAAACTTATTCCAAGCTCACGGCCAAATTTTATGGACCATTTGAGATAATTAAGAAGATTGGGGTCGTCGCTTACGAACTTCGACTACCGGAAGGAAGTCGAATACATCCCGTATTTCATGTAAGTCAGCTAAAAAGGGTAGTGGGTAATCATGAAGTTGAGCCTGTTTTACCAAGTTTGTTGGAGTTTGAGTCGGGTGACATATTTGATCCTGCCGAAATTTTACAATCACGTGTTCGTCCCACGGCATCCGGCCCTAATCGGGAACTATTAGTTCGTTGGAAAAATCGTCATGAGGCGGAATCTTCATGGGTTGATTTTGATGATTTCCGACGTCAATTTCCGGACTTCAGCCTTGAGGACAAGGCCGATTTCGAGGAGGAGAGAATTGATAGAAACCGTTCGGGACATGTGGCAGAGGATGACTCCACCACACATCACACGAAGAGGTTCAAGAAATATTATGTGCGAAGAGCAAGGAGGGCTGAAGATAGTGGCTAATGGAAGTTACTCGAGAAGATTGGACGTGCATGTGGCGGTTTATCATGTGGCCGTTGCATGGATGATGATGGAATAATATGTAGTATAGTTACGCATGTAATAATGTAATAACCGTGTAATAGCAGTTGTAGTTGTGATGTTGTAATAAAAGGGGAAGGGGAGAGGATAAGGATTATACTGGGAACTTTGGTTCGGGAATGGGCGAAATCTGAAGATTTCGAGTGGGTTGGAATTATATCCAACTAGGGTACGTGCTAATTTCTTTCTTCATGGTGTTAGGGTTTGTGTGTACGTATGATATATCTCTGTTATATGAATTCAGTCTTGTTTATCACAATCAAAAGTCTTTCATACATCTCCTCTATTATAAACTCGCGCAAGACAAATTCCATTTCGAACTCATTTGAATACTAGTTGCATCAGATTTTTGCTGTGTTTATCTGGCTACATGGAAATACATCAGAAGCAGAGTGAAGTCAAAACAAGAAACGTCATCAACATTAGTATGGGCAGCAAAGGAGGGTCAATGGCACTCTTAAGTTCATAATGTATCATGCTTCTGCAATTCTCACACATACAGTTTGGATCCAACTAAATGTGATGAAAGAGAGTCATATGATAGCTTACTAGTCCACTTCCTGCAAAGAAGGTAAAATCTGATTGAAATCATAATTTCAGATTTCACTAGAACAAACACAATGACAACAGCAGTCCAACAGGCTAGCTTTTGGATAGAACATCAGCATATTCGAGGCGGAAAAAAAGGAACAATTGGTCATCTCACTGTTAGTTTACAAATTCAAGCGTCTTACTTCTTTTTAATGAACAAAACAAAAATGCAAAACTCTGGAGTCTGAATGCGTAGATATATTCAGTTAATCATAGTCCGACATTCCTAATTCATTTTCATTTGTATTTATCTCATTCTAGTGTTTTTAGCTTTAATCATATCAAAAATTGGTTTACTTTTTTTATGTTATTAGAATAAGATTTAAGTAGAGAAATCGTTGTCCTGCAGTTCAAACTTGGTCTTCTAAGATTTATTACTACAATATGACTAAATTCGTACACTTATAAATAAAACTCCTGTCAATAACCAAGTTGAATACTCTGTTATACATGTGATTTCCTATTCCCAAGCATATTCCCCATATTCTCCATAATTTCCGGCAGAGGCAGTCTTTCGTAGTTTGGTCATTAATTTATGCACGTAACTCATATAAGCATAATTCCAGCTGATATGAAAAGCTAACTTTAATACCATAACTCTCATGTTTTAAAAGAACCTGAGTATCGGGACCTAAGTTGGTGAAAAATGTGTAATATAGCAACCTTTTTAAACTATGCAGAATAGGTGTAGACTCCAGTTGTTGACACGTAACTCTCTATATAAAGCTTATAAACTGTGCAGAATAGGTGCAGACACCAGTTGTTGAGCCATGACTCTCAATACAAAGCTGCTAAGACTATGATTCCAATGTCTATAAACTACCAATGTAACATCCGAAACTTCTATGTTTTAATAAACTGAAGATTCAGAGTGAAAGTTTGAAATAAAATAACTTCTGGAACGTGAGGCGCTCCAATTTTTTTTTGTACTGGAAATTAACAATTGATCCAATTAATCTACTGGCCCGTCTTCCGTCTTACAAATTGGGCTAGAAATTGGACTGAAATTTTAACAATTAATTCAATTAATTCATCAATTGAGGGCCTAGGTTAGGGTTTGTACAACAATCTTTCATATCCCGCTCAAGAGTAGAACATTTCTCACCCAAGTAAGAAACTTCCGCGTTCGCCAATCCTCCTTGTTGTCGCCGACGCGACCGCTCACCCCTACCGTTGCAGTCGCCGCCGCCACTCACCCCTGTCGTCGCGCCGCCACTGCTTACCCCCACCATCGACTCCTCCTAGCCGCCGGTAATTATTTACAGTTTTACACTATACTTAGTTATGAGTTATGACTTATGAGTAGTATTACTTCAGTGGCTTAATTATGTTATTATGTAGGTTATAGTTTTGTTATTATGTAGGTTATAGTTTAATAAAATTATGGAAGTATGTAGCTCATTAGCTATATAATTGATTTAATTCCCTTGGTTATGTTTTAGAACTTAGGAATTAAATATGCACATATGAAATTATGAAAAATACTCCCTCCGTTCCATAGAAAGTGTCTCCCTTTCCTTTTTGGGGTGTCCCATAGAAAGTGTCTCCTTTCCTAAAAAGGAAGTGGCATCTACACCTTTACCAACTCAAATCAATTCAAAATAATTAATTAATTACATGGGTCCCACTTCTCTACCTAACAAACCAATTCTAAATAATTTATTAATTGTATGGGCCCCATAGAAATAACTAAAATAACTCACCTAAAACTACGAAATAACTCACATCGTTTATTAATTGTATGGGCCCCACATCTTTACCAACTAAAATAACTCACCTAAAACTCCGTGCCCCATAGAAAGGAGACACTTTCTATGGGACGGATGTAGTATTTGTTTTAATAGGAATTGAAGATTGAAGAATGATGTTTAATTTGATTGGATATTGGATGCTTAAGACTTCAAACCTACTTGTTATTTTGAATTTTGGAGTATTTTGGACTTATATATTATTATATATTTATTAGGGGAAAAAAATTAAATTTACGCCTCAATTTTATGCCTCGTTCCGTTTCGAGTCTTAGAAACCATGCATGGAAAAACGTCTCAAAATCTCTTTATATTTTTTTTAAAACCTTGCAACACACTATACAATTTAACTCTTATACTAGATAAAAGACCAGCATGTGCGAATATAATTAATTAGATAGGAGAATAAAAATTGTAGAAATGAAAACATATCGTATACAAGCAAAAATATTGTTTCTAGAATGCAAAATTCCAACAGTTTTCTACTCCTTTAATACTTCTTCACCTTGATCTATCTTCTTAGTTTGCATTTGCTATGTTTAACAATACGTTTTAATATTTAGAGTTGTAGTGCAACGATTTAGTATTTTTATTTGGATATTACTAATGACATATGTATGTTTTGATATTTTTGTAATTGTTTTTTTAATATTTAAATACTAAATTAGCATTTAAAAATATATATCTTATTGTATAAATATTTAATTATAATATAAAATAAAAGAATAATTTTTTGCATAAAAAGATATTTGTTTATTAAAAATTTAACTGATTTCATTTCTTTATCAAGTCCATTCATGCTGCAAACCAAAAATCGATTTCAGTATTCATTCTTTTATTCCTTTCCCTTAAGTTTGATTCTGATTTGGATTCCATTCCTTCTATCAATAAAAGGGGTGATGAACAATTAACGTTAGATGATGATGATGATTATTATTATTATTATAATTAAATATTTATTTATAGGCTTCAATTGTTATTGTGCTTTCTCTGTTTCCTCTTCGCTCTTGAGAACCCTAGCTTAGAAGCTACCAAATTTCGTGGAATTTACACCCTACAATCCGAAATTCGTAATCTCGTCCGCAGATATGAAAACATTCGACGTCGACGGTACCAATCTCTGGCTCGCACTCTTCGTCGATGTTACCAATTCCAAGTACGCTGTTGTTTCTCCTCATTGCAATTCAACACGTAATTTATTTTGTATTTGGTTGGTTGTTGCTTACAGTAAACGATATATAATGCTATTTTGTTTGCATAATTTTTTAGGGGAGGATAAGGATAAAAATTTCGCCTGTCAATGCCAAAACCATGTTCATAGCTTTTGTTCTGAGATGAATCTGGGCCTTTCATATTTATATGATTATTTTCTTAATTCGAACCGTCTCAGCCATTAATTTAGTTTGACATGATTTGAGTTCTTGCCTAGAAAGTATAAAACCTAGTATTCTAGTTAATATGAGTTTATCTGAATATGCAATTTGAATCTTTGCAGAGAACTGGCAAACAAGTGGTATTGCTCACGTCTGTGTTTTTATCCAACAAGTAGTGATGAAATGGTTTTGTTGCTTTTTGAAAAGTTTGAGAATGGATTCGAGGCTGATAGTTTTTGTGTGCAGAGAGCTTCTTGACTTGATGCTAGCAGGAAAATTGGAACCAGAAGTAGCATTTCTCAATGCTTCACTAGTAAGTTCAAATGGTCGTGTAGTCAAATTCTTCTTCTTTTTCTGGACTTGTGTGTTATTCATGAATGTCCCAATTGGCGTAGATACCAGATGTTTTCCCTGTTCTAGCTGCTGCTCACAAGACCCTCGTAGCAAAATCACGAGAGGCTTTGATGACACACACCCTTCATTCAGAGCTTGTTTTCAACTACTCGGGGTCTAAACATGTAACCAAGATTCTACTTATTTGTTATTACTCTTTTCTTACTGCTAGAGTTATGACTTGTGTCGATGTTTCTACCAGATATCGCAATCCTTGAAGAGGTGTGGAATATCTGACACCACTAGTTACATCCTCGCAGCTCGTTTTGGTGCTGCACCTGATGAGGTGTGAGGCTTTTGTATGTTTTTAAGAGAGAGAGAGAGAGAGAGAGAGAGAGAGAGAGAGAACAAAATGACTCACTTTTTCATTTTCAGATGACTGCACTAAAGGGAATTATCAAGGGGACAGAAATAGGCTTGGAGGAATTGGAAACACGAGCGGACCAACCCCAGATACTGAAGGTTTGTTGATAATCATCGTAATCACACCCCTTATTATCACATGTTCGTTCCAATAACTATCGATCCAAGAAAGAGAAAAGACTGATCGTTTTGATTGAGGTATTGATATTTGCTTTGCTGATACCAGCACTTCAAAATACCAGCACCGGAGCTAGGGATATCTTCGATCGCGGATGCTATAACATGCAGGATTGCTGCTCGAGATGCTTTGTAAGGAGATGTTTTCGGTTGCAATTTTGCAACATGATTTTCCTTTTAGTTGTTGATGTCTTGTAAAATGATTTCCTAGATGTCGCAATAGTATTTCAAACTGATGAATTATTATTTTTGGTTTCTTTCACCAAAGTTTGTAGTTTAAGTGGTCTAGTATGCATCTACATGTCTCGATAAACATAGAAATATATAAAGCTGAAAACATACAACTAAAATACAAACTTATGAATGAAGAAGATACAAGTATCTTACTTTTACATCTTAATAACATCCCAGAATCAAATGAATGAATCCATGCAAATACGATTACTTGTAATTGACGGCCAATGCTAATCTGCAACAATTTAATGAAACCTAGATGCTAAATCTGGGCAAGAACAGCAAAGGATTAGCTGGCAACTGTTGTTTTGATTGCCTTACAGCAGCACCAAGTGACCAAAAGAATTTTCAATTTGGGAGGACAGATAATGATTTCAAAGGCCTCTTGAAACCTTCATGATATCTAGTTAACCTACAAGACTAGAGCTACAAATGCTAATATATCTGTTGGAAACATTTCTCTCAAGGCACAATATGCGGTGATGATGTCTGGATCTGCAACGGAAACTACTCTGGCAACAAAGTCTTCAGTCTTTTCACTCGAGACTTAGCAACTGAGTTTGTTTCATTGTCTTCATCAGCAAAATTCTGACCCGTACCCTCTGCAAGCATCCAATAACTTCAAATGTTAGAACCATCATCCCCCCTTTGTAAACTAAGTGGCGGTAAAGTAAAAGGAAACAGACTAGAGCAGGAATGAGTTTTAAATCACCTTTCACTAAGTCCTTTCGATGAGACTTTAAAACTTTCAGGTGATTCTCTGTATCACAAAACGTCTGTGTATGAGCTGATGAAGTCGGGCATGCCATCCCTATGCGTTTACTACGATATACCGATGGACTCTTAATTTGGCTTAGGGAATGAACCGAAACATGTGGAAGAGGATCACTCCTATTGCAGTAGATCAACTGGAAACACACATGTAAAATGAAAGTTTCATCAGGCAAAAGTGTTGCATATGTAATCCATGAGAATTTAACAAAGCGAACATTATAAAAAAGGGTGTTTAGTGAGTGACGGACCTGCTTGGAAGTATCACGAGCACTTATCGGATGTTTGTTTTCCTCGTCTTGATTTGAGCACTGAGCAAGGAAATTGATTGACTGGTGCAGCTGTTTAACAAATGAGGCCTCCAAGTTTTCGAGATATAAGCTGTGCTTCTTGTCTGTCCACATTGTGCCCTTATCCTGCGGTAACAATTATGAGATGAATTGTAAGTCAAACCAGCGATGACTGCCATCAAATAGATCTATCAAGCTAAGATCAACATCTCTAGGACCTAAATCTGGATCTTCAAATCTTCCTATCTTATGGTCGAGTAATCATTAGCAACAGATGCAGCTAGAAAAGGTTAGGTTTCATTCCAGAATCAGAAGAAGCCTTCATCTCTCAACATATTTTTAACTCACATTACACATATTTACTATCATGCCTAGAAACATTTTTTTAAACCAACAAAGCCGTTAGTTCCTGCTTCACGACTCTGGATCAATAACTTAAATGAATGGCCAGAAGAGGGGATCAGCCCATCATAATTACAGATAACAAACTCCTCACCGTCCAATAACACATAAGAAAGACAATAGGCGAAATACATGGAAAGAATCTAAATAAGTCGGAAAACCAATTCCAGAATGCAATTGAATGTACTTGAACAAACTTCTAGATAAAAAGATCGAACACAAAACATCAACCATCCAATTTCTTACAACCGCCGTGCTAAAAATCGAAATAACAAAAATATACGGAAAGCAGAGACCAGCTGTGGTAAAAAAAAATGGATAGAACAAAATATCTAGAGCGTTCAAACGTAATTACCGGCGAGCGATGCAAAATATCTTGGCAAATCTCAGCACTCAAAGTCGAAGCTTCCGATTTCGACCGATTTAACTGACTAGCACAACAAATGTCCACCGTCGGCGACGGAGTCCCCGAGAGGCAGTTTCCTTCCATAAATGGTATTCCGCAGCGCCAAAATGCCGATTGTATTTGTCGATGGAAAGATAAATATCAGAGAAATTATATTATACTACTATAAAAAGAGAGAGGCGGTGAGAGAGAAAGTGCAGTCAAAGGAATGCTCCACATGGAGGCGCGACGGCAAAAAGAAAGGCCGGGTGCCACGTCAGACAAAAATATCTTGGGCAGTTGTCAGCCAGATATTTATTTAGAGCACGTATCTGCCCGTGTCCCACAAGCCACGTTTGATGCGTGGGCCGACTTGGTGCTGCTGTAATGCTATTTGTTGAGCTCGGTTCATGGCCCACCCCTCGCACTTTTCCTCTCTTCATTATACACGTAATGAGTTCTGTCGTCCTACATTTAAAATCTAGATATTTTCCTTCGTGTTGAGTAATTTTAAATGTTCTTTTCTTTCTATAAAATCGGTTAGTTAAGTCCATGCCGTCCTGTTTCCGGGAATTAATAAAATAGTAGTATAATATAATTAAGTGAATATTGTTTAATTTTTAACTATTAATTCTTTTTTAGATATTCTTTACTTTTTATAGAAATATAAGATATTTAATGGGACATCCTGAGAAATATATGTCGCTTCTAATAAGATAGAGTATAAGGCAGTACAAATATTACTCTGCTAAAAGTAGCTCAAAATTTTTTGAGACTTGGAATTGAGAAAGTGTATTTTTGTGGTATATCTTATTCAATTTTTTGGATAGTTAAATTTGATTCAGCTCAATCTTTGTCTTTTTTAGAATAAGTCGGTTTTTACGAGATGATCCAAAAAGAAAAAACTAGGCGGTTTTTGTAGGATGGATGTAGTATTTGTTTTCTAACTATCTACATAACTTTTTTTGTTACATATATTTTATTTATTTGAAGAACCCACAACTTTACACAATAAAAATCCTCTTTAATAAAAAAAGAAAAGAAAAAAAAAAGACAACTCATATAGGGGAGTATATACGAAACTATTTGATTATCTAAGAATATGTGTTTTTTAAATACTAAGAAAAAATATACTAGCCCCACATTTCCTTAGCGTCGACTGTTGAGTTGAGCCTATGAAGAGATTAAACCAATCAATTACTCGGTACCGAAATCACATTGAAGATTTGTAATTGAATTGATCAGTTCTAACTTTTCTTTTAATTTTCAAAAATCGTGTTAACCGATTCTATTTTAACTTTTATATTTTAAAGACAGATGATAGTCGGCCGAACTGTACTATTAATTAAATATAACTTTGTTACATATTTTATGGGTTAATATCGCGTGCCATAAATGGAGCCATTCATTTTTCAGTGGCGTAAGTCCATCCGCAATTTTACACTTTATGTTCTTTATGGTCTAATTTTGTCGATTCCTTGTGCTACTTAAAGGGTATTCTCGTCATTCATGGATCCATTAGTAAATCATTTAATATGTATTATTGTTTTTATCTGATTATTACTTTTCTAAGTTATATGTTTTAATTTTATATTTTAAGAATTGAATTTCTTTATGTTCCAAATAGTTAAATAAGTTATTTTTTTTTAAATTATGATTAATATTCAATAATTGATTAATAGAATGACTTTTTGGTTCGTACTAACAACTATATAAGATTTTTTTTTTCACAATTAAAAATTGGATACTCGATTTTTTTTTCTAATATCAATAGGGCGATTAAGTGAACCGGGTTCACCTCTATATTTTCCTGTCAAAAATATCAAGAAGAAAACAATAAACCAACGACAATAAGACTAGTAGTGATGCGTATGGGAGGACCGCATGTGACATGTTTGGTGAGATTAGAGGTCACTAAGATGTAAGAGCTTGTTATTAACATGCCTTGGTTCTCTTTTACGTAATTCTAATAATAAAAATAGAAATTATATAATTATAAAACACGCAATTTAGATCTAGTAATAAAATAGTAGTATTATCTTTTTTATTAAATTAATTGAAATATTAAAATAAGCAATTATCAAATCAATTGAAATAATTTTTAACACGTGCGAGGCATGTTCGCAGACCGCGGTGACATCAATTTTTCAACTGATTGTGTTTCTAACGGTTGGTGTATATATTTTAACCGGGGAATAGCGTCTAGGCTTATCCATATATTAATGCGTTATTAATGCACATGAACACGAGGTTGATTTAAATGGTCAGTGCTTAAATAATTCGTAAAGAAATTAAATAAAAATGAAATTACTTAATGCAATCACAGGCACTAAAAACACAAGTGAAAGTAACATAACTTAATTACAACATTAGAAGTAAAAATTATACACAAAAACAAGTTATAATAATAAAATCACAACATCAAAAGTGCAGGATTGAAAAAAGCTGAGTGAAAATTACGAGACCAATTTCACAATTTTCTTTATTTTAATTGATCATAAAATAAGATTATTTTTTAATTATATATTTGATCCAGCATAGAGCTTCTATGCATTATGAGTACTCCATTAGGCCTAATAACCCCCTCATAATTTTTTTTAAAGGATATCTTATATCTAAAAAAGTTCCCCAAAAATAAACTAATTAAATATATAAAAAATAATATTAATTTACTGTAATTTATAAAACATACGTTAATTAGCATGTAGAAACCATTAACGGTTCTCATGCCTTAGGGACGCAAAACATTATACATTCATGTTCGATAAAAGTCAGATTTGGATTAGTGAAAATCAAGAGGACATCAATGTGAAATGTAAATGTAAATTACGAATTTCTTTTGGAAAGAAATCTAGAAAAAGAGATATACTCTTTCTTCCTATTACTAGTATTAATGAAAAAGAAATATTTTAAATGATGTATGTTAAACAATGAGAAGATATTCGCTTTATTTTAAAATGAAATAGAATAATTTAAGAATCACTATGTAAATAACATTCTCAAAAAAATACCTACCCCATTGCGGGTGGGTATGAAATGCTTACTAGTCATACCCATATATGTTCTTAATTTCAAAATATGAACACCTTATTATGGAAATGAAACCCATTAATAAAAAATTTCATATTGAAACCTTTGGGTATCATAAATTAAAAATACAACGACGCAGTCTCGTCTCTTTTTCTTAACAATGCGTTTCCTCTTTTTTCTGACGTGCGATAAGAAAAATTCTTCTTCTTTCGATTCTCTAGCCGCCATCATTTGTTATTTTTCATCTAAGATCCCATTCAAAAACTTCAAGATCTTAGAGATGTGATCTCATGACCATCCAATTATTTCTTACGTAAGTAGATGCCTGATGTGATCAGCTGGGTGGAGGTGGAGGGTGAAAAGCCGCCGGCGGAGAGGGACTTGATTTAGGCTCGTGATTATTTCAATTCAATAATTAGGTCAGTTTTTTAACATCTATGTAATTTTTTGAATATATAAATTAAGTATCATGTTTTATAATCATACTCATATACAAGTAAATACCAAACAAATCTAAAAGAATGATCCATATCCATTATCATTACCTACTACTATTATAATCATTATCATTATCATATTACGGCTTTCTCTATATATATATATATAGATATCGATCTTGGGGTGACCCAATTGGATAAAATGTGCAAAAAAATTGAATTTATGCAACTAGGTTGCATTTGCAACGAGCGCGGTTGCAAGGGGCGAGCTTTTAGGGGGTGTTTGCAATAACTTATGACAAATAACTTATAGCTTTCAACTGTCTTGAAAACTGAAATGAGTGTTTAAAAGAAACAGCTTATAAAGACAGCTTCTCTATTTTAGGTTCAAGATTGAGAATTTTCGTAAGCTATTATTTACTTACTGAAGCTTTTATGATTTTTTAAATTTTTTTTATTTAATTATTATATTCTTTATTTTATTTTTAATTAATAACAAATTAAATAATTAATTGTTTAGATTTTTCCTTTATTATAAATAGATAAATATGATTGATTATTTTATGAATATGATTTTAATTTTTTATTTCATTATAATTAATAATATTAGTTATAATTAATTGTTTAGTTATTATTTTCTTAATAATATTTATTATTAAAATATTATTTTGTGTAAACAAAATTTCGGTTGTAACTCCCCACCGTGAACACAAATCTGTGAACAAAGGTTAATGGCAATTTCAGCAGAGAATGTCTCCTCCCAAGTCGGCTCTTGCCACGTTCACTTGGGAGGGTTGATAATTCAGTAGTTAAAGTTGAAAGAACAAGGACGAAAGAATCTTGAAACAACGTTGAAGTTGAAGGTCTTACCTTGTGGCGGGAATTAGGGGCGGATCCAGTCAAATAAAATACCTTGGAATGGGCATGGGGTTAGAAAAAATACCTTGGACTGAGTTAATAACTTGAACATCTTAAAAAAATTCTGGAATTACTACTATTAAAAAAGGCAAAAAAAATAAAATTACCGGGGTTGGAGCCCACCCCAGCCCATAGGGTGGATCCGCCCATTTTATCGATAAATGAATATATTTTTTTTCTATTTCCAAATATATTACTTCTTCTTAGAGGTTTAACTTGTAACAAAATCTTTCAATTGTATACAATTAAACCTCGATAAAATAATAACCTTGGGATCGAGAAAAAATATTCATTTAAGGAGGTTATTACTTTATCTAACATTATTTTAGTGCATTGACCCATATCGGGACCGGAAAAATTTATTATTTTAACGAGATTATTACTTTATCGAATATTGCTTTATCGAGGTTTAACTGTAATATGTACTCAGTATTTTCATAACCTTTAAATTGATATTGAATACATTTAAATACATTTCTATAGAGATCACAACATTGACAAAGATGAATCAAAATACAATCATTTCAAATGCAATCTCTTATATAGCTTCAACTTAAATAAAACCTTTTCAAATTAATCAAACTTTTTTAGTCATTCACGATTACGATTATTTACTCCTACTGTCAAAATCATAATAGTCGAATCAAAGAATTAGATACCAACATTTTTTGTTAGGATCTTCGGACCCTCCAAACTGTGACGAACGGGTTCTTGGAACCCAACCGAGACAATAACAAAAGAATAACACAAAGAGAAAAGAAATAGGCACAAAGAATTTAACGTGGTTCGATCAATCGACCTACATCCACGGGCGGCGGAGAAACAATCCACTAATAAAGAGGATAATACAAAATGGGCCTCCGGAATATGGTCCTAGGCCAAAAGCACATACCCACAAAAAACATGGTCAATTAGTCCAACTAACTAATCCCATAACATGTGGGCTATGATGCGTAGAAGCACACTTAAAATAATTAGAGAATCTATCTATTTATAGGTGAAATTAATGATAAACTTCATTAATTATCCGATGTGGGATGGAGTCAATTTCGGATAACAATTTTTTATTTAGAAAAGCCAAAATCATAATAGTCGAATCAAAGAATTAGATACCAACATTTGTTTTTTATTTAGAAAAGTGATTGATATTTATGACGCCAAATCAGCAAGAATTTCTTGAGAAGAATGAATTGGGAGGATAGGATTCCAATGTTTATTTGTTTCGAGATAAATTCGTGTTACCACTCCATATTTCAATACGAATAACAAGTCAATTAAAGGGTCAATTGCTTTCTACATCAAATTTCTCGAACTTCGCCTTTTATTGTCTGTCTCGAGATGAAAAGCTCGTCAGAAATGTCATATACTATAAGTCATCACATATTATTCTACCTAATTTTAATATGACACTCCTGCAAGATATGGAAATTAGGGATTCTTGGAATAAGATTCACATATATTCCAATATTTTGTTAATCATATTCTACCGTGTCAATGCTAAAAACCAAAAAAAAATTGTTTACACAACAAATAACACGTTAACACAAATTCACGAATAAGGTAATTTAATTCAAATTTCTAGTTTCTAACACTGGACAAGTAATTTACTGAAAACATTATTTTCCAATAATGTAAAAAAAACCATCATTATCTTTTTCATTTAAATTAAGAATAAATCTACCAAATCAATTGAGATAATCTAGACACGGTGACATGTTGATTTGTTACTTGCTAGGACATCAATTTTTCACCAAATTGTATTTCTAACGTTTGTGTATATCTTTACAAGTTGTACATCTTAATCGTTACATAATTGTAAGAACGATGACGTGCTCGTTAATGGACATGAACATGGAGCTGATTTAAGTAATTTGGGTCAAGTAATTCGTGAATAAATTAAAGAAAAAGGAAATACTGTATAGAATGCAATCAGATAAATCATAAAATAATAAAGTCGATAATCTATAAAAACATATCACATGTTTATGACGCAAATTGAATTAATAAAACATTGGAAATTAAATAACTTGGGTAGTAATTCCAGATTTAATAACTCAACTGAATCAAATTTAGAAAACTGGTCTAAAATTTGAAAGTTCAAACACATATGGATTTGTATTATTTAAAAAAAAAAACATTTTGTATGGAGAATCACCCGCAACTATGGAGATTCTTTTCTTGCTCGATAGGAAAATAAAGCTAGTCAACTTATATGTATTAATGTTTTTTTTTTAATGCACGCCTAATGGGGAAAGAATAATATCCTGGTGCTTAACGTATAGAAATGGCTAAGTTTAAGTTTATTACAATTAATAAAATAATTATCGAAAGAAGAAAAGAAATAAGATTGTTTTTACTAAATAAAGGCCCACTATTAATTATAAATCACAAATAACTTTAGCACTTAGATCTTTTATTAATTAATTAAAACTACAACTAAAAGTAGCAATTGT
Organism: Lavandula angustifolia; assembly: GCA_028984105.1. Taxonomy (NCBI): domain Eukaryota; kingdom Viridiplantae; phylum Streptophyta; class Magnoliopsida; order Lamiales; family Lamiaceae; genus Lavandula; species Lavandula angustifolia. Next base: position 24,876,552 of record CM054813.1, read on the forward strand.
TTCTTATATATATATATTCTCTCGGACGTTAAGGAAATCTTTTTGCTCTTTGTCTTATGTTGTTTTATCTCGAGATAAAAAGCGAATCGTTACAAATTACAATAATGAAAACTTTGTGTAATGAAAACGGCAACCACCAGAAATAACGTAACACATTTATTCTATTCCTGTTGACGGCTATTGAAGGCAAGTTTCCAAATTCATAACACAGTATCGATTTTTTGAATTTTCCGTTTCTACATTATCATTCCATTTATTTACTATACGATCGAGAATAATAAAACAACAGTCATAAATAAATAAAATAGAAATAGAAATAAAGCAAATCGTGAAGTAGCTCAACGGAACAAATTAATACATGAGACTTATGATGGCGAGTTTCATTATTGGATTCAAGCCGATAAGAAGAATTGTAATTAAATCGAAATATAATTATTTTGAATGCAATCTTTCATATATTTTTAATTTAAATGAAAACTTATTAAATTCATCAAGTTATTTTAATTAGTTACGGCTACAATTATTTAAATCTATTATCAAAATCATATAGTCGAATCAATTGAATGAGCAATTGATTCCTACATCAATTTTGTCAAACGTTGTCTTTCATATGCATCTCAATGGTATGGTGTCGCAACGTTCCATTTATTTTTTACATGACAATAGTAAAACAACATTATTAAAAGGAACTAACTATATAAAAGTTTTAGTAAATAAATAAATAAATAATAAATCAAGTTGTTTGGTAGGTCAATAATGGAACAACTACATGATTTTGAGTCCTGAATACGAGAGAGGATCTTCTGCCCCATTACATATCCCACTACGTATCATGCAAATAAGGTGAGGGCGTATGTCGGCAGTGATAAAAACATGGTTCGTCAATGCGCGCGTGGCGGCTGCGTGATTGGTGGCCTATTAAATGGCATACGCAACTTTTGGGAGAGAAGATCCTTTCCGCCTGAATACTGATGGCGGCGAATTTGAAAATATGAGTAATTTACTCTTTTCTTTTCTTTTTAGACAATATAACACAAAGGTTCAAAAAAATATATTATTTTTTATCTTAGATTTTTCTTTTTAGGATTTCAACATCTGAGAGGTTCTAGAACTACAAATACTGAAATGGGATGTGGGAAAAAGCGTATCTTTAGAACCTTTGAATTGACAGAGTATTTTGTTCAGGATAAAATATTTTAGAAAATCAAAATTAGTAAACTCAAATCTAAGCAATTACCAAAATAAATAAATAACATAATAATTTCGAATACAATCTCTTATTACAGATTAAGGGATATTTACGAATATTTATATTAAACACTTATCTATTTATTGACGACATACAAATTTTTTAGTATTTGAAAAAACCTAATTACTGATTGAATCGTATTAAATTCAAGGAACAAGATAATCAACATCATCATTAAAAGATTACAAATGGTACACGGTTAGAGAATCGAATAACAAATTAGAAAATGAAACATTAATAAATTAAAGAAATTAAATTGAATGAGAAATTGAGAGAAAAGATAAAGGAAGGAGGAGAGAAAAGAACATTCTAGATAGGCAAAATTGAATTTTATTTTTTTTCTCCGATTCCTTTTTTCCACAACGAAAAATCTGGTGAAGATTGACGCACCGAACACGCCACCACCTGCGCCCATTGCCGTAACTTCGTCTTCGCAGTCTCCGGTTCATCAGCTTTTTCCCAATAAACCACAAAACAAGGTCAGTAACTCAATTGGAATTCGGAAAGAGGAAATACTGCGCGAAGAAAGGGATGGTTACCTGGACTAACAATAAACTCGGTGCTTCCGATGGTCGACGCGGCGGAATCGGAATCGGAAAACGACGCAGAAGAAGATCGAGACAAGCTATTAGTGTAGGTCCGGTTCACAGCAGAATACAGTTCGAGCGCAGGAAAAGTAGAGGATAACTTCGGATCCAGATCCGGAGAATCGAAGTCGAATCCTAATTCAAAGCAGGCGCGGAGCTCTTGGAGGTCGTCATCGGTGCAGCTACGGCCGCGCCGCAGCCTGTGATTCTTCCGGCGATTGATCCAGGCCTCGTCACGGAGGATGTCAGGTGACCACGAATTCTGCTTGTACAAGGGCGAATGAGCTCCACGGCGGAGGCGCGGCTGCTCCGATTGCGACATGGAGTTGGGGAGTAATGAATAATTTGGTCCGTCATAACGGTAAGAATACAAGTCTTGGGATTTTAAATGGTGGGGACGCAGGGCAGCTTGGTTGAGTTGGTCGTGGATGGTGGGGCCTATTCTGCCGACGTGGCTCCTACTCTAGCGTGCGCCGACTTTTATTTCTTTGGGTCCGCGTTATTCATTTGTCTATTTCTTTTTAATTAAGTTCATCACTCAAATACAAAATTCACAGTGTACAAAAAAACAAGCGGCGCCCGTGGCCTAATGGATAAGGCGTCTGACTTCTAATCAGGCGATTGTGGGTTCGAGTCCCACCGGGCGTGATTTTATCTACTTTATCCTTTTTATTTTAAAATCTCCAATCATATTATTAAAGATATTAAGTTTTATCATTTTAATTTTTTTCCCCTCCATTTTTACGGTAGGTCACCGACTTCGCTGATAACTTGAATCCCAAATGTGCAAATCTAGTAATTATTGACCCTTCTAAATATTCAAACGTATCGTTTCATTATTGACATTGAAATTGTTCATATTTTAATAATACATCACATTTAATTCTAAAATGTGTATATTTTATATATTTTGTTGTATCGTACCTTAAGTTTTCTAAGAAATATACATTCTTTGTACCTATTTCTAGCCAAATTGATGGTCCAATTTCGTGACCTATATCCACGGCATACATATAAATCTTGTCCGAATTATATTATATTAGTAGCTTATATCTCAGTCGTAAGCTCTGTTTTTTATCAACTAAGAGGTTTTGGTTTCGTGTCTTTTTAGATTCAATTTTTTTTTATTCATTTTCTTATTTAGCGAAAATTACTATTTGACTTTTGAATTAATTTTAATTTTTATATTTTTTAAATCTTTTTTTACAATCTTTTTTTTAATGTTATTTTTTTCAACTTTTATTGAGAACAAAAATGTCATTTGTATTAAAGAAAAGTGTTATTTGTATAGTATCATTTAGACTATCAATTATTTATGAAAAAAATGTGATTTTTTTTTTAAAAAAAAGTGTCATTTGTTTAGAAAAAAAGTGTCAATAGTTGTGATCAAATGTGTCATTTATCTCAAAAGTGTCAATCATAATTAAGGAACGTGTCATTTTAACCAATAAATCATACGAAACCACCGTTCAATGATTTAGTCTACAAAATATAATCAGTATAATAACTATAAATGTTACTCAAAGTGTCAATTGAAATAAACAAAAGTATGATTTGTCTAGGAGGAGAGTGTCACATTCTTATAGAGTGTCATTTGTAAGATTGTGACGAATAGATGTGTCAACTTCAGTGAACAAAAGTGTTATTTTATCTCAGAGTCTCAATCACATTGAAGTAAAGTGTCAATTGTAATTAAGGAACGAGTTACTTTAATACAATAATCTACGAAACCACAATTCAATTAGGTGTATATTGGGAGTATTTACCACTATCAAAATGGATCTAATTCAACAAATAAACACAACAAACAATAGGAACAAAGATAACACTAAGATTTACGTGGAAAACCTCTTTCAATGTGAAGAGGTAAAAACACGAGATCCTTAGGTGTAGCCAAATCCAGTATAACCAAGTAGAGAGTACAATCGAGCAAGTATAATACGACATATAGCCTTAACAATAACTACGAAGGCACTAGAATCAAAAACCAATTAATAAAGAAGTAAAACGTCCACAAAACCAACAGAAGAATTCTGAAAAATATAACTCAAGATCTATTTGTTAGAATTACATTTCATTTCGGTCAGAATGTAGAACGAGGTGTCTTCTAGCACCGGTTAAAATCTCGGACCGATCGGACAATGTATGAGTCTCCGATCGTTGGAAACATCTGAAGCCGTATAAGCTTCAGACTTGTCGGCGACTTCGCTACGGCGATGAATGAACGAAGAGTGAAGAGAAAGATCTATTTTTGGGTTGAGATACAGAGAGAAGATGGGCGCTGCTGCACATCGGAAAAAAATGGTGTTAAACTATGTTTTTTTTTTTAAAGAAGTCAAGTCGTGTCAAAAGAAAAAAATTGGATCACAAATTAAATCCCTTATGTTGGGTTATGAGTCGATAGGTGATATTCAACGGTTAGTGGGTTAAAATAATATTGGGGAAAATCGTAGTAGCATTATGGAATTGAAGATTCCAAAACCCGGTGATATCGGTAGTGTGGTGTCGATAGGAATACTCGATATATAGGCTAGACTACTTTTGATTTATTGATTGATTTATTTATTTATTTATCCTTTTTGTCTAAGTCTCGTACGGGGTAAAATGTTGGATTGATCTTACGTCGAAGTTACTTTCGGAACCCCATGTCATCGGTGTAAGAGCACTGCGTTCTTGAGTCATCGGTTGATCTCCGCCTCGGTAGAAGACATCTCATCGGTGACCGAGACATCGTGAGGAAGAACTCCTATGCAAGCTCGGTACCTTCACGATCGTCGGTGACCACACAAGAGAATCTCTCTTGTCGGTCGACTCGGAGGCGAAGAAGAGCGAGACTACTTCAAGTCTATCGTATCCGACGGGAAACAACTCATTTGTTAAAGTCATTTCGAAAGTCGGTAGGAAGACCATACGAGGGATTAGGGAGAGTCGACTCCGATGTCCGACACAATCTCACCTACCACAAACCTCGACCAGATGAGAAGTCGTCAACGCGATATCCGCTCCGACCAACTAAAGTTGCTCACATGTACGGTATCAACAACTCTCTTTGCAACAATTCGAATTTATGGTCATTTTCTTTGGAAGGTTGTGACACGTGGCATCGTCGTCTCCAACGGACATATGCATGTTTCACGACTATAAATAGAGAAGAAAATCCGAGCTTCACGCACGGGATATCAAGGAAAAACGCTCAAAGCTTTCAAGCAACTCTAGCGCATTCAAGATCAATCCAACGAAGAACTTGCCCGATAGAATATCATTAGTTCTTCTCTCAGAGTTCTTTAGATCTCTCTTCTCTAGCTAAGCTCATTGTCATATCTATAGCTTAGAAATTCGAAAGGAGTTCACTTTTAGTGATTGTTCTTCTTGTAAGAATTCCTTCCTAGGTTGGAGATTATCCCTCCCCTTCAAACCTCGGTTTGATTTGTAAAGTCGCTAAGGACTATAAGCTTAGAAGAGTACGTCCGAGTCGCGGATTCCTTGCGAGGCTTGCTCGGGAAAAATCAACAAGACCTCTGTTTAGCGGGGCCGTGGACGTAGGATCTTGCGTATCCGAACCACGTTAAAAATTGCTTGTGTTATTTACGGTTTTCTTTTGCATAGCTTACAACCGATCACAAAATCATATTCCGCATAAAACGTATTTTCAAAGCGCACTAGCCAAAATAATTTAACTTGCGAAATCACGTTTTCAAGCCGAGATGAATCTTCGGGCCCCACACTCTTATCCGCACGACGTCTCAGAGCTGAGTTTCAGGAATCTTGACAAAGTCGGTAGGAGAGCTCGATGGTTGGCACGCTTCGACCCGCGATCGAATGTTACTATTTGGCACTAGCTCAGTTGTCCTTCGCGTTTGGGAAAAGAAGCCGTGGTCGGGTGTATTCACCCCCCTTCTACACATGACTATCGTCTCCGGACCAATACCTTATAACCAAAATGTACCTACATCAAGTGTAGTGAAGTGTGCCTCTATCATGTATAGTTGACTTAATGTAACACACATGCAAATCTACTCTTAGTATTTTCAGTTACAAAATACAATACTCCTTCCGTCCCGTTATTATTCACCCCTTTGATTTCGATACGGAAATTAATAAATTTATTTTAGTGTGTCTTTTATGAATTTTAATTGTATAAAGAAAATAATACAATTTTCGAGGAGTTGTTGGTGGAAAAAATGAGAATTATCCAAATTTTTGCAAGGCAAGTAAAAGACAATCGGTTCTTTTTTCTATATTTTTTGTTATATTTTAATTGAAAAAATAATCTAAAGTTTTCAAAAAGTTAAAAATTATAATTTTCTGATTTTGAAGTGGAACATAATTGTGTGTGAGATATATTTTTTTGAAGAAAGAGCGTATAAGAATGTGGTGTTGAACAATGAGTAAAGGGGATCCGCCTTTGTTTTATGTTTAAAAGTAATTTTTACTATTTTAAAAAAAATAACAGGAATAGCAAGATAATTCGATTAGACAAATAGGACAGTAATAAACAAATAGGACAGTAATAGGGGGACGAGAGAGAGTATAAGTTTACAAACATGTCGGTTGTTAAAAATGAAATACGTAAGGTAAAAAATACAAGGAAAGAAAGGATAAAATAATTTGTTTAATCAATTTCATAAAACAGCAAATTTAAGTAGCATATTTGACAATTTCCAATTTGCGTACCTCCTCAACCGGCCACACAGATAGGGGAAAAACAAGAATCTATATTTTCATCGAAACAAATCTCGCCATAACTGCAATGTAATCCAAACTCCATTTACTGTTGGACCATTTGCAAAAATTTGGTAAAGTAGTTGCACAGGCCTCAACGTGCATCCATCTCCTCTTCAGGCAAGTAATTTTCTTCATAATTCATTCTTATGAACTTAAATCTATTAGAATTTGCAGAGTTTTGATGGGTTTTGGGAAAGGGGATCTTGAATTGGTTTATGCTTCAATTAAGAATTTGATGATCTTTGACAATGATTCTTGATTGCTGCATTTGCTGTTTTTAAATTATTTATTTATTTGTTCTTTCTAAGTATGAGATGTCTGTAGGGTTTCGGAGTGCTTTTCAGAATTTGTTCATTAGTTGTATATGAATTTCTTACTCGTAATATGCAATCTGTTTGGTGAAGCCATTTAAATTTCCATATTATGCTTGGTCCATCTATTTAGCGGCAATTTTGTGTTCAACGTTTTTTATGGCTATCTAAAGGGATTTTGCCAATTCTAAGTTATCTTGGTTAGAGCAATGTGCAGTAAATCGTAATTGATTGCGTTGTGCCTGTGATATAAATTAATAGTTGCGAATATGGCTTGGCGTTATCACATATTATGATATTCATAAGGGGTTCTCTCCATTTATTTATTTATTTCTGTACAAAGTAGCACATTCTGAACTCTTCAAATCAAGAAAAGGGTGTGGAATCAAATGAATTTGACACATTACTTTTGCCAATGTGAATCAAGACTGAACAGTAAGGCTAGTACGAAGGAGTGAGTGTGTGTGAAGAAATTTGGAGAACTTTAGTCTCAGTTGAGTAACACTAAGTGTCATAATATCCATCAAGAGTTGAGCATTTGCTGATCCCTTTTATGTTAGATATATATTGTAGCTTATATCTGGATTTGGAGTTTCCTTTTTGTACCTCCCCTTCTAAACTCCTTTTTGTGTTGTTCTACTCAGTTTAGCGTAAATATAAGTATTATTCCATCCATTCAGTTTAGCGGAAATCTAAGGATGATTCCATTCATTACACTGTGATTCATGATCCTATCCTTAATATCAGGAAGTAGAAGTCTTTTTATCCATTAAATCAGTGATGTCGAGCTCAAATACATCTGCACAGCTGTTTCCATCAGAATACACGGGACACGGCTCAAGGCACTCAGAAAGCTCAAATATAAACCGCTATCGATCTTTATTGCAACAGAATTGGAGCTCCTCTCAAGGTCCAGTTGCTATTCTTTGGGACATGGAGAACTGTCCCGTACCAAGTGATGTAAGGCCCGAAGACGTGGCTGGTAACATTAGGATGGCCCTGCGAGTTCATCCCGTAATCGATGGGGCCGTAACAATGTTCTCTGCATACGGGGATTTTAATGCTTTTCCCAGACGTCTACGAGAAGGATGCCAGAGAACTGGAGTCAAACTCATAGATGTACCCAATGGACGTAAAGATGCTGCCGACAAGGCAATTCTAGTCGACATGTTCCTTTTTGCTCTCGACAATCCTCCACCATCTTCCATCATGCTGATATCGGGAGACATTGACTTTGCCCCGGCTTTACATATTCTAGGCCAGCGTGGATATACTGTAATTCTTGTGATTCCCTCTCGAGTGGGGGTTTCATCTGCCCTTACTAATGCTGGTAGGTTTGTTTGGGATTGGCCGAGTGTTGCTCGTGGGGAAGGCTTTATGCCTCCCACCAAAGCGTTGGTTCCTCCTCGAGGTGCTGCAGGTGAGATTGCTGGGCTCTTGGTGGGATGTCAGATAAACAACTTTACGGATGGTGAGAATGAAGAGGAATCAATAGTGTATAGAGGGGTCTCAAAAGGCTACTGCAAGCCTAGAGATTTTTCTTTTGTATGTCCATCTGAGCATAAAAGTAGTCCCATTGCAATGCCCTCAGATCCTATAAGTTCCCTTTCACCTAGCCTTCCATCTAGTTCAGATGAAGTCTCACCTGGAACTCATGCTTCAAGCAAACAAAACGACGTCACATGGGTGCAACCAAGAGATCTAAACGATCTAAAGGGCCAGTTGGTAAAGTTGCTTGAATTGGCAGGTGGCAGTTTGCCTCTGACCCAACTTCCAGCAGAATACCAAAAATGTTATGGGAAGCCTCTTTTTGTTTCTGAATATGGGGCAATTAAGCTTGTTAACCTCCTTAAAAAGATGGTTGATATGATTGCTATCCAGGGAAAAGGCCAAAAGAAATTTGTCTGCCTCAACTCGAGATCTGGACCCGTTGCTCCTCCCCCTGTGATATTGGCTCGGAGGGACAGGAAAGAAAAAGGAAATGAGGATGGCAATGTTGATGCAACAGCTGGAAGTGGCTCCTCAGAGGAGTTGTCAGGTGATGAAACAGCAGTAGGACTTGATGATAGGCTGGAAGGAGAGAGCTCTAATTTGGAGGTTGATGATCGATCTGTAACTAACAATGCAAGCCTTAACAAATTTAAGTATGAGCTTCAGGAGATTATGGTGAGCTACAACTGCCGGGTTTCTCTTGGTTCTTTTGAAGGTATATACCAGCAAAGATACAAAAAAGAACTGGATTACAAGAGCTTTAATGTGAATAATTTGGAGGAGCTATTGGAAAAAGTGCCGGATGTGGTGCTGTTGCAAGTGGAACCCATAACTAAAACTAAGCATTTATTTGCTGCTTGTGGCTGAAAGAAAATTGATCTCCTGCTCCGTTCATTATCGGAACATCGATTTTCTCACTTGAGGTAGGCTCACTGCCTTCTAATTCCTAGTCCTCATTCTTTTCCTGTCTTCTCTTTTAAGTTCCATTTAGAATAAGGCATAAACGTGGCCTATATATATCCGGACCTACTTTTGATCTTGTGTCATCTTAATGCTTACACGAATGGCTTTTTGGATCCTCATCTAGGGTTTTGAAGGTGAGCAAGTGATCAACCATAAATGAAACATACTTCTATTCTTTGAAATATTTTATAAATACTCACAATGCTAGAAGTTTCTATTATGTATTGCCATTTGATAATGAACAATCAAGGAGATATTTGCTTCATGTCATGGTTCTTTTATTTAAAAATTCTGCAACAATCACATGAGACCTCTGGTTTTATTTACTGCCAATTGAAGGAGGGTCCAGGTTTGGTGAATCATAGGGTTCATATAAAAATAGTTCTCTTTGTAACATTTTTTCTTTTATAATACATAAGCTTTTCTAGTTTCATATAAAAAAATCTTATAGACAAATTATTTTACTCTTGAAGATTCCTCAATATTTACAATGTAGTACAGTTTTTTGTTTCCATTTTCTCAGTTGTTAACTTCAGAGTAGCGTCTCTTTGATGACTGTTGACGGCATGAACGATGTCAACTATCCATTGGAAGGGGGCTCCATGCATTATGATATGTATGTGCCGATCAGATTTGGATATAAGATGGTGATTACAGTTACTACTTTTCATTTTGCGTTGTTTTGGTTGTACTATTTTCTCTTATACCTCTTAACTTATTATTTCCCCAGGCTACCAAGCTAGAGTTGCTTACCGAGGAAACTGCTGCTCGAAGAATGTCATAGGACATAAACATGTAAGTTACTACTAAACTGTGTATCATTCTCTCTGCTGTCCAGTTCTCCAATAAAGTAAAATGGCTCTACAGTTCTGCTGCTGCAATCAGTTCTGCATTCTATCCCACGGTAACCTCGTGAAATACGAGTCTCATTTTCGGGCTTCAGATTTATACGAGTAGTTCTTCAACTGATCGTCTGATCAGTTGATTGTGTTTCAGAGTTATAGCTCATTATCCCTTATGCTTGTTGCCTAGATATTCCATTACTAATTTACTATGTAAGTCTGGATGCTAACAGTCTTTTTACATGTGTAGTTAACATCATGTTCGACAAGCTCAACCCAAGTGCATCTCCTTCTGCTCATATATGGTAACAAATATATTGACTACAATGAATCATTGTTTTCTCGACTGTTAAATTTGATTTTTGGTATAAGCTTTTTTGACTTTTGTGGATTTTAGAGGAAATCCCATTAGTCTATAGTTTGCTTTATGCTTAGGTTTCAAATTTCAATTGTCTATACATTCTATAATTATTACAACAATGCTGTTGAAAAAGACAGGGAGACTTAGTTGGATGCTGTCTCCACTTTGATATAATTGAGTAGCTTTATTATTTTTGCTTTTCTATGCTTGCAACAGAAATAAAGCATCAATATAAATTCATGCCCAAGTATAAATCCACTCGAGAAAGTTATGCGGGCCACTCTCCAAGAGACCAAGGGAGGGGGAGAGAGGGGGGGAAGGAAAAAAAAAAAAAAAGGAGGGTGAGTACAGGGGAAAAAATTTAATTTTTAAAAAATTACATTTTTAAAGGTTGGGGGGCGGCGCCGGCGCCCCTGATCCCCCCTGGACATTTCGGATTCGAAGTTTACGCTTAAAGAACTACTGACCTATAATTTGTGTCTCATTTCATGACCCGTCAATTTAGTGGTGTCGGTGTTACGCGTATTTTAAGTTTTGTTTATTCATTATTAATTTAGGTTATATTTTGCTTGGTTAGTATATAATCTACATGGTACCACCTAATTGGTGTCATAGAATGACACACCGATTATGAGATAAAAAATCCTCATCGGAAATTTACTCTCTAATAAAAAGTGGACTCAATTATTTGAGTATATATCGGATTACAAATAGTAAGAGTTTGATTTTTATATATTTATTTATTGCATAGGGCGTATCTACAGAGCCCACTAGACTTCACTTTTTTGGCACCCTACTTGTGCGGTATCCTATAGGTCCGATTATCATTTCATAATGTATTTTTAATTCATATCTAATATTACAATCTGTACTATATTATACATTAGTGATTTTTCTTATCCGAGTATCTTATGCTTGTGGAAAAAAACAACAGAATAAAGTAGAATTTTGGCTTCCGATCATCCTTCGAAACACAATCAAACATTCTTATTCTTATATTATTGATCATAGATTTACTTTCATCCCCTAAATATTACTGTTGGTTCTTATACAAAAAAATTGTGATGAAGTGACATTTGAGAATTATAAATTTAAAAAGTGTATTTGATTTTTGTGTTTAAACATAAATTGCTTAGTGTATAAGGTGAAGATTATTTGATTAGGTTGTGAATAGTTAATGTAAAGTTAGTCCATATGGAATTGGAAGCCAACTCATTTTAGGTTGGAAAAATTGTCCTAAAAGTTAGTTGACAAATTCCACACCTTTTCTTTTTCTTTTTCTCTCTTCTTTTAGCTCTTAGATTATTATATCTCATGATATCATTTCACCTAATCAAAATATTTCTTAGTTTGTAGTTTAGATAACAATTGCAGAATTATTTTTTGAAGAATCTATCTATAAAAATGATATGATTCGTCATGTGATCATCTTGATTTTGAGATTTAAAGAGACATGTCGTATAAACTCATGTTTGTTTCTTATTGGAAGCCGTGTCAAATATGAATTACTTGGATATTAGTTTTATTACAAGGAGATGCATTAGCGGCTAATGCAAACGAGAAACGAAGAAAGAGGCATGAGTTTAAACAAGTTATGTTGAAAAGGTTGAATGACAAGTCAGTAGGCGTGCTGGGCAGCAAGGGGATAGAATTTGCTGGGGTACACGTGACTTCGGGTTGTTCGTCACGTGCGTTGGGATGATGAGAAAATGAGTGATAACAGCAATAAAGATGCCAATCTGTCGCCCGCACATTCCTCTATTCATCTTTGACCGTTTGTCACTTTCTTCAACCGCAGTCGACAGACAGCAAACCCCCAACACACCACAAAATCAAATACTTTCGGCCTACTTTAGTTTTAAAATACTACTACAAAACTAAATACTATGTCTTGAGATTTTATTTTATTAACCGATACTATATTCATTACGATTTGAAAAGCAATATCGGAACTCCTTATGTAATTGATTCTTGCTCTGTAAGTACAAAAACAAAATGATGTTTTTAATTATTTAGAAAACAATATAGAGATGTATTTTAGTGTGATAATGATGCAAGTAGCACTCACACATCAACATCACATAACTTATGAAACTAGTAGTATATAATAACTGAAGATGTTATTACTAATAATTACGAATAACTACTCTATCCAAACTATGATGTGGATTGCATCAAAAAAATTTATTAAAAATAAAAAAACACAAACCTCTCAACAATGACAAAAACAAAGAGGCAAGAATGACCTAATTATACTCCTACCACGTAATCTAAATTATCACGAATATTTTATTTTATTTTATTTTCACAAGAAAAATCCACAATTTCATTGCGTAGATTGGTGTTTCCAGCTATGGCTCCGATCAGAAACGAGTGGAGGTTTGAAAGAAAAGGTAGGGCAAGGCAAGGCTCTCCCCACTAACATTCTGTTTGACTAACCTAAACATGGGGGACCGGATCACCAATCCCAACTTATCCTGTCCCAACCCTATCTCAACATCAAACGACGTCGTTTAAATGCTTTTTTTTTTTTTTAGAAGCGTACAGCGACGTTTTGGTCTTTGGGAGCAGTAAATGGGAAATGTGATCTGGAGCTAACCATGGTTAACATCCAACTCATCTACATGACAAACCACACGTGTGGACAATGCAGAGGCATGAATCCAATACGTCAGAATATTATATACTACTTTTTACAATTCCCCTTCTCTCTCTCTACCCATTTCGTATATAAATCCACCATTCCAGCAACCAACTGAAAGAGAATTTGCAGTCCCAATTCATTCTTGTCCCTCCATTTTACTACCCATTTCTCATTATTATATTTCTCAAGAAAAGAAAAAACAGAGAGAAGAAGAGGCGAAGAAGATAGCAAAAATAGAGAGAAGAATTTGACATGCCTGCAAGCTTTAGTTTAGAGCCATTGGATATCTCTGTGCAGATTCCTCAATATTTCCGATGTCCAATTTCGCTAGAGTTGATGCGCGATCCGGTTACCGTTTGTACCGGTCAGACGTACGACCGCTCAAGCATAGAGGCCTGGGTCTCCACCGGCAATATTACATGTCCTGTCAGTCGCCTACCGCTTACGGATTTCGATCTTATTCCCAACCACAATCTTCGCCGTTTCATTCAGGATTGGTGCGTCGCTAATAGGTGCTTCGGAGTCGAGCGGATTCCCACTCCCAAGCAACCCGCGGATCCGCTTTTGGTTCGGAGTTTGCTGAGTCAAGCTGAGTCGGGTTCCTATAGTGTGAGAGTTGCGGCGGTGAGGAGATTGAGAGGGCTGGCGCGTGAATCGGAGAAGAGTCGGAGCGTTATTGCTGCGAATGATGCGATTGAGATTTTGATGTCCACCGCGTTCGCCGATCTCGGATCGGAATCGTCTGAGTTGAGCCACGAGTCGCTTGCCGTGTTGTCGTTGTTAGTCCTATCAGAAGAGGAGTGCGTGCGGGTAGTTTCCGACTCGAACCGAGTTGGATTTCTGGTGAAATTACTTTCCCACCCCTCGATCGACGTTAGGGTTAATTCGACTGCGATGATCGAGAGCATTGCGGCGGGAATCCGATCGCCGGAGCTTCGGGCGGAGATCAGCGGCGCTGATGGAGTATTCGACGGTGTCGTCGGGATTTTGAATTATCCTTACCTTCACCCCCGCGGATTGAAGATCGGAATTAAGGCACTGTTCGCTCTGTGTCTGGTGAAGCATCACCGGCACAAAGCGGTGGCGGCTGGGGCGGTGGGGGCGTTAATCGACAGATTGGCGGAGTTCGAGAAGTGCGATTCCGAGAGAGCACTCGCAACAGTGGAGCTTCTCTGCCGGATTCCTTCCGGTTGCAGGGCGTTTGAGTCGCACGCGCTGACGGTGCCGCTGCTGGTGAAAATCATACTCAAAATCTCCGGCCGCGCGACGGAGTACGCAGCGGGGGCTTTGCTGTCGCTCTGCTCGGCGTCGGAGCGATCTCAGCGCGATGCGGTGGCCGCCGGCGTGTTGACTAGGCTGCTACTGGTGGTGCAGAGCGACTGCACGGAGAGGGCGAAGCGGAAAGCGCAAATGCTACTGAAGCTACTGCGGAACTCGTGGCCCGATGATTACACCGCCAAATCGGATGATTTCGCCGGCAGCGACGTCGTTCTGTTTTAAACAATTTCTTTTTATTTTTTAAGGAAAAATATTTTCCTCCTAATTTTTGTATCTACTCTGTAGAATTTGTGAGGTAAAATTCAAAAAATTGAAACAAAAAAGTTGACATAGAGAAACATATATTTCAATTGTTGAGATTAATAATAAGATATATAAGGAAAGCTAGCTTTATTTGCAATTTAGATTGTCTTCGGTTAAATTATAATTTTTGCATATCAATTTAGGAACCTCAAAGGATACGTTGTGTTTACACTCCTATCATCAATGTCCGACAAATTTCAAAAATATCTATTCCTAATTTTAATAAAAGTAATTAATTTAAAAAGTAACTTTATTCCTTATTATTGACTTAAATATGGATCTTAATGTGTTATTTTCACACGTAGTATTTTATTATTATTTGTACTTTATATTTTACTATAAATATCCTACATGCACATAAAAGGGATAAGACTATATAGGAATGTTCCAGTAGTTAAGAAATAAATGATCAGCACCTTTCATCTTACAGATGACTTCATTAGGAATATGTTTTGAAATATCATTTTATGCATAATTCTTATATTTTTACGGATAAGAGTAAAAGTATTAAGTTATAAAGTCTTCATAAAAGAATAAGGATTATCTAGAAAAAATATAAGCATTTTAAATACTTCATACCCTCCGTTTTGCCATTACTGTCTTGTTTTATTAATTAGATGTCTCGTTATTTCTATCTTGTTCTCGAAAATAAAAAAAATTAAACCCTTCCTACTCACCACCCACTCTACACTCTTATACACTCTCTCTCAAAGAGCATCTCTCTCTCTCTCAAGCGATTCCCTTCCATTTCGAACTCATAAATTTATAATTATTAACCATTCGAAAGTTTAGATGTTTTTTTCAACTACAACATCTGAAAAAAGAAAATAAAAAAAGTTAATTGTCTCAATTATGCTTTACTAGAAACGTGACGGTAATAATGTAATAGAATGAATATTTCTTATGTAAGACTATCTTTGTACCAAATCCGGTATCTAATATTATGTCGTGTACTACCGTTCCATATTTTCCTTCATTGAACATACGTCCGGATGAAATTGAATGAAAATATTCCATAACAAGGAAATATAAAATAAAGTTGGAAATTAGTCGATTAAGACCCTATTTAACCAATAATGGTGTGGAAAATGGCATTATTGAGAGATGGCGTCATCCTTATTTAATATTGCACGCTTATGTATGAGCCAGTAATGGAAAATTTCTCACCTAGACCAGGATCTTTGTAGACTTTGTTGTGTGGAACGAATGTCACATCAGCATTTCGAATTTTATAAGTGTTTAACTTGTTTTGAAAAGCAAGTGAGGTGATATCATTTTACATCATAAGGTCTAGTTGTAGGCCCGATCTAGGGTATAATTTTTCCCAGTAATGCGACAAATTTGGCATGTAGGTTCATAGTTGTAATTGAGTGAATTTGGTCTAGTATTCAAAATTTTCCAGAATTCTATCTCAAATTGTGGAAGTGGGTATGATGCTGCCACGTGGTTTGTTTGTTAAGAATAAGGTAATATGTTGCAGTACTTGGTCGAAATTTGATGAATTTGAAAGGTGGGCCTTTTTTTTTCCTTTTAGAGAGAGAAAGGGACAAAAGACATCACATATATTAATGTGAGGGGCAACAAATTCGATGCTTCAACATCCTTTGACCATAGACTGCCACCATTGTCTACAAGGAACAATGACATGTCTTCATATTATATTCACTTTTTTCCTATCAATAATCCAATTCAAAATTAAAAAAATTGACGAACGAAATTTATAAGAAAAAAAATATGAAACAATATTTTTCAAAATCAACATTTTTTAATTGACAGGTGCAGAAGGTAGAATTTTGAAGGCATATGGTATGAATGTGATGGTTGAAAAATAAGACCACATAAATGGAATCTCACATGGGCTTTGGAAGTTTATGACCACAACTTTTGATCGTTTATTAACAATGACTAAGGCCCACTAATTCACTGGCCCATTTCTTTTTTATTCAATTCTAATATTCTAATTCACTATATTGTATTATTATTGTGTTATTGTATGGCATTTACATTTTTTTCGTAAATACTTATGTACGTCTTGGAGGCTGGAGAGTCCAATTTATGTCACATAGGTTTTTTTCTCCGGCTGAGACTTTTGAAACTTTTATGATCTCAAATTTATTTTAGTGAGGAAATATGTCTCACATTTTAAACTTCAAGATTTACTATATATGTGATGACCATATCTAAACCCTAGCAACTTATCTTGTACTCTATAAATAGAGGTCTCCACCCTCATAATAATACACATATATTTCCCGTTCTCTCTATTATTCTCTCGTTCTATTTAGTTTATAACACGTTATCAGCACGAATGTTCTACATTAACTTCTTATTTTTGAGATTTACATTACACCCATTCATAATTATCGAAGAATGAGATGTGTTTTACGGCTTGCTTCCAAAGGTATGTCTTGAATATTTTAATTTCACTTTAAGCAAACCTTGGCAACATCATTCTTGAAGATTGTTTATTGATTTGTGGGATGCCTCTTTGTCGTCTAATAGTCTAATACGTATTTATGATTTATTTTGGCAAATATCATCAGGTTTTAAAGGGTTTGTCCTTAGTATGAAATCTGACGCGGAACATCCGTTTTTATTTAGTTGAAATGGGTAAAGTTAGTGCACATATTTTTTAGTAATGTGCACATTATGATAATGACATAATTAAATGTTTGATGCTCCTGAATTAGCACACAATTAATATTCCTGAAGAATATTGTATGCTTTTAAAGAGCAATTCAAAAACATATTTATAAGTTAAATTGTTGCTCCAGAAGTAGCACACCCAATGTTTTTGAAAAATATTACATGCTCTTGAAGAACATTTACAATAAATATTTATACATACGTTTTTATTTATTTATTTATTTAATGCTTTAATCCAAATTGTTGCTCCAGAAGTAGCACAATTCATATTCGTGAAGAATTTCACATGCTCTTAAAGAGCAATTCAATTTATTTATTGAAATAATTTAATTATTGCACCAGAAGAATCATAATTTAATATTCCTGAAGAATATTACAGACTATTACAGAGTTATTAATATTATCTATGTATTTACTATAACATCATTAAAGGCTCCCGAAGAGCTTGTATCATTCTATCAAATGATACCAAATTAACTATTGAACATGCCCTTTACTCTAGTAAGTCAAGAAGACACTTACTAAGTTTTAAGGATATGTAATGGATATCATATTGCATATTGAAATTATATAAGAAGGTAGTGATTCTTTTGTATTTAGCCAGAAGCTAACAAAAAAAAAATATTACACTACCACCTTGAATGTATTACACATTCATAAAAAAAAGTGAGACAAAACATGTCATGAACCGAAAGTTCAAAAGAGCTTTATGCTTTGACATGGTAAGTTTGGACATCTGCAAACAACTATGATGCGCACCATAATTGAAAATTCATATGAGCGTTGCAGAGAGATCATGAAGAATCTCTTAATTTTCATGAATGCTTGATTTCTATAAGAAATGTAGCACTTGGTAAAACTACAATTTAAAAAATAAAGAGCTCAATTCCATCAAAAAGATTTGCATTGATAAAGCAAGTGAGTTTATTAAACGTCAAGTTCCTCCTAAAGAGGATTTAATATTATATTGCTTTGGAATTGAGATTCAACACCTAGTTGCTCATGTCCGTAATCAAAATGGTTTTATACGTATAAAAACGATCTCACATAAGATTGTTATTATGATGAAATGACATTTCCAACATTAGTTGGAACATACGTCACATTTGGATTCTGAAGTAATCAATGTGAAATCTACATCCAAATAAAAGCACAAGTAAAAACTAGTCACATTTGGATTCTCGAAGTAATCAATGTGAACGAGAAGTCGAAAGGTTTACTTGCAAAAGATTGCAAACCAACTTCTTGATACTTTTGTACATAAAAGAAATGAAAATGTTATACATTTCTTTGTAAATACCTCATCAAGAATAAATGTCCCCTGAATGACAAGTACAAATGGTAGCAAATGAATATAAAGTTAGGTTCAAAAATATGTTCGACCAATTGGTTCTAAAAGCAATTTTGTACCTAAGAAAAGGGGTGCAAGATATGAACCAAACAATGACGAAAATGATTAATCAATCAAATGAGAGTTCTCGAAGAAGCTGCAAGCGTTTGAAATTAATGAGATCTCAATATATTGGAGAGATTAAATATCGTCGTGGACGCATGACGATATATTCGCCTTTAATATGACTTTTGAAATGATAAAAGATGATCATCAACTACGATCTATAAGAGATTGTCAAGATAGAAATAATTGGCCAAAGAGGAAAAAAGTCATACGAGGTGAATTAATATTCCCAAGAAAGTCGGAAACCTTTGAACATGTAGTTAAAATCCGGAAAAATATCCTCGAAGGGTATAAATGTGTCTTTGTTAGAAAGAGAAATAAAAATTGCAAGATACGGGGCAATACTCGTAACACAAGTCTCTCAAAGACCGGCAATCAATTATGGAAACTATCCCATAATTGACGCAAAATTTTAGAGTTTTGATTAATCTACTTATGTAACAAAATGCTTGATATACGCCTTATGTATGTAGTAAATATATATCTATTTAATTAACTTGATAGTTATATATACTTGAAAATCCCTGAAGGATCTACCTTGCTTGAATCACGTAAGTTAAAAATATTTTTCAAGTAAAGCTTGCAAAATCGTTGTAAGAATAACGTGTATCTCAAAAGTGAAGATATTTTATCATACGTGTTCAAAAAGAAAACGATAGCAAATCGGTTTTTTATTTGATTTTGATTAAGACTCTCGAAAAGTTTAATATTTGAAAATTATGTGTATACTCTGTCAACACGACATATATAGAGCCACTACTTGTTGACTATTTTATTGATTGACACGTGATTCTATAATCCAACGCAACTATTGTTGGCATTAGGGGAAATTAGAGATTAAAATATGAATGTCGTGAATATCTCATTAGATTAATTCACGCACTATGAACCAGAAGTTCATCAAATTATTTAGTGCAAAAGGAGTGACTAAAATTTCATATACCTGTTGTATATGCACCATGAAAGAACTTAAGTTCCTCATAGACAAAATAAATCAATTGATTATCATTGACGCCTTGAAGCGTGAGAGATTTGTTGGTGCTAAAGATATAAAGTCCGCGGCGTACAAAATTAGATCACATCACTCCAAATTCCTCCTGAAGAGGATATGTGAATCATTATGTACAAAAGTACTTGAGGAAATCAACTCATGCCTAAAGATGGAGTTAGAATCAAAAGACTTAGTTGAACTAATAATTGTCTCGACCTACAGATCGAGCATCTCCCTGATAGACTTACACTAGTTGACCTACCTGAAAGGTCTTTAAATAGATTTTATTGTATCGCATCCACATAATTACCTGATAGTTGCTTCAATCAGCTTGAAGTGGATGGAGACTCATTTAGACCCATAGAAAATAACAAAGATGAGGACCAAAAGTTCCTTTCCTATTCCAATTGGAGAATTTGAAATGGTATTGACCATCATTTGTTATCTTCAAGACAAACATGATATTAGTCTATTTATGAGAGTAATGATATATCGACAAATTTCATTCTATTATCTATGATGATAATAAAACTTGTGTTGCACATATTAATGTAGACCTTGAATATAACCTTGAATATTGTTATCTTGAGGGGGAGTAACAGATTGCAAATAATCCTGAAGATTAGTCTTGAACCTTTAACGGACGATTTATTTACTGCACGCTTTGTAGATTGTCATTTTGACGAAGTGACATTATTGACTCCTAAAGGTTAAATGACTTTGAAGGTCAAATGGTTGTACTCTTTTTTCCTTTCTAAGTTTTTTCCAAAGGGTTTTCTTAGTTAAAGTTTTTAATGAGACATCCAATGCAACACACGAGAAAATGAGTCATTGAGATTGATTCATAAAAGAGCCAATGCAACACATGATCTCCAAAAGAGTGGCAACATCAACATCCAGCAAATTCGCTCAAGTGACAACCTAGCGGATTCTTTTACAAAGGCATTACCAACGTCAACATTCAAGAAATTGGTACACAAGATTGATATGCGCCGACTCAAAGATCAAGAATGATCTGTATTGAGGTGGAACAAGCTGTACTCTTTTTCATTCGACCAGTTTTTATCTCATTAGGTTTTTCTGGCAAGGTTTTAACGAGGCAACAATTTCTATTTAGGAATGGTCCATCAAGGGGGAGTGTAATTTTTATCGGAGTCTCAAACAATAGATTGCCAGCATGTTTTGTTGTTTAATATCGAGTGAATTGCCAAAGTACTCTTTTGAAAAATACTAATTCCCAAACTAATCTTTTCAAAATAAGTAACAACATGAACATCATTTTATATCTCAAGTCTAAAAAGATATTTACCAAAATAATCTTTTCTAAAGAATTATATTCCAAACTAGTTTTTCGTATACCATCATACTCAAATTACTTTATTTATTTTTATTAATCTCAAATTAAATGAATAACATATAATTTGGTTCAACTATTTATTAATAATAATTTAATAAATAAAAAAAAGAAAATCATGTAACATATTAATGTTTCTATATTATACGATAGAAAAAAACTTTAGTTGAATTTGAATTGTTACATGTTATTTATTTAATTTGAGATAAATAAAATATAACTTGATAATTATATTTTAACAGACCACAACTCAATTTGAGATAAATAAAATAAATAAAGTCATTAGATTTTCCTGCATGGTATAACAAGAACTAGTCTGGAATAAATTTTTTTAGATTAGTTTGGTAATTATTATTTTGAGAAATTATACAATGTATGTCTACATCGCATAGTAATTATTATTAATGATCTAAGAACATACAATGTATATCTACATGGCATAGGAATTAATTTGTAAAATTATTTCTTAGAGAAGATTAGTTTGAGAATTTTTTTTTATAAAATTACTTTGATAATTTACTTTTTAATACATCCATAATTAATTCGACAAGCTTTTGCTTGCCGTGCATTATTTATAGCTACATGCCCGAACGGATAACGTTCAATCGACATGCAAGAATTTACGCAAAAGCTCTACGTCTCTTGTCCTTATGGAGTCTTCCTCTTTTTCTTTTTGTCCAAAAACTCTACTTATTTTCTGTATAAGATTTGAAGATTTCAAAATTATAACTGAATGATGAACCTTATATAATGCACTCCCTTTGTCCTGCTATTTGTGACTCACTTTCCCGAAAAGAATGTCTCGTTATTTATGGCCACTTTTCTAATTTGGTAAAAAATATTATCATATCTTCTACTCTATCATCTTCTCTCTCCTACTTTATTACATTCTGTCTCCTATTTTATCATCATTTCTCTCATACTCTCTCATTATCTTACTCATATTCTCTCTCATACTTTATCATCTACTCTCTCTCTCATACTTTATCATCTACTCACTTAATTCCCGTGCCGAAAAGAACGTGGCCACAAATAGTGGGACGGAGGGAGTAATAGCTTAGTTGAGTTCAGCATATTAGGAACTCAGTAGACTAGCTAGAATTTAGTAGTTGCTGATACAATTCAGTAGAACATCTGTTGTTCAGCTGGAAGAACTCAACATCAGGAACTCAGTTGGGAATATTATAACCCACTGAATTTGCAAAGGAATTCGAGCCACGTATTGAATCTCAGAAGAATGTTATTCACTAAAAGGTCCGAGGAATCAAATGAAGTCAACTCAGCATACTATTGGAGTTTGAACAAACCTCACATACTCTCTAATCTCGACTAATGAGAAGCCGCCAGCATTGTACCTGCTCTGACATAAAGCTGCTTCCTATACTGAAAAAGAGAGAATCTTTACAGTAACATTCAAATTGAAGATGACTGTTTTTCTTGTCGTTTTCGACACGTGTCTAAACTCCCTCCAATGGATCTATTCCTGAGTCGAGGCTATAAATAGAGAGGAGTCTTCATGCAGAGAAGATAATCAACAAGAACAAAAGCATTCAAACGCACAAATACTCTAGCGAAATTAAAGTCGAACCCAACGAAGAACTCGTATATTTAGAGATTTTTTAGTTCTTCACTCTAGAAATTCATTAGTTTCGTTTTCGTTTCTCTATTCTAAGTGATCTTATTGTAATATCATAAGCTTAGAAAAACTCGAAGTAGTTCAGCTTTCTGAACTGTTCTTATTGTAAGAACTCATTCATAGTTGGAGAAAATCAAACTCTTGTGTTTGAACTTGTAAAGTCACTACGACTATAAGTAGAGTCTCTGTCCAGCATATAGATCAACTGACATTTGTTCAGTAGAAGCAAACAAGAACTGTATCTGTCCAGTGCACAGATCAATTGAGACTTGCTCAATATAAATTAATTCAAGAACTCCTACTTTGTTCAGGACAGTGGACGTATGATCCACTGTATCCGAACCACTTTAAAAATTACTTGTGTCGATTTACTGTTGCATTGATTGTTGTTCATACTGCATAAAACTGACTTTAAATCAATCATCATAAAACGGTTTTTCAACTGAGATGAACATA
Organism: Lavandula angustifolia; assembly: GCA_028984105.1. Taxonomy (NCBI): domain Eukaryota; kingdom Viridiplantae; phylum Streptophyta; class Magnoliopsida; order Lamiales; family Lamiaceae; genus Lavandula; species Lavandula angustifolia. Next base: position 24,899,845 of record CM054813.1, read on the forward strand.
TTTTTGGGTCTACACTTCCACACACCATATCTTATACTGAACACTGTTCACTAACATAAGTCAATAGATAAGACCCAGTAGAAGGATACTCTGCCCACGCGATCTAGAAAACTTATTTGGCCAACTAACTATTTCATTAGCAATATTCAATAGCACTGACTTTCGCGTTTGAGTTGAAATCTGCACTCAGGTGTATTCACCCTCCCTCTGCACCTGAAAGCTTGTCTCTGGACCAACATTTCCTAAGTGGCACAGACACGCCACAGGGAATACAATATGCTATGGACATGAAAAACGTATTTTCTAGAAAAACTTGAATACGGCATGAGATTGGATACGATAATTGGAGTGTAAAAGTAATTAATTTTATATCTTTTTCATTAATTAGAATTTACAGGTCACCAAATTATCATGCCGATTCGTAGTTTCTGAATATTCGATACGATACATTGAGATTTTCAAAGTGTCCAAACTTTCTATATTTGGCCTTGAAACTGAAAATTCCAATTCTTGGATCCGCCAACAGATTGCATCGGTGAACCCGATGATTGTAATTGCAGTAGATAAACTTTCTTAGCATACATATATAAATTAAAAGGAATTATAAATCCCTTTCTTGAAGCCTATTAGATAAATTAATTAGGAATTAACCCAAAGCATCAACTCTGCTGCAGCTTGCTTGTACGTTTCTTCCATGAGAAATGACGCCTCAGCTGTGAACTGCTGCTGAAATCCACTTGCCTGCCAAAAACACCAAATAAAACAAAGTAAATACATATAACATGTATAATCCTAGTATCTAATTCAAACTTTAATATCCCCCAATAAATAAATAAATCAAGAAAACCCTAATTCAATTCGTGATTAATTCCTTACGCGGGCATGGATCATGTACATGCGGACGTTGCGATCCGACGAGACCTGAGCTGAAACGACGTCGAGTTTGTACTTGTCCATCACAAAGAGAAGAGCAGTGAGAATCCCGGGCTTCTGAGAGCTGCAGACGTTGAAATGAGCATCGTTTCCGCAGATATTCAGAACTACATTTGGAGAAGTCCATGTTCTGAAAGCGGCGGGGCCCGAATAGAGATTCGGGCTTGGTTGTTGGCTTGTGGAACCGTGGTCGGCCAGGAACGCCTCTCTCGATGGTTGGGTGACGGTGGGATTAGCATTTCGCATCGCCTTCTGCTTTTCAAGATTCTCCAGAGTTAGCTGTAGCTTTTTTATGTACACCACTGCCTCATCAACTGTGGTGGATTTGTCTGCCTGCGTCCATCAAATTCAATAATTCTTTTATGGATTGTCAATGAAACTACAGAAAGAATAATAGTTGGTCACACAATTTATGCTTCGATTGTTTTTTACTGTTTCGAATTCATTATATTTCTATATCTACATGAAATGCATTAATGTCGAACATAAAAATAGCTAGGAAGGATCGTCTATTATATTTTTGTGTTCCATTCCATTTCTCACTAATGAAATGGTTGTGACACATGTTTTTTCAATTATAAACTCTGGTCTGAATTTATTAATCGTACGAGTAAGGATTATTTTAGTTAAAAAAAACACTGTATTCTCATTCCATTAGTAACCATAGAATTAAACACAAAAAATGGGATAGAGAATCTTTAGTAACACAAAGTTACATAACAAGTGGCAGAAAACAGAAAAATACCCAGTCGGATAATAACTTTGAATCAAAATATGTTTTAAAATGATAATCAAATATATCAGCAGTAGGAGATTTTGGATTATCTATTTGTAAGAAGAAAAAAAAAATGTTTAAGTTCAATTTTTAATTTATTACATAAAAAGAGCTATTTGTAAAGTCATTTTCCCGCTGTACTTAAAAGTCTCGTGCCTTTTTTTGTTCATGTTTTGCTGTTTAATTTTTCTTTAAAATCTTGGGACTTAAAAAAATATTATTTTCCACAAAGGTTTGGGATCAATAAATATAAAAAATGCACGTTTTTAAATAAATGTTATCAGTTGTGTTGCATGAGAGTTAATTATCGAAAGGGATTGAATATGGCGTTTATTATTTATCATTTATATATGTGTTGCCAAAACAGGGAAAACAAATAATGTTGGATTCTTGATTTTAATCTGGCAGACAACATCGGACTTCAATAAGAAGATTCTTCCTTAAACCAACTCAATTTGGACAGCCACACCAAAAGACAATCATTGGAGAGAGAGAGAGAGAGAAGAAGAATTACTTACCCTTGGATGGAGGTGGGGGATCAAAGCATGGAGGCTAGAAAACATGTTCCTCATCTTCTTCCTCCTCTCTCTCTCCGTCCATATATGCAGCTCATGATCATCGGACTCGCCGCCGCCTTTTCCTTCATTTACCTGATCACCGCCGCCGCCGCGCTTGCCGCCGATTTTCTTCTTCGCCTTTGGTGCTGGTGGCGGCGCTTCCTCATTCGGCTTCACCGCCGCCGGCTCGTCAGCTACACCCATGCCCATCAATATTTTGCCGCTCTCAATCAACATTTTGCCACCATTTTCTTCCATCGGTAGAACCGGAAACGCCCATGATTGTTCGTCGTTCCACAGCAAGCTTTCATGGTCAAACTCCTCAGCCATAGCCTAAATCATTCAAAGCTCTCTCTCTCTCTCTCTCTATCTATATATATATATATATATATATATATATGAGTTGTATGTATATATATCGCAGTGAAGTTTATAACAAGGGGAGAGTGGAGTTGGTTTAGATAAAGATGGCAGAACTAGGGCAGCATACATATATATAGAGCGAGAGAGAGGGTGAATGGGGGAGAGAGAAAAGAGGTTTAGAGATAGAAAAGCATGATTCGCAGGGGGCTGAATTATAATAAACCAAAATACAATCATAGGCCAAAATGCCGTTACTGGCTTCAAAACAAGAACAATAGCTAAGCAGCACATCAATATTCGTCGGTCCCACCTCACTCGTATTTATATTATATTTTCTTCTTTCTGTTTAATTAATTAATGTTTTGTGAATTGTTATAAATTTCAGCTAAAATCTTTTGATCATATATCTATGAACTCCTCATTTTAATTTCCACAATAACATAACCTACTTAGTGTTTAGAAAAGTTATTAAATATTAAAAAATGACGCCTCATATCATGTACTATGAAAATTGTATTTACGCTAACTGAAAATTGACGACGTGTCATAGAGTTCGAGATTTACGTTTTATATGTGTATAAGAGTAAGTATTTTAAGAAATAGTCGAGCAAAAATGGTGTTTTACTGTTGAGTTTTTACAGAAAATGTGTTACTTTTAGTTGTTTATATCTGCATGTAATGATTAGCTTTTGTCCGCTTTTTAACAACTTAATAATTAGTAGTATGACTCGGAAGGAGTAGGGTTGAAATTAATTTAAATTAAATGTAGAAAAATAGAAAGTATTGTAGAGAGTTGGAAATCCATTAGTATATAGATATGGTATTTCACGCCTAGTTAGATGATTGTATATTAAGTTCAAAATAATTAACTTATTTTTAGTTTTTTTAATGATACACGGTCATTACTCGAAGTGCATATTTAATGAATCATGCTCTATATTTGTAAACATATTTAATACAATTTACTCTGTATAAGTGAACACGAGGTTTTCGTTTAAGTGTATAATTATATATTACTCCCTTATATATTACTCTCCCATCGAGCTTGTCTCCTTTATTTTCAGTATGTATATTAAGGAGAATTGTTAGTTGTGAGTGAATGCGCGAGTCCCGTAAAAAGAGATTGGTTAATTATGTATAGTAAATTTGTCATTTTTAGAATAAGACAACCCGAAAAGGAAAGCAATACAAAATAAATGAGACGAATGTAATATTATACTTTATAAAAAAATGTATTTCTGTATACTTGAGCAAATGTTAATATTGCTTCTTTCTTGTACATACCTTGATATTATAAGTGGGTCGGAACAATATATCGTAAGTTTTTTTTTATCACATCATATATCCTATTGAAAATTGTAGTATGAAAAACTCTAAACCAATATCGTACCACATGAACTTAGGTATACCGTCTTTAAGGTATATGGTGATCGTTGTTTACACCAAATAAATCACGTAAAATATGCTTTAGAACTTAAATCAGTATAACAAATAGGTATCGAACACAGGGAACAAATATTTTAAACATTAAATTTCTATTAATCTATGAGGTTGGTAAGCATCTCTTGCAAATTTTGGGTATTCTAAATCATAATACTAGAAAGTAAATAGCAGAAATAAATATTCGAATAAAAATATGCAAATAAATGGGTCCAGCAAGATGATTCACACACACGTGTTCGATCCTTGACACAAAAAGTGAATTAATCCACAGAAATTATTTAGTAGTAGGCCGCCGTAGTTAAACTGACACGTATTCCCCCTCAATTATTCGGTAATCGCCATGGTGGACATCGAAACGATTGCTTCTCTAAATTAGATGCAACCTATGTTGGTGGACAATCAATAGATTTAACACCTAATCAGCCTTAAGAATTAAGGGAACCCAATTTAGGATCTTACTCGTATGGTGGGCATCTAATAGTCTCATACCAAATTAATCATATTGTTCTAAGAACAATTGTGCTACTGATTTAACTTAATCCCACGAGAAACGATGAAATTACTAAATTAGTTATGAATTAAACTAACCTAGGGTGATCACGCATAGATTAACTAACCCAATTAATTAACCTAGATTAATTCAGAACTTCAGTGATTAATTATTAAAGCCTAAGTCTCACGAAAATATTAAAGAGCGTGTTTCACATCTCGCCGGCCCCTAATGAATTTAGCTACTCATACTGGTCCGGCTGGGCAGACGGACGACTAAACTGGGACAAAACATAAAACATGCTTGAACTTAGAAATAACATGCACAAATTTAAATCAACGAACTGAAACGAAACTGAAACATGACGAAATACGAAATATTAAAAAGTACCGAATGATAACATCCAAATCCAAATTCAAAAGCAATTACGAAAACTCCAACTACGAACAATGAAAACGAAGAACAAGTATTTGAATTTCCAATCTCTAAAACTAAAGATGAATCGGTCTTCCTTCTTGGCTGCTGCTGCTGCGATTTTATGGTGAAAATGTGAATAATAAGGTGTCAATTTCATGTCTCATCTTGGCTATATATACGGCTACCCTCATTTCCTTCTAGGATTAGGTTTTCTCCTCTTATTATGGAAAGATTTTATTAGATAATAATATCTAAATCTTTCCATATTTTTTCTCTCTTATCCCAAACCTTTTTTCCTTGAAATTTCCGTCCAAAAACACGCCTTAAGCCATCAAAACACGACTGTCACCTCAGCTCTTTGTCATCCGCCGAATAGGCTCGAAAATCTGCAAGACAACTCAGAAAATACGGTCCAACTGCCCAGGTAGGCACCAAAACAGACATAATTTGTATAATACGAATTAGACTCATCAGTATACAGAATATTCGGTCTGGCGATATGTATTCAGTATTGCTATATATCACGTATACTGAATATTCCGTATGACAATATGCATTTGGTATAGCGATATATTGTGATATATTGAATATTCAATATATCACAGTATGTGAAAACTAATACTTTTATCGGACTATTAGACTTCGATAATATCGTAGAGAAAATTACAATACATTAAAATTTCGATACTTTCTATAACTTTTCAATACGGTATGATAAATACACCGGAAATTCGGTATATAAATTTCCACTCCTAAATACTTATATAAGATGTATATATAAAATGTCCTCTAATAATTATAAGAATAAAATTGTTATTATTATTATTATTTAATTTGTTTGCGTCTGTGCTGTGTGGAATGACATGAAGTGATGGGTAATTTGGATGGTAGGAGAATCTGGAAAGCGTTTTGGTGGTTGTTGATTTCAGTGTTTTATGGCTAATGCTTGCGTTTCAACAATCATCAATTTTTGTCCAGTTTCATCTCTCATCAATTCACTTACCATATACTCCATCCAATTCATATACTTCTTACACGTATTCAAAATACATTTATATATTTTATATATATTTACGTGTATAGTCGGCTTTAAAGTTGTAACGTCCAAATAATTTAATGACTTCATATATTTGACACTTATTTGAAATCCGGTTATTTAAAAATTTCTTTGAAATCGAACTAATGCAGTTCAATTTATATAATATTGAATTTGTTATTTCATTAGTAAACTTGTGAATATAAAATATATCAGCTCAGTATTTAATTTATTTGTGTCTTGTGCTTTTATTATACATTTATACTCCAAGTAACTCTTAGTTTTAGTAAATAAATTGTTTTGAATATATAAAATTAATATTTAGAAGAAAATATAATATTTAAATCTCTAATATTTTACCTAGAGGTTGCAAATTGGGTGGACGGTCTGCGACCCTGGGCCTACTAGGCCAACTCAGTTTACGGGTCCGCCCAAGTCCGTCTAACACCTTATCGAGTCGTGATATATAAAGCTCAGTCCAATCCCGAGTCTTTGGACGGATGAGTTTAATCAACTAATTTTTTAATTTATTTTCTTATTTCTAAAATTATATTTTTATGAAGTATAAACTATGAAGTTATCAAACAATCAAATTAATTATATTGTAAATTATTTTTAAATAAATATCAAAGTTTGAAATTGTACTCATTAAACATCAAACAATGTTTGAGAACTAATTTATTGCTTTAACCTTTTCTTTATTTGTAAATGTGAACTAATATTAAGAGTAATAAATAATACACTCCCTTCGTCCCGCTATTATTGTCCTATTTTTCCAATTGAATTGTCCCGCTATTACTATCATATTTTCTAAAACAGCAAAAAATACTCTTAAATAAAAAATGAAGTGGGCTCGCCCCTCCTACTTACTACTCATCCCCACATTATCATACTCTCTCTCCCCAAAAATCTATCTCTCACACAATTTTAGTTTCATTCCGAACTCAGAAATTTATGATTTTTAACTTGTTGAAAACTTTAGATTATATCTTAAAATAGAATATGAAAAAAGAAAACAGGAAAAAAAATTGATTGCCTCAACTATGCCTTACAAAAATTTGGATGAATTCTCATTTCTTCTACCAACCACTCCTCGAAAATTGTGTACATTTTTTAATACAATTAAACTCATAAAATACACACTTAAACAAAGTTTCTTAATTTCCGTGATGAAACTAAATGAGACAATAATAGCGGGACGGAGGGAGTAGTTTTTTTATTTGGCGGACTTTATAGCTCGAAAACTCTAGGCCTTTTTAACTTAAAGCCCAAAGAGTCCGGGTGGTTTTTTGGGCGGGCTTTTAAAGCCCAATTGAATATTGGGCTTCTAATTTCGATGCTCAACCCTAACCCCTTTTTTGGGCACCCCAGGCCGACCCATCGTACTAGGTCCATTTTCTCGGTTCTAATTTTACCTAGGAGGCGTTTGGTAAGAGGGTTTCGGATTTAGTTATCAATATGAATCCGATATTAGGCATTTGGTATATGGATATCGGAATTAAAATTTTGGAATGATTTCAAAGACTTTGGAGATTATGAGTCCCCTTTTATTCGCTCGGTTTTACTCCAAAACCAAATCTGATTTCAATCTTTTTTTTTAATAATATTCACAACCCTTCCACCCACAAACCACAACCGTCTCTTCCTACTCTTGTCATTCTTCTCCCCCACACCAAAATCAAATCTCTCTTCAATTTCAGAAGGTGCTTATCTTCCTCCTTAAATAATTTCAGATTTTAATTCGTAGAAAACTGGTGTACGTTTACATTGATATCTCCTTCCTCGTCTGTGTAATTTGATGATTATATGCGTTGTTGTTGATTATTTCTATTTGTTGGTCTAGAGACGAGTCTTCAGGTGTAGAGGGGTGGTGAATACACTTGAGTCCAAGTTCCAACTCAAACGCGAAAGTCATTCTTCGACTGAGTGTGCTACTGAGCGAATGAGTGAGCCATATAAACTTTCAGATCGCGTGGGAATAGTGATTCGAAATACCGAACACTGTCTACTGACTTCAGTCAGTCTACAATAAACTCAGTAGATGAATAAGTGCGGAATGTGTAGGCTCGATTTTATGTCGTCTCTTGTTTCAAAAACGTTATTACTGAAAACGGTTTCAGTTATGCTTGTGTGAGGATTCAATTTTACTGAAAATGCATGAATAGTAAATCACGTGCACGTGCAATTTTTAAAGTAGTTCGGATACGTAAGATCCTACATCAACTATCCTAAACAAAGCATGAGTTCTTGAATTTATCATACTGAGCAAGTCTCAGTCGATCTGCTCACATAACATATACTCTAGTTATATTCTTAGCGACTTTACACAGTTTCAAACACAGGATTTGAGTTTCTCCAACTGAGAAGGAATTATTACGTACAATAAGAACAGTTTAATCAAAATGAACTCCTTCAGTTTCTAAGCTTACGATCTAACAATGGTGGCTTAGAATAGAGATTGGGAACAATGTATCTCAAGAGAGAAGAACTATGAAAGATGTTATAATAGGTGAGTTCTTAGCTGAGTGAGATTTAAGTTTTCTAGAGGTTGTATGCTTGAATGTTTGGTGTTCCCGGTCGTGTCTTCATCGCTTTGAAGCTCGATATCTATTTATAGTCTTGACTTGTGAATAGATCATTTGGAGGGAACCTAGACACATGTCAAAAACGACAAGACAAACGGCCATCTTCAACATTAAACTTCACTTTAGAGATTCTCTCTTTTTCAATCTTGAGGGCAGATTTTGTTAGAGCAAGGTACAGTGCTGACAGCTCCTCATTGGCCGAGGTAGAATGATAGGTGAAACTTGTTCAAACTCCAAAGTAGATGCTGAGTTGACTTCCTATGATTCCTCGGACTGAGTTATCTTCTATTGACATTCTTTTGAAAAGTTCAGCTTCATGCCTTTTTCCTGTCTATGGATTTAGTAGGTTCTGGCTAACCATACTAAGTTCCAATGTTGAGTCCGTCTGGCTGAAAAAGATCTACTCTACTAAGTCTATCAGCTACTGAACTCTAGCTAGACTACTGAGTTCCTAACATGCTGAACTCAACTAAGCTACTCCCTCTGTCCCAAAGAATGTGTCATGTTTCTTTTGGGCACGGTTATCAAGAAGAGTTGAAAGTTGTGTGTGAAAATGTATAAAGTAGTGGGTCCCACACATAAGTTAGTAAGGAGAGTTGAAATTTATGTGTGAAGTTGTGTAAACTGATGGGTCCCACAAATAAAATATTAGTAATAAATTACGATTTATAGAAACAAGACCCATTCTATGGGACAGCCCGAAAAGGAATGCATGACACATTCTATGGGACGGAAGGAGTATTACATTATTTAGTTCATCATTCAGTTAGGGTTTTGGGATCTTCAAATCTTATCATGCTGAATCTCATCCCTACAATTTCCCCCCTATTTGATGATGCCAAAACCATTATAACACAATTTCCTGCTATACTTAAGAATAGGATCTAAGGGCCAAGGGAGAAACACACAAGATAGTAAACAACGAATGAGTGTGTGTTGATCAGTTAGGTGATCAGAAGTGTTGAAAGGTAAACACAACCATTGTGACAATAAGTAGTTGTCTCGGCCAAAATAGTGAAGAATTTCACAGATGAGTAAAAAGTTACAAGTACATAAATCTTTTATCACTAGAGAGAAAAGCAACAAGTCAACTTCTCTTCTTAAAAAGCCGGAGCTTTGCCTTGAAAGCAGCTGATTTAGCTTCTAGAACTTCAAGACCATATGCATGATATATATTCGTTTTGAGTGCATTTATGTGTTCTTGATCTTCAAGATCCTTCAGACTTAAGGATTTCCTATGAATAGCAAAGTTAATGTCTTCCTCGTTCTCTTTTATGCATATGTTGCCTTCTTTAGTTTATTGAGGATGAAGAACTCTAAATTAAGGTGCTTTCAGCAGAATTCCTTCTCTATCCAGAATAGTCTGAACTTCAGCATACAGATCCGATTCATAAATCATTAGAAATTCTTTGAAGAGAGTGTCGAGATTTGCTGTTAATTCCATTGACTACCACACGTAGGAGCTTTTGATGAAATCTATTTTTATCTCCTCCCATCGTTGGTTCAACGTCCATGGTATCCATTTATCAGTGCGAGGATGAAGAATATGCTTTAGATGATCTTTCGGTCCTCTACGCCTGTAAAATTTGGATGTTGTAGGGACTACTTTGTCCTTAACAGGGATGCTTTCTCTAGCCTCTTTCTCTGTCTGGCTTCAGTAGTGATATCCAATCCTCGTACGACTGCATCCCACATTTTCTTTTGTTCATCAATTTGTTTGTTAGTTAGAGTAGTAGTAGGTGTATGATGTTCAACGTCGACTCTATTTCAGCATCAGAATCTTTCGCTTCAGGGGATTTGGACTTCTGAACTTCTTTCGGCTTTTCTGCTTGTTTGACTTTAGTTGTCTTAGATCTGGTCTGCCTTGGAATAATAAATAGTGTCTTTCTAGGGACAGTCGCAGATACTTTCACAGATTTCTTCCCAATATTCTTCTGTTCAGCTAAGGCTTCTTCTTAAGCTGCTAGATATTCATCATATTTTCTATTATATGCTTGTTGCTCTTCTGGGCTCTTAAACTTCGGAAGGGGAGTAGGAGATCGTGGCGCTTCCTTCTTGCTTTTAGCTTCATCTCGAATGAGCTCTTCTTCTATTGACTCAACAACGAACTGAGCAATTTCTTCTATAGCAGCATGTGTTGAGGATCCTTCTCCTGATCCTGCAACAGCTCCAACATATACCAATTGTTGGTTCTGAGCATTATCTCCTTCCCTTTGACTCTTCTATCTATCCTCCTTAGCTCTTAGATCTCCAGCTTTAATCTCTTTGCTTACTCCTTCCCCCTTTTTGGTATCATCAAGTCCGGATATAAGGGTAGAGAGGGTAGTTACCTTAGTCTGAAGATTTTCGACGGCCGAGCTAAACCGTTCCAACTACGGATTGAACATCGTCTTTGCATCGATGTATCGCTCTCATTCATTTGTCATGAGCAGATCTGATAGTCATCAGTAGTTCAGATTTGGAGTTGTCAATCTTCTTGAGATAGTCTTCCACTAGAGTGATTGACTATCATCGAATTTCTTGACCCGTATCATGTTGTTCATTCAGTGCCTCAGAGACACTGTATGAGATGAATTTGTTTCGCTCTTCATTTGCGGTCTTGAGCTCAGTTATAATAAAAGTCAGTTTCTTAGTAAATGGCTTTGCTTGCGCATCGAGGAGTTGCTGAAATTGCGCGGATAGGTCAGTCTTTTGCACCTCTAATTTATTGGAGAGGATCATGTCAATATTTGGGACAATTGGAGTACTGACCCTCTGTACTTCAGTGGTTCAGGCATTCGGCTTCTCAGTTTGAGCTTTTGTGTACTGGGACCATTTGACATGGACATCTTTGGCCAGAAGTCTGTTCTTGTGTCCCTGACGTTTCAATCATTTGTTGAATGACTTAGTTGAGACATCAGGTATGTCTTCAGCTTGATAGCTCGATTCACTGAGTCTCTCCCCAGTTGTTGTGATCTGCTGCCTCGAGGAAGAAAGGGGGTCAGCAGCGATGACACTAGATGAAGGAGGTGGAGGTGGTGCATCATCGTGATCATTGAGAGATTTTTCCTCAATAGATTCTCCATGGTCTGCATGCTTGGGTGTTGAATCATTATCAATTTCATCATCATCCATGTGAGGTCCCAAGAGAGGAATCTCAGACGCAGTTGTACCTTTTGGCTGAATGGCTATATCTACTAGATCAGGATGATCTAGTATCTCTGGAATCTGTTCGACGATTTTAGTAACAATTGTGTTTTTCGCTCGTATAACAATTTCTGGTACTGACTCTTTAGTTGGAGAAACTACAGCCTGCTGAACGTCAGATCTGATGGGTTGTTCAGAATGAGTCTCTTTTGAGTCTATTTATGAGAGAAATGATATATTGACATATTCCATGTTATTCTTGTTGGGTTATGAGTCAGTAGATGGTACTCAGCTGTCTAGTGGTTAAAAGAATATTGGGGGAAATCATAGTAGTACTATGGAATTGAAGATCCCAAAACCCGGTGATATTAGTCGTCTTTGTGTGTACATAGGATTAGATGATGTATAGGTTAGACTTGTTTATTTTGATTATCTTTTGTCTAAGTCACGTACGGGGTAAACTGTTGGGCCGATCTTCCGACGAAGTTACTTTCCGAACCCCACGTCATCTTTGTAAGAGCTTGCGTTCTTGACCAAAGTGATCTTCACCTAAGTAGGAGACAGCTCATCGTCGATAAGCCATCGACGAAGAACATATGCAAAGCTCGAGTACCTTTAGCCGCCACCTGGTACCTACTCGGTAGATGTATTCCTTGTCGGCCGACTCGGTCGAAGAAGACAGAGACTTATCTAGTCTATTGTGTCCGACGTGAAAACGACCCAGTCGCACAAGTCTTTTTGAAGATCAGCAGAAGATCTTACGAGGTTGTTTGAATAGTCAACTTTGACTCGACACATTCTCACCAACCACAAACCTCGACCAATGAGAAGCCGACAACACCATATCTCGCTCTATACAAGAAAGTTGCTCTCATGTACGGATAATTAACTTTCTGCTTTGCAACAAATTTGAAATTATGGCCGTTTTCTTTGGAAGCTTGTGACACGTGGCATCGTCTTCTCCAACGGACATATGCACGCTCACAACTATAAATAGAGAAGAAATTCGAAGCTACACGCATGGGATTAAAAAGGGAAAAAGCTCAAGCTCAAGAACACTCTAGCGAACTCAACGCATTATACGGCGAAGAACTTGCTTTCATAGAATATTTGTATTTCTTCTCTCTAGAGTATTTAGATCCCTTTCTTCTCTAGACTAAGCTCATTGCGGATTTATAGCTTAGATTTCGAAGGAGTTCACTTTTAGTGAATTGTTCTTATTGTAAGAACTCCTTCTTAGTTGGAGATTATTCCATCCCTTTCGAACTTCGGTTTGAATTGTAAAGTCGCTAAGGACTATAACTTAGAAGGATCATCCGGTGCACGAGATACTGCCGAGGCTTGCTCGGTTTAATCAACAAGTTATCCTGCCATTGTCGGGACCGTGGACGTAGGATCTTGCGTATCCGAACCACGTTAAATCGCTTGTGTTCTTTCTTTTTTATTGCATATCATAACCGTTCAAAATCATATGTTTGCATAAAACGTGTTTCTAAAGCGCACGACGAAAATAACTTGATTTGTGAAAAGCATTTTTCAAAACCGAGACGAATCTCCGGGCCTCACACTTATCCGCACAACGTCTCCGACCGGAGTTTCGAACGACCGACAAAAAGTCGGTAGGAGAGCTCGATAGTTGACCCACTCGACCCCGTGATCGAAGGTTACTATTTGGCACTTGTTCATCAGTTGCACTAAAACGGCTCAGTGTCCTTCAGTTTGAGAAGAAGAAAGCGTGATCGAGTGTATTCACCCCCCCCTCTACACCTGACTATCGTCTCCGGACAACCAATTGGTATCAGAGCTTCGGTGTTCTTCTGATCGCCGGTTCTGTACTACTGGTTCTCTCGAACAGATCCTTGAAAACATTTTCACTGCACAAGCATCTCGTCTTTCATCCTTATACCCGTTCGCATAATGTCTGACATGTCAGGTATTAGGATGGTGCCGATGTTCTCAATAGAGAACTTCACGGTATGGCGCGTGAGAATGGAGGCACACCTCACATCGCTGCACGACAGCATGACGGACGTCCTGGAGACAGGACCCATCATTCCCATGATTGATAGCGTTCAGTTCGCAACTACGGGAGGTGTAGGAGCACAAATCGGTGCTTAGGTTCCCAAAGACAAATCAGCTTTCACGCCTGAAGAGAAAAAGCTGCACAACCTTGACCGAGTTGCACGAAATGCTATACTGACAACGCTCAGTGACTCATTTCGGGAGGGTGCAGGACTGCAAAACGGCAAAAGAGCTATGGGATGCTTTGGCTGTACTGAGCCAAGGAACCCCGCAGATCAAAGAAAACAAGCTGGAATTAGAGCTTCGAAGTTTGAAGCCTTTGCAATGGAGCCCAGTGAGACCATTGACGAGCTCGATGTCGATTTACAAACCAAGTCAATGTCATCAACGGGCTGGGGAAGGTGTTCACCAACAAAGAGATGAACACAAAGATCTTGAGAGCGCTACCTCGATAGAAGTGGCTTCCATTTGCTACTTATTTACGTCGCTTTGATCTAAATGCCCTAACTCCTGATGTTATATTTTCAGAACTAAAAACGGAGGAATTTGATCATAGTCTACCCCAAAAGTGTTCCAGTGCTCCAGCTGACACACAGATCGATCATGCTTTTAAAGCAACTGTCAGCAAAACCTGGATCCAAACCGATTTCCTCAAGCACGGCGGTGGCCACTATCGAAGCCAAATCTTGTGAGACTTCGGCACTGACCAGCTGGCTGTGATGGCTCTCAAATATCAGAGAGAAAAGGAGAGAGTCGAAAGGCGAGGAAATACAACGAGTTTCTCCCTCGGGTAAGAAAGATTATCGAAAAAGGGAAGAATCTAATCCTTCTACTGAATGCGGGGAACACGAGCCTGCTGCGAGTCCATCCAAAGCTTCAGTTGGAAAAAGCGACAGAACATCCACCTGTTATAAATGTAAGAAGGAGGGACACTATCAGTACGACGGTCCCGAACTCTCAGCTGCTCAACGAGCAGAATGGCAGGCCAGAAGAGAAAAATTTACCCAAAGAAGGCAGGCCTACATCGCCAGAGAGATATCCGATGACTCACTTGAGGAGGATACATTTATGTATTCCTCTGAGGACGAAGCTGCATTTGTAGCAGTTGAGATCGGAGAAACGGTTCTCGAAGGAACAATTGAATACTATCCGATGGCCGGAGAAGAGGCCGAGGTAAACTCCAAACTTAATATAACCTCTTTTTCACACAAAGACACACGACACGTGCTCGGTCACATATGATCCTCCTGGATGTGGTACAAGCATACGACGATCCGCTAGAGGAACAGATTCAATGAGCAGAGAGTTCGGCGAGAACGATCCGGGAACTAGAGATGGTAAAGGCTGAAAATCGAGACTTTCTTCGATTGTCGGGTCTCTACTGGAGTCGAGAATCTAGTTGCGAGACTCAAGGAAGAGATCGAATCTCTTATGACTAAGTCTCGGCTTCAAGAGACTCGAGATCTCGGTTCGACTAAGGACAAAAGAGACGAAATAGCCCGGCTCGGTCGAAGCTCTCGGACGTACGAAAGATTATGACTCACTCGGGAGGAGTGACGAGGTCCGCGAGGACGATGGCCGAACGATACCTTGGAGCTAAGGAGAAGCTAGAAAGTATGCTCGAGCACAACGGCCAACTATCATGAAAGAAGGACTTGGCTATACCCACAAAGCTTCTACCTCGAAAAGCTCGGAAGCGGGCGATAGGTTTGTCGGAGGAAAGGTGCAAGGCTGCGACAACACACCTCGGGCGAAGAACAAACGAAAAATGGCCGCACCTCGGCCCAAGCAACAACAAGCGGTTGACCAAAGGTTCCAGCCCCAGGACACCGCGATCAAATTCAGGGGGAACCAAGAAGGTCAGATGGGCAGAACAGTACCATGAGCCACTGTACGAGCACCCGGCTCGGTACGGCTCGTACTATTATGAGCCCGGGGTCGGGGAGAAGCGCAAAGACTCGAAGAAGAAAGCTCCCGAACCCAAAATCATCGCCAGAAAGTCGGTATCTCCGAGCACTTGTGGAGAAGAAAACGACAAGGTTCGAAGAAGAAGTCTCGAGACTTCTAAGGTTCCGAGGCAGATTTGGGTTCCGAAATCACCCACTAACATGTAAGGACCCAACTGAACCAAAGGGTACCTAAAAATGCTTCTGTTTTGCAGGTGCATAAAGACCCATGGATAGTGGACAGCGGCTGCTCAAGACACATGACGTACCAGAAGAGCCTGCTGACCAACTATGTACAAGAAGATGGTCCCAGAATTGAGTTTGGTGACAACTCTAAAGGCTACACAAGGGGCTATGGAACGCTGAATATTGGGGCGCTTCGGTTCCAAGAGTAACATATGTTGAAGGACTTCAACATAATATCCTTTTTGTCAGTCAATTCTGTGATAATCTTAACAGAGTAATCTTTGACGCTGGTTTCTGTGATATTATTGATAAATCTACAGGGAAAACAGTGTTATCAGGTTCGCGGAAGAAAAACATATACATTGCTAACTGGAATACCGCAGAACCTGAGGCTTGCTTGCTCGCACGAGACGAAATCCGGTGACAAGTCGGGATGGCTATGGCATAAGAGACTCGGCCACCTTGAACTTCAAGACTATGAACAAGATCGCCAAGAACTCTAAAAGTCGAGGACCGCCCAACGAATCGTTCATCAAAGACGAGAAATTGTGAAGCATGCTTGAAGGGAAAGCAGACAAAGAAAAGCAATCCACCTATTCCTTCACCTTCTACTGATGGAATCCTTCAGCTGCTGCACATGGATTTATTCGGGCCAGTTTCTCCAGTGACTATTCGAGGCAAGAAGTATGCCCTTGTCGTTATAGACGACTACTCGAGATATACATGGGTAATCTTCATCGCCAACAAATCTGATGTCATGACTGAGTTACCTAAACTACTGAAAAAGCTCAGTGTGGAAAAGGACATCAAGATACAAAGAATTCGCTCAGACAGAGGAACATAATTTCTCAACTCAGTAGTTAAAGAGTACTGCGAGAAAGAGGGAATTCAGCACGAGACATCAGTTGCTCGTACTCCTCAACAGAACGGACTTGCTGAACGCAAAAACAGAACACTCAAAGAAGCGAGTAAGGACGCTCCTAGCGGACTGCGGGCTACCCTCTAAGTTCCCGGGCGAGATGCTGCCGACACGCACTGCTACACTCGAACCGCTCACTACTTACACAGCAACACATGAAGACACCATACGAATTGTGGAAAGGGAGAATTCCTTCTATTTCTTATTTTCATATTTTTGGTTGTCCGTGCTTTATCCACAATAACGGGAAAGATCGGTTGAAGGTCTTTGATAGCAAATCTGATCAAGGGGTATTCTTAGGATATTCCCGAGTCAGTAAAGCCTTCAGAGTCTTTAACTATCGGACTCTTTGCGTGGAGGAAAGCCCTCATGTAGTTTTTGATGAGTTTGTTACTAAGAACAGGAAACTACGGAGACAAATGCGATGATGTCGGCAAGAAGCTACGGGATCTCGGACGACCGATAAAACTGAAAAGATTCAGCATTGTTGGGATGATGAGTCAGATGATGAAGAAACTCAGACTCAACCAACAGGCGATGTAGCTGACCTGGTTGATTCTACTTAACAGAATTAACAACAGGTAACAAAGGTCGATGAGGAAGCCCCAGTGGTAACTGAGACCTCTACTAAGAATATAAACTCAGGGGGAACGATTAATGTTCCTGAGCTAAATGCCCCGAACACCGGAAACTTCGGTAGATCCTAACCTTCTTACTGAACTGCTGCAATCTCAGAACAGTACTACTGAAATACCTAACACTCCTACTGATTCTGCAGAAGTAGTATCAGAAGAAGAAGCCAGACTCAGACGTTCATGGCTTGACGCTCATTCTTCAGATCTCATAATAGGAGATCTATCAGCAACGATAAGAACAAGATCGAGATTAAATCAAGGAGAAAGCTCACTTTATTCTTGTTTCTTGTCTACAGAGGAACCTCAATCGATAGAGGACGCACTTAACGATGCTGACTGGATCATCGCCATGCAAGAAGAACTGAACCAGTTCGACAGAAATGAAGTTTGGGAGCTTGTTGACGGACCTGACATCGGCATGTGATCGGTACTAAGTGGGTCTTCAAAAACAAGCGTGATGAAAACAACGTCATCGTCAGAAACAAAGCTCGACTAGTTGCCAAGGGATACAGTCAAGCAGAAGGAATCGACTTTGATGAAACTTTCGCTCCAGTCGCAAGATTGGAAGCCATTCGTCTTTTCCTAGCCTACGCAACGCATCAAGGATTCAAAGTATATCGAGATGGATGTAAAGTCGCTTTTTACGAACGGCGTGCGAAGGAAGAAGTCTACGTGCAACAACCGCCCGGTTTTCAGCAGGGACATCAAGTGTACAGACTTCGGAAAGCTCTGTATGGGTTAAAACAAGCACCCAGGGCTTGGTACGATACCCTATCAGACTTTCTACTTCGAAAAGGTTTTCGAAGGGGACGATGGATCGCACCTGTTCGAGCATAAACTCGGGAGATGACATCCTACTGGTGCAAATCTACGTGGACGACATCATTTTCGAGTGCGAGAAACGAGACCATATGCCGGAGAGTTCGAGAAGATGATGAAGGAGAAGTTCGAGATGTCCATGATGGGAGAGATGAATTATTTCCTTGGATTTCAAGTGAAGCAATCATCTGAAGGAATCTTCATCAATCAAGCTAAATACACTCGAGATCTTCTCAAAAGATTCGGCTGCGATTCGAGCAAGCCAGTCAAGATCCCCATGAACACAAATTTTAAAATCGATCTAGACAAAGAGGGAGCTTCTGTTAACTCTACTGATTATAGAACTATTATTGGTTCTTTATTATATTTAACAGCTAGCCGACCTGACATAACTTATGTTGTAGGTGTATGTGCAAGATTTCAAGCGGATCCCAAGCGAAGTCATCTAGACTCAACAAAGAAGATTATGCGATATCTAAGAGGAACACCTGACGCTGGGTTGTGGTATCCTGCTGATGATAATCTTATACTGACAGGTTATTCTGATGTTGATTATGCAGGATGCAGGATAGATCAAAAGTCGACTTCCGGAACGTGTCAGTTCCTAAGCAGCAAGCTGATATCATGGTTTTCAAAGAAACAACACTCAGTAGCAACGTCCACTACTGAAGCTGAGTATATGGCTGCTGGAAGTTGCTGTGCCCAGATCCTTTGGCTTCGACAACAACTGAGAGATTATGGTATCATTCAGAATGAAGTGCCCATCTACTGTGACTCCACAAGTGCTATTGCAATAACTCAGAATCCAGTTCTACATACGAGATGCAAACACGTGGATATCCAACACCACTTCATCAGAGATCATGTCGAGAAGAAGGATATCAGAATGGAGAAAGTCCATACTGACAAGCAAAGGGCAGACATATTGACCAAACCACTAGCTGAGAACAGATTCAGAGAACTATCAGTTGAGCTAGGTCTACTGGATCCTACTGAGTCACGCCAGTAGAAGACAACTACTGATAACTGCAATTGGCAACAATTGGTATCAGACGGAAGGAACCAATATGACAGGTCAGATGATCAGTACAGTGATTCAATTGGGAGAATCATACTGTACACAGCAAGGGGGAACGTGGTCTTCAGTACGTCAACCATCCTCCTAAGTCTTAACGGTAACCAGCTGATCGTAAAAGTTCAGCTGAAGAGGTTTGCGTAGTATTGAATACTTAACATTTTTGTTGACATGCTTGCATTTATTATATCAGTCGCTCGCATTCAGTGGTTAAGAAACATTTATTTCCCGCCATCATACCGTTCTCATTCAAATTGATTCGGTAATTAATGCTGCCTACAACGCATTTAATGCATGTCTTCTCACTTACCCTTATTACGCATCATCCTACATAGGGTCTATAGTAGAGGCGGCTTTGTAATCATTCAGTTTATAACATATAATCTCAGCCGCAGATAACATTGAAAGATTAAATCCTGACCGTTCGATCTAAACGGTTATTAAGCTTGATCTTGGTTATTAAGCTTGATCTTATAAAACCTTTCAACTTCTCTACTCGACTCATTTTTCCGCTATTTCCACTTTAGAGCTCTTTCTGCAAATCAATTTTTCCTCAAAATCTCTCAACTAATCTGATTTCTAGCATTCACAAGCTCTACACTACTTGGTAATGTATTAAATTCTGCTCAAAACTCTACTGACTCATTCTATTTTCAAGTGCTAACAAGTTATTTTGCAGATTTTAATGGCGAATGTTCATGACCCCTCTGATATGAACGAGATCATACTCTCACGGATTCAGTTCGAACCCACCATGGCGCTTCGTCAAGTGGATCTTCCATACCTTGAGCCTGTCTTCGAGGCGCTTGAACAATCTGGACTTCAATGGCTCGTATCCAAGCAGCCTAGGGCTTATTTTCCGAGGCAAGTTGCGGAAGTATACCTCAACTGGAGGACTCTCACGTCCGGAGGAGAAGAATCTTCCTTCTCGTATATGCAGGAGGTTATCCCAAACTCGTGGGATGTGAGTCAACGCGTCTTCAACATCCGAGATGTAGTGGGACTGACGTTTGATCTCCCAGACAGTGGTATTTCTCCTATTGGCTACAAGGAGAAGGAGATGAACACGTATGTTCAGAAGTTCTGTGGGAGGCAGGACATCAGCTTCAAAACTGCTCTACCAAAGAACCCTGCTGCTACCTCGGTCAGGGGGGCTCGCCTACATTGTGTCACATATTCGACGAGCTCCGCAGGATCTTACGATCAGCTGTCTAAGCCACGTATTCAGCTGATGATGGCTATAGACGACGGAGTCCAAGTGAACTGGACAGATTATTATGTAGCCGAGCTGAAGGCTCAGGCGCAAAAGTTCACCACCTTACCCACTGGTGAGCGAAAGATGATTAGCGTTGGGAAGCTACTGTATGGGACCAAGATGTCCATACTGATCGAGCAATCAATAGCAAGGAATTCTTCATTTGTCGACGCCAAATACTTCGACAGCAAGCTAATAAAATTCAAAACTAAAGCATTTGCCGAGAAGTCACGTTGGGCGAGGGCCGCCTGATCAGAAGAGAGAAAGATCAGCTGTTGTTTTGCCCCCTCGCGCCGACCCTCCGAAAAGGAAAAAGGCTGACTAAAACTGGACCTGCTGAGGTGCCAGTAGAACAAGCTAAACCAGCCTCTCCTCCTCCTACTGAAGAACACATTCTTGACTCCGACACAGGAATGGAGGGAGCCACACTTAAGGATAAGGTACAAGTGATCAGCTCCGAGGAGACTCAGTCGGACGTCAGGATTCCGACTAAAGAGACTTCCTCTGAGTGGACGACCATCCACTCTACTTGCCTCCAAGCCACAAGTGAAGTCCACTCACAGATCCCTGAGATATCTGATCATTCAGATCTGGTGGAAATAGCCATAAGGGCTAGGAGTTCGAATCTTCTTGAGGTTCCCGAGTTGGGACATACTCGAAGAGATCATAAGGACTCGGAGGCGGCTCTTTCATTACTTGCTTGAAGAGCAAGAGTTGCAGTCAGCAATTGGGTTCGGGGAACCAGCTGATCTGGCAACATTCGAAGATTTGAGGGCGACAATGCTCTATCTGCTGAGCTTGCGCACCTCAGTGCCCGACGACAGTCATTAGCCACCATCTCCTCCTGATAATGAGAATAATGGAGATAAGGATGAGGAGATGGAACAGGTATCACCCAAGGATGCAGAGTTGGGAGGCTCTGCTGAGGGTCCCACTCCCCGCGAGAAGGGCAAATCACCACCTCCGTCCACATCAGGTGATGCCCCGGTGCCTCGAAGCGCGATCGAGAGCAACTACTCGCGATTTCGAGTAAAGGATCGGAACAAGCTCGTATCGATACAACCAATCGGTTCTGTCACCTCTAAGTCGGTGAACAAGGCCATAAGACGGCAAGGGAACAAAAATCGTCTCTTAGCCAAAGATGTTCATACAAAATGGGCCCAGTATACTAAGGCCCAAACGGTCAGTGTATCCCGACTAGCTAAAGGCGTGAAGAAAGCCTCAGAAGCTCCTACTCCTCAGCTGAATATTCAGGAGATAATTGAGACCGCCTTAGCGGCTCGGAAGGTAGATTTGGAAACACGAGTCGGCGGCTCCTTCGGACTCGGCCAGAAGATTTTCTCCGAGCGGTAGCTCGAGGCTCTTTGCTTCGATCAAGGCCGAAATGGAAGAAAGGAATAAATTGGCCACCTCCGGCCTACAAACTGCTATAAAACAACAGGGCGGAGGCCCTTAAGGCCATTCGAAAAGAGATGACGGATTCCCACGATCGAGGCTTTGCTGAAACTCCGTCGAGAGTCGGCCGCGCAGCCTTAAACAATTCGTAGCCGATCAAGGAAAAGATTGGGAAATGTACTTTGCGACCTCGTCAAAGACTTCGAATCCACTGCCACTCTCATTAAAGAATCAGTCTACAACGTCGAACGAGAAATCAAAGCCATCTGCTCTCACCTCTCTAAGGCGTATGATGCCAAAAAGGGGGAAGAAGAAGTAAAGGAAGAAACTGAGGCGAAACCGGTTGTGGTCGAATTGGTGGAGGAAGGAAGTAAGGGGGAAAGGGCCAGCACAGCTCAAGGAGAAGGGTCAGCCGCTCGAAGTCGGGACCCGGTCAGTAGTACTCCTGCTGGAATACACCCCTACGAGGCGGGCAGTGGCCATGGGCGGTTCCCATCTCATCTCGCCCGGCCACATAGACGAAATTGCAAAATTCTTGGATCAAGAAGAAGGAGAAGAGCCTCATGTATTGCCACCGCAGAGATCGGGGAAGGAGATCGCCACTGAACCCATTTCTCCATCTTCCCGGCTCGCAAGTTCAAATCAAAAGCGGAGCAAGAAGCCTATGATCTTCGGATTGCTCAACGGCTTCGGGATAAGCTTGATCATGAGCATCAGCTGGAAGAGGCTAAGAAAGGCAAGAAGCCAAAGAAAGGTGTTGGAATGCCTAAGGCCAAGAAGGCTGAGGATGAGAAGAAAGCTCAGGAGGAGCTAGCCAAGGCCTTAGTGTCGAGGTCCGGCCCAATTGCACGAGTTATTATCCGACTAATCTCACACTTGAGCGGGAGGCGGAGGACATAGCTACTTGGGAAGCCACGCTGCAGGGACTAAATCTCGGGAGAGGAGACACAAGGGCGGCGCTCTCGAGAGAGAAAAAGAGGATAGCCGACATGGCTAAAATGATTAGCCTTATCTCGCAAAGCCAACAACCGATCCAAGGAAGCGGATTCCACGAGGATCCAAGTTCGAAGGGCACCTTATATCAAGAAGGAGCCTACACCTCATGTGGATAAATGGGTGCCACCGAGTTCAACGAGCATGGGAGGAACCGAAAGAAGACTTTATTAAGGGATACTATGTGTGGGGTATCTATGAGGCGACGGACCAAGCGGATCAACACTTTGATGAACTTATCGATCGATTCGATATAGAGTTCGAGAATCGAGATTCGTCGAATCATGGAGAGAGAGAAAATACCCTTCGAGCTCCGGCCTTCGGGCGAATCCCTCCTCCTAGGACTACTCGCGGCGTCTTTGTGCACAAAAGAGATTGAGAGAGAAGTAGAAGAAGCTGCTGTTCATCTATGTCTGAATATGAACGATCCAGATGATTATGAGGAAATCCAGGTTCTACGCTCAAGAGTCTACAAGTTTTACTACCTGGACCTTCCAGCTGACAAGTTTGCTAACTTTAAGAAACGCACGAAGAATTTCAGAAGTCAGACTTGATCTCTTATCTCATATTTGTTGTAATAGTAATAGGACCCATGTACTCTCTATCTATATATATATTGGTTCCTATTGCTTGCCAGACAATTACTCATTGTCTCATGGCTTTTGTTTGTGTTTTCTCACAGCTGATCACTAAGTGATCTGACACACACTCACATAACCGTTTCTCTATTTTTGCCTATATCTCGCCTACTGACTTGATGTTTTATTGATCATCTTGATTGTCTTCTGATGAATCAGGGAGAAATTGTTGTCAGTAGATTAGCCATCCGTTCCTTATTTTAGAATAGAGGCTAGATGGTTAGAAATAGAGGTTTTGGCATCATCAATTAGGGGGAAATTGTTGGGTTATGAGTCAGTAGATGGTACTCAGCTGTCTAGTGGTTAAAAGAATATTGGGGGAAATCATAATAGTACTATGGAATTGAAGATCCCAAAACCCAGCTGATATCAGTCGTGCTGTGTGTCTATAGGATTAGATGATGTATAAGTTAGACTTGTTTATTTTGATTATCTTTTGTCTAAGTCCTGTACGGGGTAAACTGTTGGACCGATCTTCTCGACGAAGTTACTTTCCGAAACCCCACGTCATCTTTGTAAGAGCTTGCGTTCTTGACCCGGCGGTGATCTTCACCTAAGTAGGAGACGACCCATCGGTGATAAGCCATCAACGAAGAACATATGCAAAGCTCAAGTACCTTGCAGCCGCCATGGACCTACTCGGTAGATGTATTCCTTGTCGGCCGACTCGATCGAAGAAGACAGAGACTTATCTAGTCTCTTCGTGTCCGACGGAAAAAATGACCCGATCGCACAAGTCTTTTCGAAGTTCAGCAGAAGATCTTACGAGGTTGTTTGAATAGTCAACTTTGACTCTGACACATTCTCACCAACCACAAACCTCGACCAATGAGAAGCCGACAACACCATATCTGCTCTATACAGTAAAGCTGCTCTCATGTATAGTAATTAACTGCTCTGCTGCAACAAATTCGAAATTATGGCCGTTTTCTTTGGAAGCTTGTGACACGTGGCATCGTCTTCTCCAACGGACATATGCCTGCTCACAACTATAAATAGAGAAGAAATTCGAAGCTACACGCATGGGATTAAAAAGGGAAAAAGCTCAAGCTCAAGAACACTCTAGCGAACTCAACAGATTATACAGCGAAGAACTTGCTTTCATAGAATATTTGTAGTTCTTCTCTCTAGAGTATTTAGATCTCTTTCTTCTCTAGACTAAGCTCATTGCCAGATTTATAGCTTAGATTTCGAAGGAGTTCACTTTTAGTGAATTGTTCTTATTGTAAGAACTCCTTCTTAGTTGGAGATTATTCCATCCCTTTCGAACTTCGGTTTGAATTGTAAAGTCGCTAAGGACTATAACTTAGAAGGATGCGTCCGGTGCACGAATACCGCGAGGCTTGCTCGGTTTAATCAACAAGTTATCCTTGCCATTGTCAGGACCGTGGACGTAGGATCTTGCGTATCCGAACCACGTTAAATCGCTTGTGTTCTTTACTGTTTTATTGCATATCATAACTGTTCAAAATCATATGTTTGCATAAAACGTGTTTCTAAAGTGCACAGGCAAAAGAACTTTATTTGTGAAAAGCGTTCTTCAAAACTGAGACGAATCTCCGGGCCTCACACTTATCCGCACAACGTCTCCGACAGAGTTTCGAACGACTGACAAAAGTCAGTAGGAGAGCTCAGTAGTTGACCCACTCTGACCCTGTGATCGAAGGTTACTATTTGACACTGTTCATCAGTTGCACTAAACCGCTCAACTGTCCTTCGGTTTGAGAAGAAGAAACGTGATCGAGTGTATTCACCCCCCCCCTCTACACTTGACTATCGTCTCCGGACCAACAATTCTCTATGAGAATAATTTAACTTGTGTTGCACATCTTAGTGTAGACCTTGAAGATAACATTGAAGATTATTATCTTGAGGGAGAGTGATAAATTGTAAAAAATCTTGAAGATGAGACTAACCCCTAAAGGTTAAATGGTTGTATTCTTTTTTCCTTTCTAAGTTTTTTCCCAAATGATTTTCTTAGTTAAGGTTTTTAACGAGTCATCCAATGCAACACACGAGTAAATGAGTCATTAAGATTGATTCACAAAAGAGCCAATGCAACACATGACCTCCAAAAGAGTGGCGACATCAACATCCAACAAATTCGTTCAAGTGACAATTTAGCAGATTCTTTTACGAAGGCATTACCAATATCAACATTCAAGAAGTTGGTACACAATATTGATATGCGCCGACTCAAGGATCAACAATGACTATATGGAGGGGGAGCAGTTCTACTCTTTTTTGTTCGACCAGATTTTATTCCAATGGGTTTTTCTGGCAAGTTTTAACGAGCCAGTAGTTTCTTTTAGGGATGCTCAATCAAGGAGGAGTGTTGTAATATTATTTTATAAATACTTACCATATATTGTAATGATTATGTAAACCCTAAAAGTCCATGAGTCCATCTGTAACTTTATAAATAAAGGTTTTTTGGTACTTATATTAATACATATTTATTTTTAAATATCTCGTTATATCTATTGTTCTATACTTCTCTTTAGTTTATAGCAATACTCAAATTAAAATAAACTAAAAATCCCACTAGTAAAATGCACCGCGAAATATGAATTATGATGAATTTGAATTGGAATATGAATACAGTTTGAATAATTTATCAAATGAAGTGATTAGTGATTACTAATACCGGCTTGTATGACGCTAATGAAGGGTAAATAACTTAATACTACATTCGTCCCGTTATTTTCGGCACACTTCATTTCGGCACGAAAATTAATAAAGTAGATGATTAAGAATGAGATATGAGTAGATGATAAAGTAGGAGAGAGAAGATGAGTCAGAATGGATGATAAAGTAAGAGAGAGAAGATGATAAAGTAAGAAAAAGTAGGAGAGAGATAAGATGGTAAAGTAGGAGATAGATGATAGTTATTTCTAAATTAGGAAGTGTATCAGAAATAACGGGACGGTCCATTTTGGGAAAGTGTGCCAGAAATAGCGGGACAGAGGTAGTAATATTCTCCATATACTCTTAAATAGTTATTAAGCCCAATTAATTATAATACGGCATAATAAAACCCAGTCCATCAAAGAAGCCCAAATCACATGAAATCGCATGAAGGGTAGCTCAGTAATTCCGCAAACGGTATGGGTTATAAACTCTCACAATAACAAAACCCTAATTCGCACACCTCAGTTCCTCGCCTCCCTCTCCACCAAATCGCAAACATGGCGACGGCGACCCCTCCCGCAACCGAATCCGTTCAGTGCTTCGGCCGCAAGAAGACTGCTGTGGCCGTCACTCACTGCAAGCGTGGCCGCGGTCTGATTAAAATCAACGGTGTACCCATCGAGCTCATCCAGCCGGAAATCCTCCGCTACAAGGCGTTTGAGCCGATTCTACTTCTCGGTCGCCACCGCTTCGCTGGCGTCGACATGCGCATTCGAGTGAAAGGAGGTGGTCACACCTCCCAGATTTACGCCATCCGTCAGTCCATTGCTAAGGCCCTAGTCGCCTATTACCAGAAGTATGTGGACGAGCAGTCGAAGAAGGAGATCAAGGACATTCTCGTCAGGTATGACCGGACTTTGCTGGTGGCTGATCCCAGGCGCTGCGAGCCGAAGAAGTTTGGAGGACGCGGTGCCCGTGCGAGGTTCCAGAAATCCTACCGTTAAAATGTTGGTAGTGATTACGCTTCTATTGCTATCATCGATGCTAAAATTTTATTTTGTTGGGACGAATTAAGAATCCGTATTGTTGTGTTTTTTTTATGTTCGGAATTTTGTTCTTTTTCTGCTGAAGATTGTGAGAGACGCCTTTTGCTAATTGTTTTTGCCTTAACCGTTTAGTTTTATTTTTCTGTCCTCGTGTGATTTTACTGGCAATAATTTGAACATTTGTGCTCGAAAATTCGTGATATCCTGAATTTATTATCTTTTCTTAATTTGCTTAGTATTTGCTTGAATGTGCCCTTCATGATCTCATCTGATAAATGTTTGACACTCGTTATAGCAGCATTATTTTGTGATTTTTCTATTGTTATTCATTTACCCTGTATAAATGTAAATGGTTGTTTTTTAAGTAGAAAACATAAACCCCATACCGTATTTATTTTATAGCTGCAATGCTATACGTATAACAATATCTTATCTTTTGATTGAAATGTTTCTTCAACGATTCATTTTTGTATCAGATTGCTCTGGTACTATATGTATTTTCTTGGAATTGTTGTGGCCTTCTCTTATGTTGGCAATGATAAAAGCAACAGTATTTTGTGGGAAACATGTGATACTATATCGAACCTGTTCTATCTCTATCTGTTGAGGGTAGCACTTGCCTTGAGTCTGCCATTAGGTGTATTCAGTTGCATTTCATAATCACATCTGATAAATGCTTGAAAGTCCGTAGTGTTTCTTGAGGTTTTTGTACAGTCCCTTTAGAAAGGTTTGAAAAACAGTTGTTTGTTATCTAGAAAACATAAACCCCCAAAACTATATTTATTCTTATAGGGGAAGGCTTAGTGATATCTTGTTTTTTTGATCATCCTGGAGCTTGAAATGTTGCTGTAACCATTATCAGATTGCTTTGGTTCTGAAAGCTTACTTGTTATTTGTCTTTTCTTGGAATTGTTGTCATCTTTCTTAGGATGTAGCAAAAGCAATTGGGTCTAAGTGATTCATATTTTTATGTTCTTTATTAAGATGACATAATTGATGCCAAATTTATGATTCATATATGTTTTTCATTCTAATGTTTTGATTTATTTCTTTGCGTTATATTTATGAATTGTATAGTACATCCTTTCGCTCATTTTTATAATGGCATCAAATATTTATCCATTTTTCCCAGCCTCTGCCGTCTTCCCCTCTTGCTTTGCCTTGATAAACATTCAGCTTTGTACATCGTATTGATTACAAGTAGTTCAAAATTTAAGAATTGAAATAGTATTTGAGTGTGGTTCAGGATGGAATTCAAATCTTGTAGTTAACTGTTTCGGATCTTTCGATATGTTTATAACATGAAATAAGAATTCAATGAAATGTACCCAAGTGTATTAAATGAATTAAAATCACTAAAAGCCCTCCATTGAATCCCACTACTTTATACATTTATATAAATCATCTATCTCCATACCAATTATTTCTAAAACATTAGCAAAGTAGTAATTTTCAATCTAGTGTAATTATTTCTTTGAATCATTTTTGGATATTCATATTTTGAAAAGTAATATTCTTGATATTTGATGTAATTAGGATTCCAATTTTAAATTTAATTTGCCAAATACCTTTTAAAATAATATTTCGCTATCTACTGCAAAGGAAGGCGCTACTCCCCACTTGGTGATATCGAAATGTATACAAAATCCTGATGCCTTTTTTATTCCCGTTTCCGGAGTGTTTGAAGTTATTATCCTCCATCACATGTTTTGTTTCGATCAGAACAGGAAGCTACTACATGCGCATCTTCTAGACCCATGAGAGAGAGAGAGAGAGAGAGACATTATGAATTGGGAGTTTCTTCTTCGTGATCGTCTAGAAGTTTTCTAATATACGACTACATTGCAAACTTTCGAACTAGGCTAGTCTCTTTATCAATATTTCATTTTCTTATATTAAGAGACATTATTTGATACAAGACTATTTTTTTATTCTATTTTCCCGTACTTGATTTCCATTATATATATATATATATATATATAGATATTTAAATTACTAGTGCCAGTTAAGTTTTCTGAAATAGTTTACTCCTAAAGTCGCCGCCTCTCTATCTCGCCATGGAGAGAGACGATCAACCACTGACTCCCGCCGGCCGCCTCTTTCTGCAACCTCTAATGAACCAGATCATCAGCGCCGTCCTCACCGTCGAGTTCCCCATCGACATCCACACATTTAAGGCCGAAGTCGAGACCTCAATCATGCTCAAACACCCTCGCTTCTGCAGCCTCCTGGTTCGAGATTCCGCCGGCCGCGAGCACTGGCGCCGAACCGCCGTCGACATCGATCGCCACCTAATTGTGCGCCACCACCCTCTCACCGACGATCCGTCCTCCGATGACGCCGTCGACGATTACATCGCCGATCTGGCCGTCTCGTCTCCTCTCCCCACCGACAAACCGCTGTGGGAAATCCACCTACTGATGGCGCACAAAACTCTTTATTTCCGCTTGCACCACGCCCTAGGGGACGGGATCTCATTGATGTCGTTGCTCCTATCGTGCTGCAGAAGAGCCGATGATCCGGCGCAGCCACTCACCGTCGGCGCGGAGGCTCCGTCGCGGCGGAGGAGGTGGAGCGTGTGGTCGTTGTTGATGGTTGTTTGGTACACCTTGATTTATGCCTTGGATTTCACGTTGAGAGCGGCGTGGAGGAGAGGTAAGACCACCGCCGTGAGCGGCGGCGATGGAGTTGAGCTCTGGCCGAGGAAATTGGCGACGGCGAGGCTCCGACTCGATGACATGAAGGTTGTCAAAGGAGCGGTTGCTAACGCGGTGAGTTTCTCGCAATCGTTAGATTTGAATGTTTTCGAGTTCATCACCGTTGGATTTTTTTTTTGTTGCTTTGCTAATTTATGGTGCTGGCTGCTTTCCATATACAGAAATGAAAATTCCAAATTAGTTGGCCACCAATTATGTACAGTTGGTCGCCACGTGGCCTTTTATTTTAGCATATTTCCTCAACACCTTCCATTTTTTCTACCAAAATCTTTACCAGTCTTTTACGAGAATCTAAAATATCATCTTTTGAGGAAAAAAAATCTCAAAAACGCTTATATTACTAGTATTCTTTAACATTTATTTGATCTTTTTCCATTTTTATATATTTTTCGTCGAAAATAATTTAGCAAAGTTTAATTAGATTTTCCGCATTACAATATATATAACTTGTTATTAGAAGTAATTTATTGTCTTATTTTATACAATTTACTGTCCGATCTTATTGGTAGATGTCATATTCATATTAGTGGACAAAAATTAATAGAATTAAATACTACTACTTGATTAGAAGGACATTTACTTTCTGATAATAATGAATTAATTAAGGGGTCCATTTTCTATGAAAACGCCCACCAGTCTCGTGGCCTGCATAGAGACTTTCAACCTAATCATTTCATGATATATATCAAATAATCCAGTTCTTGATGATAATTGTTATTACAACTTGTTTTCTTTCTGTGATGGAGTTATAACAACTATAAAATAGGAAACGTATTTTCTTTGAACTTGTATTTATTACTCCCTCCGTCCCATTCATAATGTCTTGTTGGATTTAAGCAGAGTTTAAGATAATGGGTGTAAATGTTAAAGTAGTGGTTTAAAAGTATAAAATTGTGGGGTCTACTTATTTAGATGATTGTGGTTCACTCATTTCTTACCATTTTAGGTATGAGACAATATGAGTGGACAACCCGAAATAAGATATATGACGCATATGAATGAGACGGAGGGAGTAGTAAGTTTGTGAGTTAATACCTACAAAGATATAAATGTTACTGTATGATATGAATATTGTTGCTTGCAATGTGTGTGCAGACTATTAACGATGTTCTTTTCGGTGTAATAACATGCGGGTTGTCGCGGTACTTAGACATGAGATCCCCTAAAGGTAAATAATTAATTATCATGATTTCATTTCTCTAAACTCACATGATATTCTTATCATGTTTAATTTCTGCTGCTGTAGCTCTGCCTGAGGGGCTTCAGATAACTGGTGTTGCGATGATTAATTTGAGGCCTCAATCAGGGTTGCAGGTCAGTCACTTGTAATTTCCCTATTCACTTTACCTCCAAATTATTTTCATATCAATCTAGCTTCTCTAAATCTTATATGATTCGTTTGTTTTCAGGATATGTCAAAGCTGATGATGAATAACGATTCAGAAACTCGTTGGGGAAACAAATTTGGGATGCTTCTTTTACCTGTTTGTTACCACAAAGGCAGTTCGGATCCAATCCAGTTTGTGAAGAGATCCAAGGCTATGATCGACAAGAAAAAGCTTTCCTTAGAAGGCCCCTTCTCCTATAACGTTGGCAACTTAATCATGTCCCTGTTCGGACCAAAAGTGAGTTCGAGTTACTACAAATTGTATTGCAGCTCTGCGTTTCTTGGAAGCAGAATATGAGACCCATTTGGTGGTGTGTTTTGCAGATTGCTAGCCTCCTCAATTACCGGATCGTCTGTAATACAACTTTTACTATATCCAATGTGGTGGGCCCCAGGGAAGAAATCACAGTCGCAGGCAACCCTGTGAAGCGCATAAGGGTGACTTCAAGCAGCCTACCACATGTAATGTAATTTGTTGTCCAATAATTTGACCAATTCAGAGAGGAGTAGAATCGTGATGTGTTATGGTCATATTGTTGTTTTGTGCAGGCAATCACAATGCATATGGTGAGTTATGCAGGAATGGCTGACCTGCAAATCCTAGTAGCCAAAGACATAATCCCAGACCCCAAAATGCTAGCCAAGTTTTTTGAAGAGGCGTTGCTTGAAATGAAGGAAGCAGCTGAGGCTGCACATGAATCTTGAGCCCAAGTGTTTTTTTCACGAATTATTCATGTATACTGTCAATTTCTAATTAAAGTTTTCTTTAATTATATATAAAAACTAAAGAAAATAGACGAGAACCCATGCATGTCGTGCAACATAATGCAACAGTAACACTACTAACATTAAAAACTTCCCAAATGCAAGGAGAGATCAAGACAGGAGAATCAGATTTCATACACTTGAGTTAGTTAAATAAAAAGGATAAGAAAGAAGCTCCATTAACAGAATCAACCCCCACGCATATGTGCTCCCAACTCACCAAACTGCTCATCAGCTTCCACAGTGTCTGCTGACAACCGAACAGCATCCAGCTTCTGCTTCAGGATATCAATGGCATTGAGGAACAATTGAGAGGCTTTTATGGCTCCAGTGGTCTCAACTGTGAATATGAAACTGTCTTCCTTGGCATGGATCTCCACAAGCCCAGGTTTACCCATTGCTTCCGCTTTCTTAATTACTTCATCATCGTAGGTATAAGCCTCAGCATCATGAACATAAACCTGGAAAAGGGGCCAAATAAGCAACAAATTAGCATTGACAGTTGATGTAAAACTTCAAAAGCAACATAGTACAAAGCCGTGAAAATGAATTATATCTAGGATAGTGATGGTCTCAATCCACTATTCACACCAGAATTCAGCAATAACCTGAGCTTAAGATGCATTTTTATGTAGAGTGTCAGCTAGATAGAGAGCCAGAATACAGTCGAAAGAAGTTCACATAGAACAGAAATCAATTCCACAAAAAATTGCCTTCTCTAAACTATAAAGGCCATGAATTATATCCTCTTGAGAGATAAAGAAGGCCAAGTTATGAATCTGGGATTATCAAATGCATGAATGCCCATTCGTAGAATAAAGAATTTTCAAAAGTAAATCATGAGAAAAAAGAGACTCCTAGTACGATGCTTCAAGGTTTTAAAAAACCCAACTGAGGCCCGCCTCGAGGCCCGCCTCGAATCGAAACGGCGAAAAAACGCCTTGAGGCTTACGCCTCAGTCCATGCGTTTCTTTTGAGCGCCTCGTTCCGGCAAGGTGCGTCTCGAGGCGCGCCTTTGAGGCATTTTTTCATTGAGGCGGTCCCTTTTTTTATCGGGCCATAATTCGAATTCTTATTAAATTAATGTAATTGAGCTTAAATCCAATTACATTAATTAGATTTTCAATTAGCCCAACCCAAAATATTTAGATTAAAATTAAAATTGAGTAGAAAACAGCGTGAATTGTGAATTGTATTGTTGGGCCGCTCCTCCCTGCCGTCGTGAAATTGCATTCTCGCGCCGTGAAATCGTGAATTGCATTCTCGCGTCGCTCCTCCCTGCCGGCGTCGCCGAAACCGCCACCGCTCCTTCCTGCCACCGTCGCCGAAACCGCTACCGCTCCTCAAGGTTTTAAAAAACCCAATTGAGGCCCGCCTCGAGGCGCGCCTCGAATCGAAACGGCAAAAAAACGCCTTGAGGCGTACGCCTCAGTCCATGCGCTTCTTCTGAGCGCCTCGTTCCGGCGAGGCGCGCCTCGAGGCGCGCCTTTGAGGCATTTTTCATTGAGGCGGTCCCTTTTTTATTGGGCCAAAATTCGAATTCTTATGAAATTAATGTAATTAGGCTTAAACCTAAATCATTAATTAGATTTTCAGTCAGTTCAACCCAAAATATTTAGATTAGAATAAAAATTGAGTAGAAAACAGCGTGAATTGTGAATTGCATTATCGCGCCGCTCCTCCCCGCTGCCGTCGCCCGAAACCGCCCGTTGCTCCTCCTCGCCGCCCGCCGATCCTCCCCCGAAATTAATGCCGTCTGCACACCCATTATTAGTGCGAAACGAAGAGGTTATATTAAATTAGACATTTATTTATGTGATTAGTTGCCTAAAGTTTTATTAGATAGCTGGGTATAATTAATTATTTAGCTTAATAAAACGAAGAGGTTAGCTAAGACCTAGTAAGATTCATTGTATTCTTCTTCCAGAAAAGACATTTTGGCCACCAATTCTCATGTATTTCACTAAAAAGTTAAAATCCTAGTTGTGGAGAATATTGAATCCAATGTATTTTGAATTTGAGAGTATTTTAGACTTATGTGTTATTATATATTTATTAGGGGAAAAAATTAAATTTACGCCTCAATTTTACGCCTTGTTCCGTTTCGAGGCTTACGCCTCGTGAAACCATGGAAAAACGCCTCGAAACCCGTTTACGCTTTTTAAAACCTTGCCGCTCCTCCCTGCCGCCGTCGCCGAAACCGCAGCCGCTGCTCCTCCCTGCCGCAGCCGCCGAAACCGCTGCTCTTCCCTGAAATTAATGCTGCTTCCAGACACCCGTTATTAGTGCTGCTTCCAGAAACGAAGAGGTTATATTAAATTAGATATTTCTTTATGTGATTAATTGCCTAAAGTTTTATTAGATAGTTGGGTATAATTAATTATTTAACTTAATAAAACGAAGAGGTTAGCTATGAGCTAGTAAGATTCATTGTATTCTTCTTCCAGAAAAGACATTTTGGCCACCAATTCCCATGTATTTCACTAAAAAGTTAAAATCCTAGTTGTGGAGAATATTGAATCCCATGTATTTTGAATTTGAGAGTATTTTAGACTTATGTGTTATTATATATTTATTAGGGGAAAAAAATTAAATTTACGCCTCAATTTTACGCCTCGTTCCGTTTCGAGGCTTACGCCTCGTGAAACCATGGAAAAACGCCTCGAAACCCGTTTACGTTTTTTAAAACCTTGCGATGCTTTGTACTATTCCATGCTTAGCAACAAAACCACAACTATAAACTACTCTAAAAGAGCCCCAAATAGAGAAAAAACACGCATTACAAGTAGAAAAGGTAAAAATAATAGGTTATTTAAATATGACAGAATCAAAGGCCCAGAGCAGGCCAAGAAGGTGGATGATCTACCTGCCCAGTATTCTGATTAATGTCAAATACTTTTGTGGGACTGCTTTCAACAAACTCTTGTTTCTCCTGGAGGGTCAAGGCTTCCATCATCTCTTCGTTGATGTATATATCAGGTTCATACATGAAAGTGACTGTTGCAGCAGGCGACCATTTAGCATGATCTTTGCCAATCCCTTTCCGTGCTATGGCTCTCAAGATCAGCTCCTGACCTCGACGAAGCTTCACAATGATGATTCCCCTACATGAAAGCATTCATATAACAAAACGTTTTTGTGGATCATACTTTAAACAAGAGAACAACTTTAAGCCATTTTATACTTGAGATAACATTACACTACAACTTGCAACAAGCATAGTCTTTTTAGACTACAGCAAACTCGTGTATAATGCAAAGTAGACATAGCAGATTGTCTTTGCGGTGCTTGGTGTGGAATGGGAATGAAAAAAAGACAGTTGATTAGTGATTCCCACATCTCCTAGAGCCCCATAACTGAGCAATCAGCCACCCACCCATCAGAGGGAGGGAGATAGAGAGATATGAAAACATATGGGACAGTCTCTTGGTAAACCCTTTCGCTTACACAGTAGGGCTGCTGTGTGGACTTCTTTCAGTTTCCCCTTTAACTCAACTAAATCGGGTCTTAAATCACTTTCCCCTCAATATATCTTCCTAGCTTAACTATGTTCCCACAATTCTTCACTTTAAAGAAGCCCCCAAAACTAGACACGGAAAAATAACAACGGAGAAAAAGTAAAATGGTTTACTCCTGCATATTTTTTAAGCAAAATGTGAAATTTGTTCAACTAAGCATTTCCCAAACGTAGAACCAACCACAACACAAAATGAAAAAGTGCAACGAAAAACAAACACAGAAAACATCGTCGTTGGAATAGCATAATTACCGACTATCCGAGTTGTCGAATCCGGACGAGGACTCGGAGAAATCGACAGGAACAACAGTATGGTCGGAGCTGTAGAGGTCCTTGGAGGTGACATCGAGCGTCTGGTCGTTAATGCATTTAGCTCGTAGATGAAACTCGACGGAGCAGTACTCGCACTGGCCGTCTCCATCGCATGCGTCGCAGTCGCGGGAGAAGCGCATGGCCATGGCGCGCTCGCTGGTGAGCGGGATAAGGCCAAGGCGGTGGGCAATAAACTCGTCGTTCAGGACGGACGAGTTCACCTCCATTTCCACCAAATCTATAGCAATCGTGGGGACCTCGGCGATCATCACACGGCGGAGCGCGTTGGCGATGCTGGCGTCGGTCTCACGCAGCTCGAACTTCATAAAGTCATCTCTAACAGTCCGGATTTTGATTTTGGGGAATCTCTGGTACGAAGCACCCTCCATCTCGATTTCTCCTCTCTCACTCTACTCAGAAAGGGTTTCCGATTTAAACCCTCTTCCAGAATTGGTAATGGGAAACAATGCTGGTGTTAAAGAGTAGTTTACATAGCCTCAGTTTTTGTACTTCTCTTTCTAAAGCCCACGTTTATTTTAGTTGGGCTATAGAAGGCCGTTTCAATGGGCCTTATTATAGAACTGGTAAACAGAGCCCACTTTCAAGTTTAAGCCGTAAACGCAGCGCTCTCTCCATCTCTTGCACGTTCCAAACCCTAATAATTCATAACAAAATTTCCCAGTTCAGATAAAGTACAAGTTTTGATTTCGTGATTGTTCGCATCTCCCCATTTTACGAGTTGATTCGCTGTTTGTATACAAGAAGCATAGTACGAGGACTGGAATCGCGATGGGAAAAACCAGAGCGCGGTAAAATTTATCGAAAATCTTCTGAATTGTTTTTAGGAGAATTTGTTGTTATTCACATTTTTCTTGCGAATTTCAGTTCTGATGCGAAGTCGCACGCAGATCGCAAGTTCGAAAAGAAAGTCCAGTTTTACGACAGTAAGGACAATTACTTGTATTTTTTTACTACAGTCTGTGTAGATTTTTGTAAAGCTCCTCCGCTTAGAAAAGAAAACGTTAATGCGTTGGTTAATCACTGGGGTAAATACATTTGAAGTAAAGCTTATTTTTCCTAGTTGATTAGAATCTCTTTGATCCAACCTAATATTGAATGTGATGTTGGTGTCGTCATGAATAACAAATATAAAATCCATGACGAGGTTTATCTTTGCTTTTGCAGAGGTGAAGGCAGCAGTTGAAAGTAAAGCAATTAGTAAGGTACAAATAGTTCTTTAATCAATTTCCTAAATGTTATGTGTAGGTATAATACTTCAAACGTGAATAGAGCGCATCTCTTGTTATGGGTTTTATTCACTTCTCATCATAGTTGCTGTATGTTTGTTTCTATAAAAATGTTCTTCTAGCTTATGATGTCTTGTGATCAATTCTTGTTATACACCAGGAGAAGCAGCAAAAGAAACGAAGCAGGCAAAATAAATTAAAAGCATACGATTTGTCTTCCCTCACGGATTGCCTCCCTGAATTCAAGGCTCAGTCGGCAGAACCAGCAGAACTAAAACTTAGTTGTAAAAACAGAAATAAGCTAGTGTGAGTATACAAATTGACACTGTTTTCTTTTGTGATACGCCCTTGTTGACTTGCTTCTATGATATTGTTTGTCAGGGTGAAAGAGGGTAATAAGTTGAAGATGGTTATTAACCATCCTGTGTATCAGTCAGATCCTTTAGCTGCCATTTATCAACATCTGCAGATGACACAACCTGCTGTCGAGGAGAAGACTAAGAGAAAGGATGGTAAAATTAGAAAAAATCAAGTAAAAAAGAAGTCTAAAGCCACAGATTCAATGGACATGTAATCTTGCTGTATGGCAAAATATGATTTGCTGATTCTATCAGTCATCGTTGGATATCGATGTACTTGAGTTCCCATTGTGTACTATTAAGATTTCATGGGATTTTGCAGGTGATCATCTTCTTGTTTGGACTTCATTACGAGTTAACGAACAACGGAAAAGTTATGCTGCATGAATACAGAAATGGTTTGCCATTCTGGTGAAAACTTGTGGAAGATTCTCTTGCTTTCTTCTTAGCTAAACCAGTGTTTGTTTAGAATATGTAGATTTGCATTTGATGCTACAGTTAAACCTCGATAAAGTAATATTCGATAAAGTAATAATTTCGCTAAAATAATAATTTCTTTTGGTCTTGATATGGGTCAATATACTAAAATAATGTTTGATAAAGTAATAACCTCGTTAAATGAATATTTTTTCTCGGTCCCAAGGTTATTATTTTATCGAGGTTTAACTATATTTTCTCACACATAAGATGTAAAATGATGCTAATAAATCGACAGAGATGATTAAAACCGAATCCATCATGTAAATGGTAATATAAATTCAAACGGCAATACCAACTTCAGTTTTATTCCATAACTAAGGAGTGATCGACAGAACAATTATTTATAATCAAAAGTAGATCTGTTTAGGAAAAAAGTCTGAACATAAGGGATGTAATATTTATTGGTCCAGAAAATGGTGGAGATAGGATTCTGCCAACAAATGGCCCAACTGAATATGGGCCTGAGTAGTGAGATGAAGATTGTCTTCCTGAAGAGCCAACCCCAAAGCGTCCACGCAAACCACATTAGGCAGGCTAATTCCTTTTTGTACATCTCTCACCTTTTCTAGGTAATCTCTTCCTGATGCAAGTGCAACCTGCCACAATCCCCAATTCAGGATTTTGATTCACTAGTAAAATTTTTAATCTCAGGGTACCGTACAGAATTGTTAATTGGTTGTAAATTTTTGTAAAGCAAAGATAAATTTAGAATTTTTTAGAATTTAGAGGGTGTGATGGTCCCACCAGCATTGTATCTGCTATATTTGCAATTAGAAAGGCTTCGATAGCATGCATCATTGCATTCATATGTGCCACACTCCTTAGGTGATTGACATGCAGCTGTAAATCTATTATGATTGTGACACATAAAAGCATGTGATAAAAACTTTTTTAGTTTAAATAACTGATTGAATGTTCGTTTGTACTCATTGAGCATAAATATTATTCACTTTTTAGGTTAATAATTTTAAGAGTGGAATGTTAAAAATAGACACCACTATTTCGTAATGTCAAAAATAGACACTTTGAAGTTGTAAAATGCAATACTAGACATTGGACATTTATACCCCTATTTTTCAACTTTCAGTCAACATTTTACAGAAATTGATGCCAAAATTGACGTGTGATGTCTGCTCCTACCCCCTGCCGCCTGCTCCCTACCCCCAGCCGTCTGCTCCCTACTCCTGCCGCCTCCCACCCGCAGTCAGTGCTTTTCCAAGTTTCCATGCAGCAAAAAACTTGGTGTCTGACTTGCTTTTGCAGTTGTAATTTACCTTATTTCGAGGCAATAATGCAGCAATAATTTGTTCAATAATATATGTTAAAAAGTGTGTAATATGAATCTAATTTTGGCCGTTGTTCTATAATATAAATCGATAATATAAATTATAGATTAGATTATTATATTGCCGTTGTTACCCACTGCTCCCTACTAATATAAATCGATAATATAAATTATAGATTAGATTAGATAAATTATAGATTAGATTATTATCGATTATAATTTTACCCACTGCTCCCTACTAATTAGTGATTATCTATAAATATAATCTAATTTTAATGATTAATATAAATCTAATTTAAGAAAATAGCGGTTATTATCTAATAATATATAATAACAGCTTATTCTAATTTAATATAAATCTAATTTTGGATTATATTTGAATCTAATTTTAATGATTAATAGATAATAGCAGTTATCTAATTAAATATAATTATATCATATTTAATGATAAATTTAATACTATTTTAAAGCAATTTGCCATTCTTGCATGAGAGCGAGTTACATATCCATCTCTCTCTCTTCGCTTCAATTCACAGAACGACGGAAGTTTCACCATCTCCTCCACACAACACTTCACCATCTTCTACAATCCACTTAACGTTTCACCGCTTCAATGGCTGAGAACGACGGCAGACCGCAGGTAAGTACATAATGAATCTTGAATCTGGGTTCCTTCTGTTGGTGGTTTGGTATTGAGAGAGAGTTCGAGATAGAGAGAAGAAAAGAGAGAGAGAGAGAGAGAGAGAGAGAGAGAGAGAGAGAGAGAGAGAGAGAGAGAGAGAGAGAGAGAGAGAGAGAGATAGTTCTAGTTTGAGAGAGAGAGTACTATTTCTAGAGAGAGAAGAGAGAAGATGGAAATAGTTCTAGAGAGAGAGAGAGAGAGACAGATTACTAGAGAGAGAGAAGAGAGTCGAGAGTCGACAGGGAAGAGAGAAGAGTTCGAGAGAGAGCGAGGATAGTTCGAGAGAGAGAAGAGAGAGAGAGAGATAGTTCGAGAGAGCGAGAGAGAGAGAGAGAGAGAGACATAGTTCGAGAGAGCGAGAAGAGAGAGAGAGAGAGAGAGAGAGAGAGAGAGAGAGAGAGAGTTCGACAGAGAGAGAGATAGAGGATAGTGAAGAAATTGCATAAATCTTATATCGATTTTTGATGATGAATAATCTGGAAAATGTGACGTATTATCTTATTTCTCTGCTTTATTAAATAATTAAGGAGTGCTAAGATGTAAATATGAAGAAATAAGTTTAATATTTTCTCACATGTACATGCGAGAGGCCTTGGAATTGGGTTAGAATCGTTTGCTCGATCGGAAAAGCCTCAAGTGCTGACGCATATGAAGTGAGATGTTATTTTATTAATTAAAGAGACCCTTACGGCCATTGGCGGGTGTGAGCTATACGATGAATTCGTTCGGACGAGCCCTTTCGGACACTTATTGGGATGGGAGGGTAAGTATAGTGCGAGTAAAGTCCTTCATCAACTTATGTGTCGTGAGATTCGTCATGACCCACCATTCGTTAGTAGCTTGTGGTTCAATGTGAGCGATCGCATTCTCCACTTCGGTATTGAAGAGTTCTCCCTCGTGACGGGATTGATGTTTGGGCCGTCTGAATTTAACCCGGACATCCAGCACGATGTTTCAAGCGTTCGGGTTAGGCGTCTTTTTTGTGGAGATAGGCGAATAAAATTGGAGCAATTGGAGGCAATTTTCCGAGAACACACCATAAGAGAGGCAACCGGTTCCGACTACTTAAAGATTGCCAACATATTATTTTTGCACCTACTCATATTGTGTGTCCCTCGCGCTCGGTTAATTGATGACTTCGTTTGGGTCTTAGTGGACGACCTAAACGAATGGAAACATTTCCCTTGGGGTGCATATGCATACCAAGCGTTGTTACACTACAAGCAATTCGTGCCGACCACTCTAGCCGCATGCAAAGTTTCATATCACTTCAGTGGGCCTATCTGGGCCTTACAAGTATGGGCGTACGAGTCAATTCCCCTACTTGGGCAATGTTGTGCGAGGCTAATTCAGCCGAATGCGCTTCCACGTGTGTTACGGTGGCGTTTCCCCTTGATCAGAGATACATTTGTTGGTTTCTTCGACGATGAGGTCAGTTGGAAAATTATTTCTCCGTATTATATGTGAGATGTTTTAATAACTGAAGAAATAAGATGTAACTGTGGAGTATTATATACTATTATTTAGTCTGTTGCATAAATATTTTATTAAAATCGGAATAAGTTATGCCCTGTTTCCATTTACACTGTATAATATCTAATAAATAGTTAAAAACGAGGAAATACGATATAACTATAGAGTAATAAGTATTTCTTTTTCTGATTGCCTTAGTTGGAATGTCATTCTCTGATTGAGGAGGAGGCTGAGTTGCAGTCGGCGTATTTTTTGAGTACAATGGAGAATGATCCGCTTGGAGTAGCATACCGAGAACCGCAAGTCATTCACTTTGGTTCCGAGGCAGCGCGTGCGAGGGGTATTCCTCGTCCACGTGGTCGTGCAAGAGCATACTCCCCGCCAACTTCTCCACATGCCGGGCAAAGACGATCCACACGTGGCAAGGAAAAAGAACCGGTAAGGTCGGATGGGTCGAGTAGTCTTGACACCGAAGATATGACACCGAGAGAGAAGAAATTTTGGAATAAGATAAAAAAGTGGGGAAAAAATTTGATGGGATTAGAAAGCAAAAGATCAGGTAGAAAGTCCGGTGAGCATTCGGTTTCGCATGCCGAGTCCGATCGACAATATTCGAGTGCGCATGCCCAATCCGGTGGTAGACACTCGAGTGCGCATGCCGAGTCCGGTCATAGACACTCGAGTGCGCATGCCGAGTCCGGTGATAGACATTCAAGTGCGCAGGCGGAGTCCTTCCGGAGACATTCTAGTGCACATGTCGAGGACCGTCGCCTTGTCATATACGGAATGCGAGGCGCGAAAGAAGGGATTCTGCATAGTGACTCATTGGCGGAATCAGAGGCACGGACGAAGAAACGTCATGACAAACAGCCGGTCGACGATCAGGTAAACAATAAAATCATAATTTCTTTATTATTTCTCCGTATTGATGTGATTCTATATTTAAGTTGGAGAAATATGATTTAAATATGAAGAAATATGATTTTTTTCAATGTTCCATGACATAAATGGGTTCTGAATGTTTGATATAATTTGTAGGACGAAGATGAAAATGAGTCCATATTACAGGATTAATATCCACTTTTCGGCACTCCACAAGCGATTCAATCGGTTATGATGGATAGTGTCGTTAGTCCACGTGGACGTGGTAGGCGAAAGAAAACGCCTGGTCCTGCTTTTAAGTCACCATATGTTTCTACCTGAAACAATCTCGATCGTTATCTTGGGAAGCAGTCGGTCAATGGCTTACAAAGATTTAGATAGTGGCGCCGCGCACGAGACGAGATCAACAATCACTGTTTGACAGACACGGGGTACCACCTTCCGCACGGATGGTTTGATGTTCTTGAAGATCCGTCCCAAATGTTGTCGCATGATATGATCGAACTTTACTTGTGCACGTTGAGGAAGCAGTTGCAAATAAACGAACGAGTGATGCACGGTGTGCGAGCCTCCACAACAATGATCATGCCAGTCGAGTTTTGGGTGAGTTTTTCATTATTTATGTACCTCGTATCTATAAACACTAACAATTACGGCTCTTTCTAGTCACAAATGCAAGCTTCATAGATGAAATACGGATGGAACTCCGATGCATGGGAACCCTCAGATGTTTTGAAGGCAGTTGCGCAACAGTGGGAAACAGGGCTCCAATATGTAAGTTATTTCTTCGTATTTTATTAATAAAATGGAGAAATATGATCGGGCAATTGACGAACTAAGATATTTAAAATGAAATACAGCTCAAACTCGTATGTTACGTCACTCCTGCACACTGGGTAACGGTTAGAATACGTCTGATGACATGGGCCATAGAGCTATACGACTCAATGTGGGTAATCGGCGACGAGGTATACAAACGAATGAGGATTGAATCGATAAAACCTATCACACATCTCATGTATAGGTTGTTTGATTTCAATACCTATTTTATGCGCATTTACGGTCAACCTCGATAGCCCGCTTGGCGTGAAATGACATTAGATGTGCACAATGCAACTCAATTTGCACAGTTCGATCATAACAGTTGTGGCATATATGCCTTGCTATATGTGCATCGTTTGATCGACGGATATCCGCCCTCAGACTTGGTCGTTACCCAGATGGATTTCTCTAACATACAACATATTATGGCTTTGCGTATATGGATGATGTGTGTTGCGGGAGGATGATCTTGTTGTATAGAAACATCGGTCAGATTCTATAGTACAATTAAAAAATTTCATAAATATAAGTTCTTCGCAACATTATCATATTTCTCCGGTTACTATTGCTAAAATGCAACATACGGAGAAATAAGTATATTAATACGATATATTGATATTGTAAAGTATCAATTGTGCTTTAATGTTTGAATATAGTAAAATATCATAAATAAAGTCTTTAATAGTAGAAAGAGACGGCTCACGCAAGAGGCTGAAGATGAATACAAGATAGATACGACTAGAAAAGATGAAAAGTAGATATAAATTACAACTTCTATTATACAATCAAAATTATTCATGTTATTTATATATATTGTTGTACAGAAACATTGGTCAGATTCTATAGTACAATTAAAAATTTTCACAACTATTAGTTCTTCGCAACATTATCATATTTCTCCGGTTACTATTGATATAATGCAACATACAGAGAAATAAGTATATTAATACGATTTATTGATACTGTAAAGTATCAATTGTGCTTTTATGTTTGAATATAGTAAAATATCAGAAATAAAGTCTTTAATAGTAGAAAGAGACGGCTCACGAAAGAGGATGAAGATGAATACAAGATAGATACGACTAGAAAAGATGAAAAGTAGATATAAATTACAACTTTTATTATACAATCAAAATTATTCATGTTAGTTATATATATTGTTGTACAGAAACATCGGTCAGATTCTATAGTACAATTAAAAATTTTCATAAATATAAGTTCTTCGCAACATTATCATATTTCTCCGGTTACTATTGCTAAAATGCAACATACGGAGAAATAAGTATGTTAATACGA
The DNA here is from genome assembly GCA_028984105.1 of Lavandula angustifolia. Taxonomy (NCBI): domain Eukaryota; kingdom Viridiplantae; phylum Streptophyta; class Magnoliopsida; order Lamiales; family Lamiaceae; genus Lavandula; species Lavandula angustifolia. Next base: position 24,944,354 of record CM054813.1, read on the forward strand.
TTTATTGATACTGTAAAGTATCAATTGTGCTTTTATGTTTGAATACAGTAAAATATCAGAAATAAAGTCTTTAATAGTAGAAAGAGACGGCTCACGCAAGAGGATGAAGATGAATACAAAATAGATACGACTAGAATAGATGAAAAGTAGATATAAATTACAACTTCTATTATACAATCAAAATTATTCATGTTATTTATATATATTGTTGTACAGAAACATCGGTCAGATTCTATAGTACAATTAAAAATTTTCATAAATATAAGTTCTTCGCAACATTATCATATTTCTCCGGTTACTATTGCTAAAATGCAACATACGGAGAAATAAGTATATTAATACGATTTATTGATATTGTAAAGTATCAATTGTGCTTTAATGTTTGAATATAGTAAAATATCAGAAATAAAGTATTTAATAGTAGAAAGAGACGGCTCACGCAAGAAGATGAAGATGAATACAAGATAGATACGACTAGAAAAGATGAAAAGTTGATATAAATTACAACTTCTATTATACAATCAAAATTATTCATGTTAGTTATATATATTGTTGTACAAAAACATCGGTCAGATTCTATAGTACAATTTAAAATTTTCATAAATATAAGTTCTTCGCAACATTATCATATTTCTCCGGTTACTATTGCTAAAATGCAACATACGGAGAAATAAGTATATTAATACGATTTATTGATATTGTAAAGTATCAATTGTGCTTTAATGTTTGAATATAGTAAAATATCAGAAATAAAGTCTTTAATAGTAGAAAGAGACGGCTCACGCAAGAGGCTGAAGATGAATACAAGATAGATACGACTAGAAAAGATGAAAAGTAGATATAAATTACAACTTCTATTATACAATCAAAATTATTCATGTTATTTATATATATTGTTGTATAGAAACATTGGTCAGATTCTATAGTACAATTAAAAATTTTCACAAATATTAGTTCTTCGCAACATTATCATATTTCTCCGGTTACTATTGATATAATGCAACATACGGAGAAATAAGTATATTAATAAGATTTATTGATACTGTAAAGTATCAATTGTGCTTTTATGTTTGAATACAGTAAAATATCAGAAATAAAGTCTTTAATAGTAGAAAGAGACGGCTCACGCAAGAGGATGAAGATGAATACAAGATAGATACGACTAGAATAGATGAAAAGTAGATATAAATTACAACTTCTATTATACAATCAAAATTATTCATGTTATTTATATATATTGTTGTACAGAAACATCGGTCAGATTCTATAGTACAATTAAAATTTTTAATAAATATAAGTTCTTCGCAACATTATCATATTTCTCCGGTTAGTATTGATAAAATGCAACATACGGAGAAATAAGTATATTAATACGATTTATTGATACTGTAAAGTATCAATTGTGCTTTTATGTTTGAATACAGTAAAATATCAGAAATAAAGTCTTTAATAGTAGAAAGAGACGGCTCACGCAAGAGGATGAAGATGAATACAAAATAGATACGACTAGAATAGATGAAAAGTAGATATAAATTACAACTTCTATTATACAATCAAAATTATTCATGTTATTTATATATATTGTTGTACAGAAACATCGGTCAGATTCTATAGTACAATTAAAAATTTTCACAAATATTAGTTCTTCGCAACATTATCATATTTCTCCGGTTACTATTGCTAAAATGCAACATACGGAGAAATAAGTATATTAATACGATTTATTGATATTGTAAAGTATCAATTGGGCTTTTATGTTTGAATATAGTAAAATATCAGAAATAAAGTCTTTAATAGTAGAAAGAGACGGCTCACGCAAGAAGATGAAGATGAATACAAGATAGATACGACTAGAAAAGATGAAAAGTTGATATAAATTACAACTTCTATTATACAATCAAAATTATTCATGTTAGTTATATATATTGTTGTACAAAAACATCGGTCAGATTCTATAGTACAATTTAAAATTTTCATAAATATAAGTTCTTCGCAACATTATCATATTTATCCGGTTACTATTGCTAAAATGCAACATACGGAGAAATAAGTATATTAATACGATTTATTGATATTGTAAAGTATCAATTGTGCTTTAATGTTTGAATATAGTAAAATATCAGAAATAAAATCTTTAATAGTAGAAAGAGACGGCTCACGCAAGAGGCTGAAGATGAATACAAGATAGATACGACTAGAAAAGATGAAAAGTAGATATAAATTACAACTTCTATTATACAATCAAAATTATTCATGTTATTTATATATATTGTTGTACAGAAACATTGGTCAGATTCTATAGTACAATTAAAAATTTTCACAAATATTAGTTCTTCGCAACATTATCATATTTCTCCGGTTACTATTGATATAATGCAACATACGGAGAAATAAGTATATTAATAAGATTTATTGATACTGTAAAGTATCAATTGTGCTTTTATGTTTGAATACAGTAAAATATCAGAAATAAAGTCTTTAATAGTAGAAAGAGACGGCTCACGCAAGAGGATGAAGATGAATACAAGATAGATACGACTAGAATAGATGAAAAGTAGATATAAATTACAACTTCTATTATACAATCAAAATTATTCATGTTATTTATATATATTGTTGTACAGAAACATCGGTCAGATTCTATAGTACAATTAAAATTTTTAATAAATATAAGTTCTTCGCAACATTATCATATTTCTCCGGTTAGTATTGATAAAATGCAACATACGGAGAAATAAGTATATTAATACGATTTATTGATACTGTAAAGTATCAATTGTGCTTTTATGTTTGAATACAGTAAAATATCAGAAATAAAGTCTTTAATAGTAGAAAGAGACGGCTCACGCAAGAGGATGAAGATGAATACAAAATAGATACGACTAGAATAGATGAAAAGTAGATATAAATTACAACTTCTATTATACAATCAAAATTATTCATGTTATTTATATATATTGTTGTACAGAAACATCGGTCAGATTCTATAGTACAATTAAAAATTTTCACAAATATTAGTTCTTCGCAACATTATCATATTTCTCCAGTTACTATTGATAAAATGCAACATACGGAGAAATAAGTATATTAATACGATTTATTGATACTGTAAAGTATCAATTGTGCTTTTATGTTTGAATACAGTAAAATATCAGAAATAAAGTCTTTAATAGTAGATATAAATTACAATAAGTTCATGCTTCGTCCTGAAATTAAAATACAAAGAAATAAGTTCATGCTTCGTTCCCCCTGGTTGAGCAAGTCCTCCTTGTGTGACCTAGCTCGTGGCAGAGGCCACACTTCCTAGGTCCTCTTGTCTTTGCTCCCAAAGACGTCTTCAATCCCGCATCTATAGCGCCTCGACTTCGGGCGACCAGCACGTCTTCTCGCCAATGGGGGAAGCACTGTTGTCACATTGGATACTTCTGGTGGTATAGTCCAGACCTGATGTGGAGGTAAGCAATGGAACTGATGGTCATATAAATCCCGATGTGTTGACGTGCCGTAGAATGCTTTGAGATGAAGTTATAGACATCGTTGCTTTGCTATAACTCGTAAGAGATTTTTTGTTAGTATAGTAGGTATATGAATAGTAGGTTAAAACTGATGAATACTTACGTAATAGCGGCTGCGGCATGCTCGCACGGAATTAGATCTTGTTGGAATTTTCGACACTTGCACAACCAATTGTCTAAGTCGACCTTGAAGTTTCCTCCGTCTCCGTCGTTGACTTTGAAGCAATTATCACCGACACTCACCACGTGATACGAGCGTCCTAGTTCAATTTGGTTGTATAGCTTTTTCATAGCGACCTCGACTAAGCTATGCTCGTGTGCATTCATTTTCGACCGCCTCTCGTTGAACCAACTCTCCATGATGAAGCGGACAGTATCAATTACGGAACAAATCGGGAGACGTCGAGCCCACAACAACCTCCCGTTGAAGGACTCGGCGCAATTTGACGTCATAAAGCAGTAACGACGAAACTTGCAATATGAGCGCGCCCACCGTTCCGGACCAAGGTTCATAAGTTTATCGTATGCCTCTGGCTTCTCCGCCCTAATCTCAAGCATGAAACGACGAAACTCTGATTTTGTGTATGCAGCGGCGGCTTGTCGAAAGATCCTCGTTATTCTATTCCCATAAGGAGTGAGCTTGTTGGCCATATGGATGGTGCAGAGACAATGAGCGGCCTCAGGATAAACTTCTTCAACAGCATGCTTAATGCTCGCGTGCTGATCAGACACGATAACTAGGTCGTCGCTTGGCGGGTACGCTTGGCGAAGCTTTGTCATAAACCACGTCCAGGAATCGTTATTCTCGATTGGGCCAATACCAATTGCACGGGGTAGGACTTGCTCGTTGCAATCTTTCGTCACTGCAACGAATAAGATGCCGGTATTCTGCCCCTTCAGATGAGTTCCATCAACTACGATGACTTGCCTTAAATTAAACATAAATACATTTATGCACGGGCCCCATGCTACGAATACGTACTCAAACCGATTATCATCCCCGATGTGATAATGGGTTATAGTTCCAGGGTTGAACTGCTTCAGCATGTGGAGGTACTTGGGTAGCAGTTTGTACGAATCGTCATGGCTGCCGTAAATCATAGTGATTGCCTTGTTCCGACCACGAAGTGCCTTGTAATATTTCACCTCAACTCCAAATTTCTGACGCATCTCTTCGATGATGTCACGAGCTCGTATCATGGCGCCCTCTCTTCGCATTCGTCGACTGAAATACACACCGATGGTCTTTGCACTCACGGTTCTTGGCACCAATTGTTCAAAGTCAAACTGACATGTGTGTCTCTTATCGACCTTGTAAATTTCCCAAATATCTGCAGCCGAACTCGCTCGGACCATGAAAGGACACGACTTGCCGTGCAAACACCCAAACCACGTGTATTTCCTGTCTGCCCTTAACACCTTGAAAGATCGCCGATGCTCTAAATGCCATACCCCAACGGCGCCTGTAAGCTCGTCTCTACTCCAAAAGATTGAGTACAGCTCCATATCGCCATTTTTAACCACATCCAAATCGGGACAGCCAATGATGCCCGTTTGAGCGATCGGAAAGAACGGAACTAGCCAGTTTGCTATTTCCGTAGTCACGTCACCATCTTCTTCCTCCTCCAATGACGACAGGGTGACTGGTAGGTTATGTGGTTCTTCTAGTAGCGTCATTAGTCGGTTGTACCCGCCCTCCTTTCGCATCCACGTTGCGAACTCGAACATGGTACCATAAATGCTTTGGTGTTCGCCATGCTCATCGACATCATCACCTTCTTCATCTGCCGTGTAGTCCGGATCATCCGTATCAGTCGAATCATCATTACCGACTACATCCTCGGCCTCATCCTCCTCGGCCGCATCCTCCTCTTCCTCATCTGCCTCCTCCTCTTCCTCTACATCTTCTTGTTGCCACTGTCGGCCAGGAGGACACATTTGTTGTGTGTTGAAATCATATTCATATCCACCTTCGTCATTGCCGAAAAAGTTATGTGCATCGAACTGCATAGTTGATTGCTCGATTGGATCCGAAGGAACATACGGTGTGGTATGCCTCGACGTCACAACACAAACGATGGGGTCTGCCTCATAGTTGACGAGTCGATGTAAATCATCATCGTTCGTCATTAATGCCTTCACCAGCCGACCAGCTCGATTATGCTCTAGTGAAAATAGCAAATATGGGTTGGACACTGAGTTTCTTTGCGTAAGCGATTCAATTATCGCTCTTAAGTTTGAGAGTCTTAGTTCGGCGTACGGAATTGCTGCAAGTTGTTCATCCCCATCTCTGTATTCCGAACCTACAAAGCTACCTCCGTACTTGACAGTTACTCGTATCCATTCGGCCATCTGTTCGACCAAAAAATTTTAAACAGTCTCAGTTCTCCGTATACATATCTTATTTCACTATAGAAAGATAAATTGTTCATAGATACGAAGAAATAAGATATATATCGTGAACTGGAGATTAAATGCCATGTATAATAACCTATTGTGCTCCAATATATCGTATTTCTCTAATTTCCCTTAATGAGTTTAATAAAACACGGAGAAATAAGATATTGTAACTGATTTAAAATCATATCTTAAACTTGGAATTACGATTAACATAATAAATGAAATTTATCATACAAATTACGTTTATAAACATCTTATTCTAACATATTCTAAACGGAGTCTTAGTTCTCTGTATAAACATTTTATTTGTAAGTTTAAAATGTAAATGTTACATATAAACAGAATACCATGACACATAAAGTAACTTAGTTCACTGTATTACACATGCGATAAACTTATTTCACTGTTATAAAATTATGCGTTATATAAAATATGGGGAACTAAGATATTCTAAATCCACACGATAAGTATTTATCCAAATATTTTACGGATAGTGTTACTTAACATCTACAATAAATGTATAAAATGAATTGTTGAAAAAATAATACATACCTTGTGCTTGAGATAAAAAAAAGTTGCTTGAGATCCTCGTTTTTCCGACCCAAACTTTTTGTCAGCTAAACTACACGGATTTAGAGCAACAAATCCAGATTTTTGATGCCTATAATACACACATTTTCTGCCCGGTAGTTGTATATGTAACTAGGTTGAGAAAGAGAGAGAGAGGTGATACAGAGAGATTATACAGAGACTTTATACAGAAATATAGAGAGAGGACTTATATAGAGAGAGAAGACTTATATAGAGAGAGACGTATATATACATAAGACGTATATGAACAGAGAGAATATATATATATATATATATATATATATATATATATATATATATATATATATATATATATAGAGAGAGAGAGAGAGAGAGAGAGAGAGAGAGAGAGACGTGGCTGATATATATTACTGAGATATACAAAGACGTGGCTGATATATACAGTTGTATCTCTCTTTTTCATGTACAAAGTCACGTGATTTTATAAGATGAAAATGACATAAAGTAGTCAAAGCAATTGCATGTGACAAGAAGTGAGAGAGAGTGAAATGATTTGACAATGATTTGATGAAAAGTACATGGGAAAGAGAAAAAGCTATGATGGTGACATTGTAGATTAACATTTTAGGGGTAAAAAAGAACAAATGTCTAGTATTGCATTTTTACTAATTTATGTATGTATATGCATTTTCAATCTTTGTATAGTGTATATCTGCAAATGGCCCTAATTTTAATTACTCAACCACTCCAAGTGAAGATCCAAGTTCATGAGGTAAAATAAATGACTAACCACAACGAAAGGAAGAGCAGGCGAATTGAGATCTTGACGCAAGTTGAGAATAAGAGACTCAACGTTGTCTTTATAGGCCTCAGCATCCTCCCTGTAGAATGTATCCTTCTCCCCTTGATACCACACCACCGCCTTCAGTTCTCCGCCTTGCGCCGCCGCCGCTTTGGCCCGCTCCACCATCTTATTGTACAGCTCCCCGCCGCGTGACCAGTCCTTGATCTGGGTCCCGGCCGCGGCGCACGGCACCAGGCCCACAACGCCAACGCTCTTCACGAGTGCGTTGGCGAAGGCCAAGCCGGGCCCCACTCCGCAAACTCTGTTGGCGTCGATGCCTTGGTGGAGAGGCTCGTGAGCCACCTCCCACTGGAGCTCCGCGTTGAGGCGGAAGATGTGGTCGCCGTCTGCCGCCGACTCCGGCGGGACCACGCCGTTCCACTGCTGCTTGTGGACATGTTGCTCTGTCCTGCTAAGATGAACACTTGTTTGCAAATCTCCATGCTTACCAAGACAAATTTGAACTTCTTTGTTTTATCATGTTATAGAAGATAAAAGGAGGACATTATGGAGTTAGAATGATAATTTACAATAATATTCGCATTTTAAATATTAAACATAACTATTCTCTTAAATATAGAATTCCTTACTTCAATGTTGTATTTTATTTTGAAAGATGTGCTGGCAATTAAATAGTATGGTAGGTTGAAAATCAATTCGGATCTTCTGGCCCAAATTGCAAGGACCACTCCCTGACCTACCAATCAGGTGGTGCCACGTGTGTTCTACTCCTCAATCTCAATAATTTAGTTGACTTTAATATATTAAAATTATATTAGTTTGCAGTTGACCAATCCTTTTAGAAAACTTCATACATTACAGCTTCCCCAATCACGTCTCTGCCTCAAGGTGATAGATCTTGATTTTAATTTTTACTCATTCTCAATTTTAGGGGTGATTATTTGCTTGTTCTTTTTTAAAAGTGTCATCATCTTGGTGGTCAACTCCTTTCGATTATACAATTTGTTGCATTGCTTATTGCAATTTGAAGATCCTAATATAACAGTATATTTTAAAAAAATAAAATTGCAGGCGCTACTGCCAACGAAATTATTTTAAATCATACTCCATTAATCAGATAAAACTCAAATAATACTTTATTTTATAATAGATTATAAAGTAAAAAGAGAACAAAATGAATATCATATATCAAATTCAAGGTTAAGAGAAATCCCATTTTCTTCAGAAATGACAATAAAAAGGATTTCGTATTTTGGATCTAGATGAGTAACATATATACGACATATATGAATATATTTCCCTTGTTTTTACCCAAACAAACTAAGATGGGTATGTGGGAATTTAGGGGTGTTTGATACGGTATATCGTACTTTTTTTTTTCATACCGCATACCGTACTGATGAGAGTCGGTATGGAAAAAAATATACCGTGCCGATCATTTCGGTATACCGTAGTTCGGTATACCAAAAATTCGGTATAGCAAATCTCCATACCGTTGTCATACCGCTCTTTCGGTATACCGTACCTCACTTCGATATACCGAAAAATCAATGTTTACCGAATATTTAACGGTATACCGTAAATTTAATCTATGTTTAAGCCAAGAAAGTTATTAATATTATTTTTCAATAAAATTAATTAATCTATCTTTTTGTATGAATTTGTTAATATTACGGGTTAATGTTTATAAAGTTGAAAAATATAATTTTTTATCTATTTCATGATTTAATAGATAAATAATGTGACTTTATGTCAAATAAAGTTATGTCATTTAAGTGAGTTTATTTAAGATTGTTTGATATGAGTGACATATTCGTAACAACCTATGTTCAAAACTTGTAACCAACATTTTTGCACTCTTTTCTACAAGATATATGCGGTATGAACTTCGGTATACAGTATACCTCGGTATAAAAAATCTATACCGTTAGCGTACCGAAAAAACTTCGGTACGGTATGATACCGTACCGAAAATTACGGTATACCAAAAATTCGGTATCTTTGGTATTTTTTCGGTACGGTATGTGCGGTATATCGATTTTTCGGTATACCGTAACACCCCTATGTGGGATGAGATACAGGGATTGGATCGTCCATTCCCACATTCACAACTGCCTAAAAGAATATGGATGAATGTAGGGTTCAAATGAAAAGAGATTAGTACGATTGGCAAAATATACAGAAGAGTTGCACAAATTGACTAGATCAATATTACAATCCAATGCTCCACAACCAGACTAACATTCGTATAATTGCTCGTTTTCTAAAGTCATTGGCAGCTATTAATAAGCTGCACAACGGCTGATGAAAACAAGACTCCCATAAGCTATTATATTGATGACAACCTTACACATGTTTCTCAGAACTTGATCCAAATCGAAAAAGTTAGATGCTAAGCAACCAAGTAAAGGCACCTGCAATTAGCGTTGGCATCTTAGAGGTCAACAAATTAACCACGTGAATAAAGTACAACTTTGAAATTACAAAAAGTTGTGACACCATCAAACATACATGTAATCAAGAACTACCAAACATGCATATGTAAAAGAAGTGAAAATTGGAATTGGCAGCATTTTCAGGGTCCATCCACCACTTACACTTGAACCTTATGATTTCAAGTCAGCAAACATCAATCCACTTCTGAAAAGTTATAAGTTAGTTTACTAGGGCATCAGAGAATCATCATGTAGCAAAATATCCAATCAAGGCATATCATGAAACTTATGTAAAATAGATCTTCTACCTATGTCGGGAGAGCAGAAAGGGGTGAAAGATTATTTCCCATGTTGCATTATTCCCTAAAGTTTGTTTTATCATAATCTGCATATGTATTAATTAAGCTAAGAGTGAAGAAGTCTACTTATTTATGTCAGTTCCCAACACATATACTCCACAATGAAAGCATATTTCTTCTTTTAAGGTAACGTATAAATATTTATATTGAAACACTTGTCCCACATGAAGCAAAAGGTAAGCTGTTCTCCCGTGAGAAAATGAAAACTATACAATTTTGATAAAAAAAAAAAAAAAAATACATGCATTGTTCAGTTAATATTGCAGCTAGCCAGAAAGATGCATGCACTGATGTAAAGAGGGAGATAAGAATTTACAATGAGTCTCTACTGGGTCTTCTTCTGCTTGTTTGAAGGGAAGGGAATCTTTTGAAGTACCATAACATCAATCTTCTGATAGTGTACCCGAGCAAAATCATATGCAATACTCAGGTTATCATCGATTGGGGTTTGATACTTGTTATAGAAGATAGGCAGTGATAAACTCATAAGAACGCCTGTTACAATACAATACAATGCCAAAGAGATTACTATTGAGAGAGGAGACAATGCAAGTACAGCATACAACAGAGTTCATAGTTATACTTACCAATGTAAATCAGCGTAAGAAAATTGAAGAAACTGCCAATGTAGGAAATCACCCACAAGACTGTACCAACCTAATAAGCATGATCAACGAACATAGTGTCATTGGCACAACCAGAGTCACAAACAATACATCAATAAGGAACAGAGCTAAGTAATACACCTTCAAAAAAAGTCTCCAGTTCCCACCAATTGCAATGTCGTGTGCTATTGACAACGCATTGTTTACCCAAACACGCATCTCATCAGCAGCCTTCACAGCAGTCTCTTCCGACATTTCAAGATTTGGGAGAGGAGGCAGCGGTCTAAAATAACAGACATAATTCATTCATTCATTCAATTCTAAAATTCATCAATCAACTATCGAATTGTGTTACAGAAAATAAAGCCAACCAAAATCTAACACCCTGAAACCCCCTAATTAGAATTCCCAAATCTAGAGGGAGAATCTACCTATTAAGAATGGAGGCAGATTTAGCCCAAAGGAATAATATCACGATGAGCAAAAGTAAAACGTTGGACATAAATGACAGTAAATTGTATCCGGCCCTCTCGAATAGGAACCAAAGCGCAGTCGAACCCAGAAGAAAAGTGGCGCTACGCGAACATTTTCTCCACAATATCAAATCAGCAACTGCATCGCAAAAATAGGAAAGTAAATCCCGAAAGAGCTAGTAGATACAGATCAAGAGTCGATCAATTATTGGAAACAAATCCACACTGGAATGTAATGACATATTACATTAGAACATTACATGATCGGTTACACTGTGAATCAGAAGCGATCAAGATCATACCTGCACCACCGCCAAACGCGCGATGAACGGAAAATCTACGAGAATCTTCCATGGAGAATTAGGGCTTTTGATAATCAAAACAGGAGATTTAGGAAATCGAGGGAGGGAGAATTTGAAGTGGGATGACTGCCGAATTCCCAATTTTACTGTGCAGTCCAAACCAGATGCGGTTTATTTAAGCCTTTAAAACAACTTTAACCGCATCTACATCTGCATCTGTGAAATCAACAACTAATTCTCCTGAATAACTAAATTAAAATTAAATAACTCCCAATTTAATTATTAAATTAAAATACAACAATATTTTTCTTAATGAAAAAATAAAATGGTTTCTTTAGCCCAACAGCAGGCCCACAAGGATCCAAACCCGGCCCGCTTTAGCATTTACAGTCTACCAGAACTTCCACAAGCACGGATTGCCGGAGAGAGAGGAGGGACAAACAGAAATCCAACTTCAAATTGAAGAGATCTTCAAATCCAATCCACTCGAGCTGGACTAATATTAGTCAATTGCAGACGAAATTAGGGGAGGAGAAGAAGATGCTACCGACCGCTTCAACAACAAAGGGGCGATCGGGTCCGCAAGCCCGACCGAGTTCGTTCTTCCCGCATTACCTCCGTCGAATAGTCAAGGTTTTGCGTCCTTTCTTCCGGTTACTGAAGAGTATGAGTTTTTTGTTCGGAATTGTTGTTGAAATATTAGATCCGATCACGGTCCTTCTTCGTGGATTTTGATGGATGGGTTTTCTAGTTGTTGTTTCATTGCGTTTTGATGAGTAATTCCGTGAATTGAGTAGGCTGTGCTGCATTCTCATTTTGTTTTTCTGAATAAATATGATTGCTTAATCAGATGGATGGAGGAATAATGTGTTCAGGTGTTTCTCGTGTGGTTTTTCATTCGGTTTGCTGTTCAGCTTTGAGTTTTATTTACAATGCCAATTCGCCAATATTAATAGGAAAAAATTGCCTATTGCTAAAATTTTCTCTGTTTCCCGCTTTTCCTTTCCTTTTCAGTTTTTATTTATGTATTTACTGACAAGGTATGTGCTGCGCACCATGGGCCATGGCTCCAGCCTCCAGCCTCCAGCGCCTTTTTGCTTGTTATTACTTGTTCATCTCTGGACATGTTCTTGATTCAGTAACACCAATTATCTTGGTTGGTCAAATGCAGTGGCAACAGATGGACATTGAGTACACTTTCTGGCAAATGCTTAACCTATGCACATCACCGAAAGTCGTGTGGGTATCCAACGTTCTCCTCATTATTCCTACCGTTCTGCATGTTTGCTTGTATTCTGTTAATCTAATCTATACAATGATATGGTCATATTTATCCCTTGCTTTGCTAAAAAAACACTTCAGTCAGATAGATGCATTGTATTTATGCAACTTGCTGGGTTTCTAGACCATATCATGTACATGGTTTTGATTTCTAAAGTTGTATTCGTCGAACAATATATGGAGTTGTTAAATTTAATCAACTTGCACAGTGCTCAATTAAGGTTATTCTTCAATATGTGGATGTGAATATCTGTATTCCCTACAGAGAGATATATACACTTCTTGTTTTCTCGTTTTCAATATGTGGATATACTTTTGTTTTCTTCGTGAATTAAATAGCATGCTAAACTGTATCAATCTTGAAAGATATTTAATATAAAATCAGGTGTTTTGATGAAACCTTTTTTCTATTTAGTTTGATCTGATGGCATTGTTTCTTTATTTACATGTGAAACTGTACGTAGGAACAGATATCAACACACCAAGTATCACAAGCGTGAGTCTCTCTTTGATCTCTTGCTACACTTTTTTTTACAGTGCATCTTCTCCCACTTCTCTGTTCTGAAATACAAGTCTATTGTTCTGCAAATAATCATGTTTTGCTATGTCGAATACTAATAAATTTCTCTGAAGAACTACAAGCCAGATGTTCTTTTAAATTGGAAAAACCAATAATATCATATTGATAGTTCCACATTGAATATTGATCCTTTTCGTCTGAGTCTTTTTACCCTGATTTTAGAATTTCTAAATTTGACTGGTTTTTAAGTAGTTATTACTAATTTCTAGTGCACTAATTCCCCAAATTAGATAACTTTTTCTTTGTTTTTGCAGAAACAAAGAACCAATGGGCACGTGACGATCCTGCATTTGTTGTCATATGTAGTCTTCTTTTGTCGGTTTCTGTTACTGCATATTGTGCTGCGTAAGTATCTCTTACACTTCCATCTGTCATGACTGCTTTCTTAATTATTGGTCAAACTTTTAATTGATTGTTTTTTTGTTGTCTCATTTGCACTATTGTTGTTTTTCATGTGTAACAGGTACGACCGTAGTGCTGGACATGCGTTTTTTGTAGTTATTTCAGCTTTGTTCTTCCATTTCTTCGTAATTGGTGCAATTTTGGCTACATTTTGTTGGTAAGGCTAATGATTACATGAGTTCAGAATACATTTCTCAATTTGTGTTTTTGGCTACATTTCAACTTTGTTTAGTTTCAAAATTTTGGCAATTTTGGCTACATTTCAACTTTGTTTAGTTTCAGTCATTGTTTAATCATGATGGTGCAACTCAAAATTGTTTTGCCATTTTTCTCCAGGTTTTTCACAAACAATTATCTTAGAGAAGAAGCTCCAAATAGCTATGCGGTGAAGCAACGGGTGGAATGGCAAGTTTTTAGAGCTTTCTCAGAGTTTGTTTGGTTGCTAATCTCTTTTTCCTCCATTTGCTCATGTGACTCCAATTAGTACTCCTATATATGTTTGTGCCATGTGTAACAAATGAATGTTATTTTTCTTTTATATGCATTTGTAGTTGTCTTTGTGTTAAGGCCAATCTCTAACTTTTGTAACTCTTCTGTAGGTTGTACGCCTTTGATGTACACTGCAACTCTTTCTTCCCTGTGTTTGTGCTTCTTTATGGTACGTATGAACTGAAAATGTGTGCCAATAGTTCTCTCCAGCAATATTTGAGATAGCTATAATGTTCATATCCGGTTTTGCAGTTCTTCATTATTTCCTATCCCCTCTGCTAGTGGCTCATGGTTTTGTTCCTTTACCACTATCAAATGCTCTTGTCATGGTAGCTGTATCCTACTATCATTACCTTAATTACTTAGGTTATGACGGTGAGTTGAGTCTTATTTGAGTTAAATATCTATATATTTTTCTATATAGCAAGTTAGGCTTGCTTATCTTGCTTCTGTGGTGCAGTATTGCCCTTCTTGGAGAGAACCACTCTATTCCTGTACCCAGTTGGTGCTGTCCTTGTGCTTTCCCCAATATGTAAGTATCTTGGATGATATTGTAACTCGCGTTAGCATTGTTTTGTAGTGCCGAGTAATCTAGTCTTGTTTGCAGTAATCCTAAGTGGCTTCAACCCATCAAGATATTTCATGAACATGTATTTTAGTCAAAGGCAATGAAGCGGCTAACAAACTCCTCAGGCGGCACGTCGCCATCTGGCTGTTGATGGTGGTTTCTCCCTCCTTGGACAGATGAGTAGAGGACAGGATTTGCCTTGGGTAAGCGTCAATTGGTATTAATTAAGGGGCTGCTTGACTGAATTAGTGTAGCATTTTTGTAGTGGTTTTTGGCTTCTGTCAATGGCTGGCCATAGTGAATTCTTATTCAACTAATTAAAGAATTTGTTTGTAGTTATAAAGACATCGTGTTAACAAGCAATCGTGTGTCGGATACATCAAGTATAGCAATTTGTATTGTCATCAGCCTACTTTTGTAACAGAAATCTGATTTCATCTTCAATAGATTTGCATGGTTTTTCCTTGATTATATTTATACTACAAATACTCAAATTAGATGCTTCCATTTTGATGGAAAGGATACTGATTTCTTCTAATCAATATTTGCATGTCAAATTCTACAATAGTAATATTGCTATATAACACATTTGAGCAACTTTACGATGGTCGAATCCTCAAGTTCAATTTCCATTTGATAATTGGTATGTTTAATGTATAATATATACACACGTAGACGTCTGTGTATATAAAGAAAAATCTATCCTAGATCTAATATTGTAGACCTTTTGACGTGAATGATTCGACACAACACTATCTACAATTTAAGTTATAGACCCGATCTAAAGTAGGATTTTTCCATAGATATAATTATCATTATGTTTTTACTAGCATTTTCCAAATTTGTATAAAGTAGAAAATATTTGTAACTGCAGAGATTATTATGTTTTCTCCATTACCAATGGAATGATATAATTATTAAATTCAATATTGAGTATTAGAGGGAGAGCAATTCGAATTATCTTAGGCCCCGTTTGGTTGTCAGGAAAGTAATATTGTCAGAGAATATGATTCTGTGGAATATGATTGCGTGAAAAATGATTAAGGAAAGTAAAATTAATGAGAAATTTGATTCCGTGAAATATAATCTAAAGAAAGCAGATTACTTGCACTTGTTTGGTTAATACTAGGAAATGTAAAATCATGTGATTAATAATATGAATAAAATATATTTATCATCAATTATTTGTTAATTTTCATATTATTATTTCATAAATATATATAAAATCACCGAAAATATTATTATTGATAATTTTTTTATTATATAATTTATAATAAAATATTCAAAATATTAGTTAAAAATATCTTTTTTAATATCAATAACATAATTTTTAATAATAATAATAATAATAATAATAATAATAATAATAAATATTTGTTAAAAACATCTTTTTTAATGTTAATAACATCTTTAATAATAATAATAATAATAATAATAATAATAATAATAATAATAATAATAATAAACTTATTAAAGTACTCACTTATTTTAATAATAATATTTTTCAGAATAATAAAAAAAATTATTTAAAAAAAATAGTTATTATTAAATTGTTATTATTGTTCATAAATAAAAAATAATAAAAATATAAATAAATTAAAATATTTGATTAATTTATAAAAAATATATGAACTATAAATTAATAATATTATTATTCAATAATAACTAATTATGATTCTATTTTTAATAATAATAATAATAATAACTACTGAAGAATAATAACTAATTATGATTCTATTTTTAATAATAATAATAATAACAACAATAATAATAACTAATTATGATTCTATTTTTAATAATAATAATAATAATAATAATAATAATAATAATAATAATAATAATAATAATAATAATAAATTACTTTCCTTATACCAAGGAAAAAGAATACATATTCTGAACAAGGAAAAAAAAATTCACAATTATTACACTATTTTTTTTATTTTTAGGATTCTCATTACTTTCATAGTATTTTGCTAAAATTGAACCAAACACAAAATTTTAAAATTTTGGAATCTAATTACTTTCCGTATACTACCAAATACAGGATTTTAACAATTTGGAATCAGATTACTTTCCTGAGTCAGAATCCTTGCCAACCAAACGGCCCTTAATACTAAAAACATTTCCCACAAAACTAAAACCAAGCTCAATCCCTATGGAAAATGGCAATTAATCTTTTTAAATACAAATATTATATTATGTTGGCTTAACACTTTTTTTGGCCTATATAAATCCATAACGTGCATGCAAGAGACATACATAAATTATCAATCATGAAAAGCACCCTCTACATTCTCCTTGTATCATGCTTACTACTACCATTATTCCAAGACATTGATGCAACTCCAACCCGGCCAGTTCATAATTACATACACCGTTCCCCAACAGCCCAGGAGGGCAGTTGTTTGAAACGAGAAATTGGGGTTAATTTCGCGTTATCAATCATGCCAGGCATCAAGGACTTCATATTCAAATTATTTGACAAAGAAGGGACGTCCCCCTTCTAAACGTCTACATATCCGACTTCCCAGGCTATGCATACAAAAACGGCAACAACATCAACATCAATGCTTCCGCCCTCGACAAGTTCTACTTCCCCCGCTTCGCATCCAAGTGGTTTTTCACTTCGGTCATGTATCATGAGATGCGAGTTTACGGCCCCCAGAGGCCTCACGGAGGGGACCGCAGATTATGTGACAACCCCAACAATTACCCAAGGCCATGTGCCGGGCAGAGGTGGGACGAAGGGTATGGCGTGATGGAGAGGTTCTTGGAGTATCTTGATGGTCTCAGACTAGGTTTTACTGCTGCATTGAACCAGAAAATGAAGTACAGATATAGTGATTCTTATTTTGTGGAGTTGCTTGGGAAGCCGGTGGATCAGCTTCAACTAGAATTCCTTGATATGTTTCAAGATTTGAAATATTGTTTGGATGTGTATTTCCAAATGAATAAAGATTAGGGCTTGACATTACAGTTATGAATTATAAATGAATTAATATTATAGCAACCTTTAAATATCCTTGCTTGATTAGTGCAGTATTCTTATTGTGTTAGTTGGCTTCATATAATTCATGGCTGGGCACAGTGGTGAATGCTGATTCGACTAATTAAGGAATTTGAATTTACTAGTTTATAAAGACATCCGATAAATTAAATAGTAATTCGAAAGTTGTACTGCATGCCAAGTTCCAACTGCCTGCATTGTAACAAAAATCTGACTAGATAATACCTTGCGATGACTATTCTCGAGTAGAAGATCATGCCCAAATATTTCAAGTACGCTGCTATGAGTGAATCTGCTACTTATGAGTAACATAGGGTGATTTTAGTTATTGCACATGAGCCGGTTGAAATTGCCCACCTCAAATAATGGATGGTCGATGATCGGAGACTCATATGTTGTCAGATCGGTCTAAACTATAACTGATGTTAGAAGACACGTTGTTCTACATATTGATTAAATGAATTGTAATTCTAATAGTTAGATTTTGAGTTATATTTTTCAAAAAATTTGCTGCTAGTTTTGTGGACGTTTAACATATTTGTTTTTCGGTTTGTGATTCCAGTGTCTTCGTTATTGTTGTTAAGGGTTAGATATCATATGTACTTGATAGATTGTATTCTCTACTTAATTATAATGGATTTGGCTAGACCTAAGGTTCTCATAGTTTTTACCTATTCACATTAAAGGGGATTTTCCACATAAATTTTGGTGTTCTCATTTTTCTTATTGATTATCATGTTTCTTTGCTGAATTAGGTCCATTTTGGTATTGGTTTATACTACTAATACATTTTCTGCATGTTGGGGAGGCTATAATTTTTATTTCTGATAAACATACATTTATGTAATTTTCGAATGACATTTTTGTTATGAACAAATGACATTTTTTTTGAAAAATAATTGATACTCAATAAATGAAACTTTTGTTCAGAATAAATGACACATGTGTTCACAACAAATGACACTTTTGTTCACAACCTTCAATAAATGTCAATTTTGTTAAAGACAAATGACACTTTTTCAAAAATAATTAATACTTGATTTAAATGACACTTTTGTTCGTAAAAAATGATATCTAACAAATGATACTTTTGTTCAAAACAAATGCCACTTCCATTAATGTTGGTAATAGGAGATCAAAACGAAAATGACACTATTATTTTGAAACAAATGATACTCACTAAATAAATGACACTTTTATTCATAACAAATGATATTATTGTTAAGTGAAAAAAAGGGACAAAGAAAAGTGAGTCAAATACCTTAATTAAGCTATTCCAAATGCTACCACTACCATAAGCATAATAATATTATTCTTTAAATAAATTATTCTTAATATTTTAGATTCTCAAGATATTACTCTCCTATAAAAGATAATATCTTCTATATTTTTAAAATTTAAACACATCTTTTCTAATTTCCTTTTCTTTTCCAATAATAAAAATAATTAAGAGAATATCTCTTCTTCTAAATTTCTTAGCCAAGAATTCATAATTCAATTCGATATATACTTGACTTTTTATCTTTTCTGAATTTTTTTAGATTTTATTTTGAATAAATATATAATTCTTTAAAATAAAAATTATTAAATAAAAAATACAGCAAAATTAATGGAATAGTTGTGGAAAATTACAACCCAATTAGAATTATTTACTAATTGAAAAAATAAATTTATAAAATCAAATATCAAATATCAATAAGAATATAATTTTCATGAGTAATAAGTCTGACACTTAATTAGAAATAAAAGATATTTAGTTGAATTGAAATGTTTGTTATGAAGAAGAAATTCAGAAATTGAGATTTTTGGTTTGTTATTGTCAACATGAAAAAGGAAAAGATTTAGAAAATATCCGAGTGACAATGTAGAAGTTATTACATTTTTCACATGGCAATATTTTGGTATTATATTTAGGATAGTAATATTTTGGGGATTATTTTTGTGAGTAATATTATGTTATTTTTTCATGGAGTAATATTTTAGAATATATATATATATATATATATATAGGGTGTGGATCTCATAAGAAGGAAGCTTAAGATAAGAAATAAAAAGGATTTATAACATAAATTCTTATCTAACGAATGGTTAAGATTAATATTAGTTTTTAATTTTTGTAAAAAATAATATTAAGTAAAAAACAATTTGGTCATAAAAAATATGCATATTTAAAACCCTTCATAACTCCTCCCCAAAACAAGGAAACCCTTGGAGAGAAATAATTAGAAAATAAAAATAATTAGAAAATAAGAGGTATATGACCAAGAAAGTAAGTGCTCAAATCTAATTTCCATTTGAATATTTAGTATACACATGCACGCATTTATAGCCATTATTATGATTACCCTCGAAATTAAAACAAAATAGCAAATTACAATCCCGGAAAAGAATTATGGAAATGACAATTAATGTACAATAATATGGCTCTCATCTTCGGCTACGGTTGTTTTCAATTATATATGTAGAGAACTTGCAAGAAACACACAAGTTCATACAAAATCATGAATATAAGCCTTTGCTTTTTCCTTCTTGCATCATACTCATGCATCTTACTACAACAAACTCATGCAACCAGATACATAGTCACAAACACTGTCCCAAACAGCCCAGGAGGCCAGTTGTTTGAAAAAGAAATCGGGGTTAATTTCACCAAAAAATCATGCCAGTCATCAAGAGATTCATATTCAAAGTATTTGAAGAAAACAGTTCATCCGAAACAAGGCATGTCCCTGTTCTAAACATATACATATCTGAGTTCCCAGGCTATGCATACAAAAACGGCAACAACATCAACGTCAGTGCTTCAGCACTCGACAAGTACTACTTTCCTCGGTCGCGGTCCAAGTGGTATTTCACTTCCCTAATGTATCATGAGACAACTCACGTTTTTCAGTGGCATGGCGAGTTTACAGCCCCGGGAGGGCTCACCGAGGGGACTGCGGACTATGTGATGGTCAAGTCGGGCTACTACGAACCGGACAAGTACCCAAAACCCGGTGCGGGGAAGAGGTGGGACGAAGGATATGGTGTGACTGAGAGGTTCTTGGAGTATTGTGATGGTCTGAAACCAGGTTTTACTGCTGCATTGAATAAGAAGATGAGGTACAAATACAGTGATTCTTATTTTGTGGAGTTGCTCGGGAAGCCGGTGGATCAGCTTTGGAGAGAATACAAAGCCAAGTATGGGAACCAACCTCAAGTAGAATCCCTTGATATGTTTAAAGGTTTAAAGTATTGATGTCACAGGGGCGGACCTACTATGGGACTAGGTGGGGCTAAAGCCCAAGGTGGAAAAAAATTTACTACTACTTATATATCCAGATAGCAAAAGTTCATATGAAAATCAATGTTAAAGTTTAAAATAAATAAATAGTTATTTCTTAATAAAGAATTTCATCTCTTGTTCCTATTATAATGATATAATCATTTTACGGGAAAAGTAATTTGGGGCAAAATCGATAACGAATTGAGAGAAGAGGCAGAAAATCGGAGACAGTAACTTTTCATCAATTTGATGAAATGAGTATTCAATGATTAAACTTAAAATCTTATTGTTTTATTATCTTGACTGAACCGGAGAAGAAAAAGAACAAGTACAAACTAGAAAGTCATTTTCACACCACATAGGCAACTACAAGCAACCTGAAGTATTAGAATACAACATGGATTGCACTATAAACACATTAACTATCCAGAATATATGAGAATCCATGGGTAGGCAGAGGCAGTATACATAAAAATGACCAGGAACTGGTTTAGTGTACCTTGAGCAGATAATCTTATTTGTCGAGATCCTCAATTGCAGAAACAACTTCACTTATGTTGTGGAAGTTTTTCCTTTCCTTCAGAATGGTCTTAGCAAAGTTCAGAGCTTTGTGCTCACATTCAGCACGCTTGCTGGGCTCTTTAATTGATTCGAGATCTTCAACATGAACCACCCCAACGATTCTCCTATAGATCAACCAGACGAGTGTTTATCTTTGGACATATTTTCTTCCATTGTAGTATAAGTCTAGTGATAATGTGTGGGTAAAAATAGCTAAAATGAAGAGGCCATATCTAAAAAGGAAGGCGTCATCTGACCTTATCATTTTGGCAGTACCAAATCCAAGAGTGTCGTGGAAAAGATCATCCATGTATTTTTGCTTTATGAGCAACCGGAGTTCTGGATTATTGTAAATTTCTGGAAGATAAGCCTCACCTGGACCATCCTTGTGCTTATCCCAAAGAGCAGTGAACTTTGTATAGAAGAGGTTCCAAGAATCTACTATTGTCTTCAAGATCCACTTCTTGTATTGCTATCAGAATTAAGCAAACTTTATGACAACAAATCACACCGGTAACATAGCCATATAAAGAAAGGATAACTTTAAAGCCTTTATCAGCTTGTGAAAGTAAACAAGGCAAAAGACACCTCCAGATTATTGATTCTATCCACATATAGACTTATGAAACAACCTCATTACTCTGGCAAGTAGCAACTAACAATAATGGATTGAGAAAATGATTACTTAAATGGATTCTAGTATGATAAGTTAAAAGAGCCTCATAAACAAGGAATAAAATTATTTGGAATAAAATGGGGGGACTTGAACTAAGACAATATAATCAACAGAGTAGCATAAACAAGGTGTAATAAATGTGGGAAGAGCATATACATTACGATCTGGCCCCTTTTCCGCATGCCCATCTTGCGAAAAATAAGCTAAAATCAGGTTTCCAATAAAAGCTCCAACGTCATATCCCATTGGCCCATAAAAACCAAATTCAGGATCTAACCATGACAGAACTTGTATGGAGATCACCATGTAAAAGAGCTTGGGCTCTCTCACAGAATCTGAGTTGAGAAGATATCAAACAATTGTAAGAAAAAGTCAAATACAAACTGTAGAAGTTAAAAGATAGTTTAAAGAAATTAAGAAACGGTCTCCACAGCACTTTACTTGGATTTCAGCTCAGCTACTTCAAGTTTCAAAATATTATCCTCCCGAACTGCCTCAGCATCAGCATCAAGGTAAGGAGTTGTCCAATGGTTATATTCAGACACTTTGTACGGGTCAGAAAACACAACCTGCTCAGTGAGTCTAAATAACTCCACATTACCACAAAATTTAGTAACTGCAAAATAGTGAAGTACCAATCAGAAAATCCAGAAAGGGATTTCAACAGGACTAATATTGAGTTACTGAAACAGTTTCTCAATTTATGACTACATTCCCAATGAAAGTTCTAGCAGCCTAGGCAACATGACTTCAATCGAACCGAAGGGTGTAAAAACCCATAACCAAGTAAAAATAAAAAGGCAGATGACTAAGATTCTCTATGAGGCCATAATAACATTCAAAAAGGATCTAGAGTTCAACTGTAACTCTATAAGGTAACCAAAACTCTTTATGATTATGTCATATTGATGTTCCTACTGTTAAAACAATTTCTTACCAGCACTTTTGACATCAGTAGTGGTCAGATACAGTAGGGAGGTGTAGAAAAGAGTCTTTGCCATATACTCTGAGACATGGTCCGCGAGCAATGGATACTCAATCCCAGCAATCAATCCTTTTCTTAAGATGACATGACACATGAGGTGGTTCAATGTAACGCATACCAATCAGACACATTGTCCTGTCGAAATGGTAAACCTCAGGAACATGATCCGGACACAACCGACCATGTGCTTGCAAAACTGAGGTATCAAAATAGGCTCGTTCTTTTGTCATTGGCCATGAATCACCAATACAACGAATGTACGGAAGAGCCTGCAGATATTCACAATCAGTTAAACAGAAAAAGACTATTTTCACTGCTGCTTTCATTTTGAAAATCCATAAACAGAGCTCTAAATAGGCTCGTTCTTTCATTTTGAAAATCGAATGGTGGCATGATCAACGCTGATTTAGGAAAATATCTTTTCACTTAAGCGTGGAATTAGAGTAAAACGTAAAGAATGAGATTCTTTACGACGACTAATCGGAAGCACGACTTTTCTACTTGGCATTTTTGAAACAGAGAGCACACATGAAATACAATGAACGTGGTCGGGTTTTTTGTTTCGAAAATCTAGTATTATTCATTCAAAATAAAAATGAAAAAAGTTGTCATTTTTTTAATATTAAAGACATAAGTAGTGTTTAGAACAATTTAAATAAGTTTTTTTGGCCTCGTTTGGGAAAACGATATAAATAAATCCTTATGGCAAAAGGATTTAGGCCCCGAAGAACTTATAAACAACTTATTTTAATTTATTCTAAATAATAAATCACTTTTAACTTATTTTCTTAAGTTAATATTATTAACTTATGACAAATTATAAGTAACTTTTAAGGAAATTCACATATCAAATCCTGACAACTACATTTTTATTAATTTTATTTTTTTGCCTATGTAAGTTATTATTCTTGTACGTATCTAAACACAATTAACATATTAAATTTAAGTGCTTATGTCATAAGTCCTTATAGAATAAGTTCTTTTATCATTAGTATTTAATTAAGTTATTTTCCCAAACGGGTTGTATAAGGAATTATGATAAAAATTCTTAAATTTAATAAGTTTTGCATTTGGATGCACACATTATTAATAACTTGTCGGTATAAAAAAAACGTGTAAAAAAAGTTGTAGGCGTTAGGATTCGATGGTGGATCTTTGCATAAACTCCTTATAAGTTATCCATAGTTATAAATATAACTTATAAAAATAAGTCAAAAGTAACTAGAATAAGTTATTTCGATAAGTTTTCCCAAACGCACGCAAAATGACTTATTATTTAGAATAAGTTGAAATGAATCATTTTTAAGCTCTTCAAAACGGGACCTTTGATTTTTCAGTGTAAAAATATTTTTTTTAAAGTTCGGAACGTATGCTTTTACTTTATTCGAGCTTAAAATAAGTCAGAATAAACAGAAATTCATAAGCTAGTTAGGGGATGTTTTTTAAAACCAGAAAAATAATATTGAAAAACAACTTATGAGAATGTTTGCAATACTTTTTAAAAATTAAGCTATTATTTTCCTAATATTGCAAACATTAACAACTTTTGCTTAAAAGAAATTTCAAACAGCTTTAAACATAAATAGTTAAAAACTGCTTATAAAAGTTAGGGTAATATGCAAAAAGAACCATTTTGATTAAATACATATGAATTTTAGTCAGCCGTGGAAAAAAACTAGTTATCTAGCCACTTTTGACAACTTAGTGAGTAGGGTCCATAATTATTTAATCGTCATTGTCATTGTCATTGTTATCGCCATTGCACATCTCCTAGCCCACAATTATTTAATTAACATGTCATCGCCATTGTTATCGCCATTGCACATCGCCTAGCTCGCCATTGTTATCGCCATCGCCTTTCACCTAGGTCGTATTATTAAATTACCATGGCCATCGCCTATTCCATAAAATGCATAAAAATATACTTTTATGTATTTTCATGTAACTTAATATATATTTTAATTATTTAAATTAGAAAGTCTGTTGGGAGATGATTCAGTAGTATACAGTTAGAAGATTTGAATGATCTCAAACCCTAATTTGATTGGTGAACCATTGAGTTGTAATTGTAATGCCTTTGTCTCTGATAGTTTTAGACTCAATAGACATTCTTTCAGCATGGTTCAGACACTCGGTCCGTCTGCGTGACGCTTCGCACCATGGAGTGAAGACTCAGTAGTGCTGGACTAAGCAGGAGCAGCATAGTGAGAGGTATTCTCACTCAGTAGTGCTGGACTCAGCAGGAGCAACATACTGAAAGGAGTTAGTAGAACTGGACTCAGCAGGAGCAGTTCACTGAACTCAGAGTTGACCTTCAGTAGAGTTGCACTCAGTAGGAGTATACCACTGAACCCCAGGTCAGACTCAGCAACGGCCAGACAGTCTCCTTGACTGTCAGTGATCTTACTTGTTAAATCAGTAGAGTCATACGGGGTATTCAGAGAAGTCAGCTTTAGATCTGCCTAGAAGTCTGTTTGTCTCAACCACTTTCTACACCTCGACCAGTAACGAGCAGCCAACTGTCCACATTTACTCTAGAAGCCACCTTCTTGTTCCCTTCCCTCTAACCTAAGCTCCACTAAATATATCCTTAGCTTAGATCGAAGGAGTTCATCCCTGAACTGTTCTTACTTGTAAAGAACTCCTTCATAGTTGGAGAGTTTGTCAAACACTTCAGTTTGATACTTGTAAACTGAGACTTGCTCAGTATAATCCTCAAGACCAGTGTTTGTCCAGTGCACAAACTGACTGAGACTAACTTAGTATAATAAAATAGCCTCCTGATCTTTTCGGGACAGTGGACGTAGGATTGTTGATATCCGAACCACTTTAAAATCGCTGTGTTCTGTTTTTACTGTTGCATTGATTTCTGTTCATACTGAAAACTATCTTTCAAAATTATTCAACTGAGTTTCAGCAAAGCTTAAGAGATTACACTAATATACTGAAACCGTTTTTAATAAAAACGTTTTCAAACTCAACTGAATTAGGCCAACATATTTCCGCACTCTACTGAACTCTTACTGAACGGCATCGAATTCCGACATCGGCGCCTAGCGGGCCTCGCATAGTCAGTCACTCTGTCCACGCGATTCAGAACAGCTTACTTGGTCTACTGAACTTGTTCAGCAAGGCACTCTCTTGAATATGACTATTCGCGTTTTAAGTTAAGAAAGTTTTCAGGTGTATTCACCCCCCCCCCTCTACACCTGAACGTTTATCTCGGGACCAACAACTGATATCAGAGCAGGAGTTCTCTAAGACTCTTGTTATCTGAAACTGGTCTACTTGAACGGATCCTGAAAACGTTTTCACTGCATATCATTCTTCATTCATATCACTATTTAAAATATTTGATATGTCAGGAATCAGGATGGTACCCATCTTCTCAGTAGAGAACTACGGAGTATGGCGAGTCAGAATGGAAGCTCATGTGACTTCCCTCCACGACAGCATGACAGAGGTCTTGAAGACGAACCTATCGTTCCCATGATCGATAGTGTCGTAACCCAGGATCTAGCACAAGGAGGAGGCATGGTGACCGGGAAGAAGATCCCCAAAGACAGAAGCCTCTTCATTCCTGAAGAGAAGAAACTTCACAATCTAGACTGGGTTGATAGAAATAACATACTGACCACCCTAAGTGACTCCTATCTCGGAAGAGTTCAGGACTACAAGTCCGCCAAGGAACTCTGGGATGCTCTGGCGCTACTCAGTTGGGGGACTCAGAAGATCAAAGCTAACAAACTAGCGGCCGGAACTTCGTGAGCCGGGAGAGACTGTCTCTCATGCCTGGTAACACGATTGAAGATCTCAACGTCAGATTTACGGATCTGATGAACACTATCAACGGGCTGGGAAAGACGTTCTCCAACCGAGAGATGAATCTCAAAATCTTGAGAGCACTACCAGACGGACATTGGACTCCATTTGCTACTTTGCTTAGACATTCTGATCTTGACATTGTTTCTCCTGATCATATATTCTGAAAATTAAAAGCTGAGGAGTTCGAGTTCGGTCTACCACGTGAGGAAGCAACGCGAAAGCCGACACACGGATCGACCATGCTTTCAAAGCATCAGCAAGACAAGAGCCTCCCGCATCTAGCAAAGCCGAGCCTTCAACCAGCGATTTACAAGAAGGAAGCTTAGCTCAGAGATATGCACTGCTTGCCGTCAAGTATCAGAAGGAGAAGGAGAGGCGCAGAAAGCTCTCTAGAGTCGTCAGAGACTCAAAGAGTAAGTCTGAGTATACACCTAAGGGCACTCCTGAACCGCATACTTATGATTGCAGGAAACAGGAAGATTCTGCAAAGTCGAAAGATAGTGAGAGCAAAGAAGGTAGAATCACCTCCTGCTACAACTGCAAGAAGCCATGACACTACCAATACGACTGTCCTGAGCTCAGTACAGCTGAACGAGTAGCACAAAAAGCTCGAAGGGAGAAGTTCATCACGAAGCGTCAAGCATATATTGCCGATGAACTCTCAGACGGCTTAGATGAAGTTGATTCCTTCATGGATTCATCAGACGATGAAGCGACATTCATGGCCCTAGAGCTTGAAGAAGATGCTGAAAAGTGTCTTATGGCAGGAGAAGAGGATGAGGTAAACTCTCACGCTCCATTTAACTCCTCTTCACACTGCACACACGACACTATTTCAGGTGCAGAAGAGAATCTGGATGTCTCGATCGCCTATGAAGAATTATTAGACGAGCAGATTCATATGAGCCTGCAGCTCAGTAAGACTCTTCAGGATACCCTGAAAGTGGAGAATCAGAGACTTTCTCAGCAGAGTCAGGTTGCTACTGAGTCAGAAGGACTTGTGTTGAGACTCAGGGAGGAGATTAACTCTATGATGGCCAAGTCTCAGCATCAAGAAGATCAGATCTCAGTACTGACCAATGACTTGACTCAGAAGGATACTGAATTGAGTCTACTAAAGCAGAAGTTCTCAGGACTTTAGACCAAGCATGAAATGCATAAGAAGAGTGATGATGTCTGGAGGAACCTGATGACAGAGCGATACATGGGAGCTGAGAAAAAGCTTGAGGCGATGTTAGCCAACAACAAGCCCAAACATTTCAAGGAGGGACTCGGGTTCAGCCACGGAGCCTCCTCATCTGTCCCCGTACGCTCAGAAAATCGACTGACTGATAGGTTTGTTCAAGGGGAGACTATCAATGTTGAGATCCTGAACCCCTTAGCAAAGAACAAACAAAAGATGAAGGCACCTCATCCTAGCTATCAGAATTCTGACAAGAAGATTAGCTCAAGATTACCCCAGTTCAGTTAAGGGGGAACCAGTAAAGTCAAGTGGGCTGATCAGTATGGACCTCCACAGCTGACACATCCAGCTCAATATGGGTCATATTATTATGATTCTATAGTCAGGAGAGGATCCAAGAGTCAGAAGAAGAAGAAAGTCCTTCAGAAGGCTAAGGTCAGCAATCCACCAACTCAGAAGATCAGGACTCCTGAACCAGTAAAGCCTCAGAAGTCAGCATCGACCAGTCCAGTGGTCAAGTATGTTGATCAAAGTGGAAAGAAACTGTCTGAGACCACCAGGGTCGTGAGACAGATTTGGGTTTCCAAAACTAACATCTAAGGACCCAAAATCAAAAATAAAGGGTACCTGAATATAATTCTGTTTTGCAGGTGCACAAGGATCCTTGGTACGTGGACAGCGGATGCTCAAGACATATGACGTACCAGAGGAACCTACTGAAGAATTATACTACTAAAGAAGGACCCAGAATCGAGTTCGGAGATAATGTAAAAGGCTATACCAGAGGCTATGGAACACTCAGCATTGGAACCGCCACAGTTCCAAGAGTATCATATGTTGAAGGACTTCAACATAATCTTCTCTCTATTAGTCAAATTTGTGATAACTCGTATAGAGTAATTTTTTACGCTGGTTTCTGTGATGTCATTGACAAATCTACATGGAAAATAGTGTTATCAGGTTCGCGCAAAAAGAATATATACGTAGTTGACTGGAAATCAGCTGAACCTGAAGCATGCTTGCTGGCGAAGAATGACAATAGAACGGGGTGGCTTGGCATAGAAGACTCAGCCATCTCAACTTCAAGACGCTCAACAAGCTAGCTAGAAACGCTCTAGTAAGAGGACTGCCGACTGAAGTGTTCAGCAAAGACACTCAGTGCGAAGCATGTCTGAAGGGAAAGCAAACAAAGAAGCAAAATCCACCAGTTCCATCACCTTCCACGGATGGAATCCTTCAGCTGCTGCAAATGGATTTGTTCGGTCCAGTCTCTCCTGTGACGATCAGAGGTAAAAAGTATGCTTTAGTGGTCATTGATGACTACTCGCGCTACACATGGGTCATATTTATTACCAACAAGTCTGACGTCAAAGTAGAGTTGCATGCGCTTCTGAAAAGGCTCAGTGTCGAGAAGAACACCGAAATCAGAAAGATACGTTCAGACAGAGGAACTGAGTTCCTGAATTCAATAGTGGAAGAGTTCTGCAAAGCTGAAGGTATAGAACATGAGACGTCTGTTGCACGCACGCCTCAACAAAATGGGATTGCTGAGAGGAAGATCAGAACACTCAAAGAAGCAGCAAGAACCCTGCTTGCAAACTCAGGACTCCCATCTAAATTCCGGGCAGAAGCAACTGATACTGCATGTTATACTCAGAACAGAACTGTACTGACAAAGCAACATCAAAAGACACCATATGAAATATGGAACGGCAGGAAGCCTTTCTTATCTTATTTCCATATTTTTGGGTGTTCGTGCTTTATCCACAATAATGGAAATGATCAGTTAAAGACTTTTCATAGCAAGTCAGACCAGGGAGTCTTCTTAGGATACTCCCGGGTCAGCAAAGCCTTCAGAGTTTTTAACTACCGGACCCTTTACGTGGAGGAAAGCCCTCATGTTGTTTTTAATGAGTTTGCTAATGAAGACAGAGCAGAAACTCAAATTCAGAATTTGAGGACATCGAAGCAGACTACGGGATCCGAGCTTAAAAGACAATGTTGAGAAGATCCAGCTGTGGTGGGATGATGATTTAGAAGAGGAAATTGAAGATAAGACTATTGAATCTCAGCCAGCAGCAAACGTAGCTGAACAGATTTATTCTACTGAATAGAATTAATCCCAGGTAACTCAGGTCGATGAAGAAACCCAAGTGGTAACTGAGACCTCTACTGAGAATAATAATTCAGGGGGAACAAATGAAGTTCCTGAGCTGAATGCCCCTGAACCTGGTGACTCAGTAGACCCGACTCTAGTAACTGAATTACTTCAATCTCAGAATAGTACAACTGAAAGGCCTAACTCACCTACTATCTGTGTTGAACAAATTTCAGATGAAGAGTTAAAACATCGCCGATCGTGGCTGGACGCTCACACTTCTGATCTAATTATTGGAGATCCTTCAGCAAGTATAAGACAAGATCCAGATTCTGTCAGGGAGAAAGAGCTCTATATTCCTACTTCTTGTCTACTGAAGAACCTCGGTCAGTTGAGGACGCACTTAAGGATGCTAATTGCATCATCGCTATGCAGGAGGAGCTGAATCGGTTCACGAGAAATGAAGTATGGGAGCTTGTTGATAGACCCCGCCATCAACATGTGATCGGAACTAAATGGGTCTTCAAGAACAAGCGAGATGAAAACAAGATCATAGTAAGGATCAAAGCAAGACTCGTGACAAAAGGCTACTGTCAAGCCGAAGGGATAGATTTCGACGAAACGTTCGCTCAAGTGCAAGATTGGAGGCAATCAGACTATTCCTAGCCTACGCAACACATCAACGCTTCAGAGTATATCAAATGGATGTGAAGTCTGCATTCCTGAACGGCGTGGTGAAAGAAGAAGTCTATGTAGAACAGCCTCCCGGCTTTCAGCAGGGACATCAAGTTTATAGACTCAGCCAAGCACCCAGGGCTTGGTACGATACTCTGTCTGAGTTTCTTCTTCAGAAAGGTTTTCAGAAGGGCACAGTAGACCGCAACATTATTCAGCATTCGTCTAGTCGACGACATCTTACTTGTGCAGATCTACGTAGATGACATCATATTCAAATCAAAGAATGTCACTATGTGTCAACAATTTGAGAAGATGATGAAGGATAAATTCGAGATGTCAATGGTGAGAGAAATGAATTATTTCCTCGGATTTCAAGTCAAACAATCAGAGAAGGGAATGTTCATTAATCAAGGCAAATACACTCGAGACCTCATCAAGAAATTCGGTTGCACATCCGGCAAACCAATCAAGATCCCGATGAACACGAACATGAAAATCGATCTTGACAAAGAGGGAGTATCAGTAGACCATACTGAATTTCACGCAATTATTGGTTCTTTATTATATCTAACTGTTACTAGACCTGACATAACTTATGTTGTAGGTGTCTGCGCTCGATTTCAGGCGAATCCTAAGTAGAGCCACATGGACTCAACAAAGAAGATTCTCCTCTATCTCAGAGGAACACCTGACATGGGTTTATGGTATCCAATAGATGATAATATAGAACTAATTGGTTATTCTGATGCTGACTATGCAGGTTGCAGGATTGACCGAAAATCAACTTCGGGAACTTGTCAGTTCCTCGGCTAGAGTCGATCTCATGGTTCTTAAAGAAACAAAGATTCGCAGCGACGTCAACTACTGAAGCCGAATACATGGCCGCCGGAAGTTGCTGCACCCAAATCCTTTGGCTGAGACAGCAGCTACGCGACTATAATGTAATACCCCGGATATTTTAATAAATAAAATCGATAATGATAAAGAGAAAAAAAAAAAAAAGAAATGATGATAAGATTAGCCCCGCACCACCTCCCCCATATCTCCTCTACCCAAACTATCTCTCTCTCTCTCACACGCTATCCCTACCGCAAGAATCGTCGGTCGATCTTTCCAATCTTTCGATGATGGCGCTGCAACGCAACCTATTGGCCGAGATCAATCCACAAGAAAGGTTTTTCCCCCCCATTGGCGAGTTCGTGGGCGGAGGGAAGACAGCTCCTTGTCTTGTCAACACCGCTCTCTCTCACCAATAACTCTCCCTCTCGCTAACGCCAAACACACGCAAGAAAGAAGATCACTGCAACTGTAAGAAAAGACTACTCTTCCTGCCACCACCATTCAGCAATTAAAGAAGATTGGGAGACACAATTGTTGTATAGGAAGTGGAAGAAAACGCATGTTCTTAACCCCTCCAACCATCCAAACTAACATTCTCATCTCAAGACCTCTCTCAAACACTCTGCTCCTCATCGTGTTTACATCACTACTTCGCTTCACGTTGCCATACTTTTTGCCGGAAACACAAGAGCTTGCGGCGAGACGCCTTCGTTCCTTGTATTACGCCGTTTTCGAACGTAAAAGAAGAAGGTTAAAGTTCTACTTTTCACAACCCTCCTTAGATGCATTTGCAAAGTGGCCTTATGGTTTAATTTTCATTGTAAGAGGGAACCATATCGAATGCTATCTCTTTCGAACGCATCATGAGCACATTGTCGCATAACTCCTATGTGTTTCGTTTTCTTTTGGTTTGAATGTGAGATATCTTGTTTGTTCTGGACCTATATGTTGAAAACGTTGCTACTTGGTGAATGATGGGATAATCGAACCCCCTAAAATGTTTAATCTCTACATGATCTATGGATGTCCATTAAGTGTTTGATAAAATGTCACAACCAAATTTATATTGGTATACGTTTAACTTTTCGCCCAATGCTCCAAGAAAGATCTTTATCTCGACTAAATAATGACTCCGCTGTGAACCCCTTGCTTTTTCGTTGAGAGTTCGAGCTTGGAAACGAAAACACGAAGTAGCTCGCGAAACCGACATGTTGCACTTATCCTCTTAGGCCCGTGATCCGACTTATTTTCGGGACCCTTCCCATTATATAAAGTTCCAAAAGTATACACCACTGGAAAGCTCTTTCCTCTGGCTTTCCAGAGCAACTTTCCGTTTGCAAAACGAACTCCGGACCGAAAAGATATAAGCCGGTGAAAATCACTGCTGCCGCGCATGCCATCCTCGTCCGCTTAAACGACCCTTTTTCGACCAAATTTTCTCGAATAGGCTAGTGAACCAAAAACTCCAAAGCCAAGACCATCGTGATCCTTGATCCATTGGCTTTCCATAGCCGTTTTCCGTTCGCCAATTAGAGTTCGTACCAGCAAGTTATGAACTCCGGAAAAACCACAGCTTCAAAACAATTAACTTCCTAAGCATGCCGACTGGGGAAATTGCGACGTGATTTTCAATCGGAATAATGAAAAACAGCACCTAAGGACTATACCACTATAAGCCTTGCACTTTCAGTTTTCCAACGCACCCCTCGGTTCGTGAAACAGAGCCCGAACCCCAAAGTTATTCAACGTCGAAAACGGGTGAACTGCGTAGTGTTTTTTTAGGCTGCGGAGCAGCCTGTTTCGAACGCTCCCAACCCATTTTTCATTGTCCGGAATCCTTGAAACCACATATTGTTGGAAATCCACGACTACAGGCTTTCTAACGCCGTTTGCCTCTCGAGATTTGGAGTTCGGACCAGAAAATTATACCCCACCAAAAAGGGCCGCTCAAAACCGCCAAACCGGCAAGAAGCGCGAGCAAAAAGTTCCGACCCGATTTTCACGACCCAATCGAACTCATAATTCTAGAAAACTGACACCCACACAAACCTTGATAAACAAGGATTCCAAAACATATCTTCGATCGTAAAACGAGTCCCGACCGCTAAGATACGCCTCGCTCGAATGTCGCCCGAAGCCGTCCGATTAAATGCCACACCCGAAAAATTTTATGTATTGAAATGAGGCTTAGCTCCACCCGTTTTGAGAGATATTTTGTGAACAGCCATCAAATATGGAAACCCCAAGCCCTATACCGTATCTAACCTTGTCATTCAAGGAATCCCCGTAACTTTTCCGTTCGCCAATGGGAGATCGTATCAAGAAGCTACGGATCGACGAAAAGGCACCACCGAGACGCCATCCTTCCCGGGATGTGCCGAACCCCCAACTTTAGGATAGCCTAAGAGCTTCGTCCCTTCTCGAAAATCACCGAGCCTTATACCGATAGAAATCTGAGTTCGTTGGCTTTCCAAAACCATGCTCGACGCATAAAATGGAGTTCGGACGAAGAAGATACGAGCCTGCAAAGTACAGCTGGCAGAACTGCCACAAACTCGCTGACTCCAGTTCGGAGGCCAGTTTCGATGTTGTAACGACGCCCGATCGGGAAACTTACTTCTACGGACTTGTAACCCTCCTGGGGCAGAATCTACGCGTGAACTTTCGTCAAAGACCGACGGTCGGATCGTCCGGAAATAAAGCCGGAAGTTTCTGCGAATATCACTTCCAAAAATACCATTAACCTCAAATATCCCTTCAAATGCCAAAGCCAAATTATTTACCGAATGAGGAGAGAATGCTATGAATATGTGAACGAGTTGTATCCGGGCAAGATCTTTAAAGATGAATTTTATTATGTCGAAGAAAATAGCGAAGTAAAATCCGTCATTCGTAACCAAAAATCCTAATTGCTAGAGACAAACTTTGTGTGTTAGAATTCGATAAAATTTTAGGACCTTGGAAATCTGAACCTAACCGAATTAGGTCTCTATTGTAGGACCCTCTAAGGAAGGCGGTAACCTCGGAAAGAGCTGCGGATAATATATCGTGCCACGAGGTGGGTTTATACTTTCCTAAACTTATCTTCGAGTTAATAAGCTCGTAAATGATATGAAATGCTGTTATCCGTGAAATGTTTTATGCGCGTTCGATTAAGTTTAATGCTCTTGTATTGGTCGATCGAGATTCTTGTTCTGACCTAACACGTCAGACTAGAATTGTGTACACCCCCAGTTAGTTGTGCAGTTGTTTGATCTCCACTGTGCACTAACTTTTATAAGGGATTATATGGGGAAAGACCCGATATCCAAAGTTGAAAAGGGTACTCTGAGTAACGGCTCGAGACCCTAGATGAAAGTGGATCCGACGGTGATTACGTTCCGGGATCGCAAGAGTAACTAAAAGAACGTTGCACGCGCGCGTTTAAAGAAAGGAAAAATGTTTTCGTATACGTAGGAGCTCATTTTGTTTTAAAACCTCCTAAGTCATACTGTTATGCCATGGATAACTGCTGATTTTATAAATGCTTTATCAAATGCTCGCCCACTGAGTACACTAGTACTCAGCCCAAATCTTTTTCAAAAACATTTTCAGGTTGAGCGGCTGTTGCAGACGGGTGGAGCCGAGGGCGAGGGTTACTGTTTGACATGCTAAATCTCACCGTGCTTAATTGATACTTGCAGACGTAATTGTTTTGCTACTCGTCATTTTAAACTTGTCTTCATGATTATTGAACTAGATTTCTTTTATGTGCTCAACACTTGTTTCATTTTGATAAATCTCGGCGTTGAAATCCTATGAATTTAAATTCTTGAATTATTCGGTATTATCCTCTAATTATAAATACTCGTTGATTTATCCGTATTGTACCACACCCAGTCACACGCCCTTTTACGAAAATCGGGCTGTGACATATAATGTCATTCAGAATGAAGTGTCGATCTTTTGCGACGGCTCGGTACCATTGCAATCACTCGAATCATGTACTTCATACCAAATGCAAGCACGTGGACATCAGACACCACTTCATTCGTGACCATGTCGAAAAGAAGGATATCAGAATAGAGAAGATCCATACTGACCATCAAAGGGCCGATATTCTGACCAAGCCTCTAGCTGAAGCCAAATTCAGACTTTCAGTAGAGCTAGGTCTGCTGGACCCTACTGACTCAAGTCAGTAAGAGGATTCAGGAGAGGAGCATTCAGCAATGGGGAATGTTCATTCTCAGTACTGGACTCATTTAGTACATGGAGATTCAACAACCATCTACATGAGGTATCAGCTGACTACGATGTTCAGCTGACAGATTTGCGTCTCTCTTTTCAGTAGCTGACATAGTATTTAATGCATTAATGATTTTGATTCAGCATCGTATTCAATGCCTTAGAGAATGTTATTTAATATAAACGGTTTTCATTAAATGCACGACATTCTATGCTAAGATTGCTTGAACTCGCCGCGCATTAAATGCATGTCTTATCAAGTTACTTCTTTAGCTAGTTACAATTGTAATTTGACTTAGGCGGCTATTTTGATCATTGCCTATTTTATAACATAAAATCCTGACCGTCCATCTCATAAAACAGATTTAAACTGAACCGTCGATTTTGAACTGTTCATCTTCTTGATCATATATATCACGTTCAAAGTTAGAAAACCGCCATTTTATCCTCTGCAACTTAAACCCTAAGATTTCTGATAACTAAAACCTCTTACTTTCAAATTGCTTTCAATATTTCTTAGAGATTATTACGGTAAATTCACTTGCTTATTCAGTATTTTATGATTACATATCATATTTTTTCTATACTGATGTTGAATATTGCAGATTCTAGATATGGCAGCAACCAACGTTTCAGTCACTACTCCGACCAATATGGTAGAGATCATTGAGAAGGATCGAGTCTGGTGTGAACCAATTATGGAGTTCGACACCTACGAGCTCGACATCATGTTTGAGGTATTCGAGGCGCTGAGGGCATCAGGCCTTGAAGAATTCTTATCAAGGAAGCCAGCCTTCTTCCTTCTGCGACAAATCTCGGAGTTGTATCTGAACTCCGACTCAGTAGATGGGGATATAGTGGGGAGATTCATTATTCATCATGTTGCCAACCCCACCCATGCTGATCAAGAAATCAAGTAGATGTCGATAAAGCAAGTTCTTCAGAAGAGCTTTCAGTTGCCCAGCTCTGGGATTAGTGTTGCTGGCTACAAGGATGATCTGATAGATGAATACTTGGAAGTATTCTGTGGCGAGCCGACGTCGTTCAATGCGACATTCCCGAAGAACTGCATGCTACCTCAGTATCGAGCCTTGGCCTATATCGTCACGCAGATACTGACAAGCCAAGTTGGCTCGTTCGACCAAGTTTCCAGGCCTAAGCTCCAAATGATGATGGCGAGATATGATAGAGCTCAGGTGAACTGGACGGAGTGCTTTCTGAAAGAGTTCCAGACTCAGGCTGCTAAGTTTGACAGAATCACGAACAACCTTACAATCAAAGGAAAGCTTATGTATGGGATGAAGCTGACTGTTATGATTGAAGACTTCTGTGGTGCTGACCACATAACCTACGCAGATAAGGCGTACTTCAATCCTAAGAAGGTACGCTTCCACAACAAGGCAACAGTCCTCCAGCAGATAGGAGCAGGGTCTGCTGAGGCTGGAAAAGGGAAGAAGAAAACTTCCACTCCCACTAAGAAGAGGTCTCCACCGCAGAGAACTGCTTAGAAGACTCCATCAAAGAAGCAGAAAACTTCTGAACAATCAGTCATCATACCTCCCTTCAGACTGCGAGATGACTCAGAATCTTATGAGAAGACAGTCTCAGTGGAGAAAGCAGTCTCCGCTGAAAGAGAAGCATCAGTGGAACAGGGGTCAGACGCTGAACCGACTACACCCATTTCTCAGACCCCGCTGGATGTTCCACCTCTCAGCAATATTCCTTCTGCTGAGAAGGCTATGTCTCCCATTGACATAGATGACACGAAGATAAGCACAGAAGCCGAGACTATTAGATTAGAGGCTGAAGCTCTTCAGAACAGAGCCTCCCGAGAAGTCTCAGAGGCCATACCTGAGATCTCAAGTCACTCTGACTTGGTGGCTCTTGCTCGGCAGGCTAGGCTTCATATGTTGATTTGGTTCCAAGATTGGTTCTCTCTGAACAAACTCATCCAATACCAAACCTGTGAACAACTGAATGAAGAAGAGTTGATCCTCCGCGAGCAGATAGGCTACTCAAAGCCTGCAGACATCAGCTCTTTGGAAGACCTAAGGG
Source organism: Lavandula angustifolia (assembly GCA_028984105.1). Taxonomy (NCBI): domain Eukaryota; kingdom Viridiplantae; phylum Streptophyta; class Magnoliopsida; order Lamiales; family Lamiaceae; genus Lavandula; species Lavandula angustifolia. The sequence goes on from CM054813.1 coordinate 24,982,517, forward strand.
CGGCGATGCTGGCTATTCTTAACGACCGTATCCCATCAGCAGTCGCGCCTTCTGAGGGTTATGATCCCGATGATCAGGACCCGCCTAGTGATGCAGGCCCTGAGAAGCCTGTTGAGGGAACTCAACTGGAGGAGGGTGCTCAACCCACAACTGAATTACCTCTCAGCACTCTTCCTCCAGGTAAGTCAGCAGCTGGAACCTCACATGTTGCGGACCCAGCTACCTAGAACAGCTGTTGCTGGGGTCTGCATTCGAGGTTGCACCCAGCTCGAAAGGCCGACGGTCGAGGACAGTAGCTAAGGCCCTGAAGAGTCAAGGAGCCCAGAACAGACTCTTGGCCAAGGCTATCCACAGGACATGGAAGCAATCAACTACTACTCAGAGTGAGGAGATTAAGGAGCTGAGGACCTCTATTCAAAATTCAGCAGCTCCTGATTTCACAACCATCCTCACCAATGCCTTAGCTACTCAGAAAGCAGAGTTTGATAACCAACAGGCATCACTGGTGGCTGCCCAGAAGACACTGCTGGAAGAATATAAGGCAGCCCACTCAGCAACTATCTCTTCACTGAGTCAAGCTACAGAGCTCAGAATCCAGTCTATTCAGAAGACTTGTGAAGAGAGCATAGAAAGGTCTCACAAGAAGTAGTAACAGAGCTCAGAATCCAGTTTATTCAGAATCTATGCTCACAAGAAGTAACAGCAGACCACCTTGGACGGTATAGCTATTCAGATGATGGTGGATGCCTCTCACAAGAAGTATAGTGAAGATCTGATTATAGAGAGGAACAACCTCCACCAAAGGTTTGAAACTATGCAGACCACCTTGGACGGTATAGCTACTGCATTTGTAGGAGTGAACAAAAAGATTGTTCCTGTCCCAACCCCTGGCTCAACTGATGATGCCAAAAAGGGGGAAATGACACCGAGGGGGATGAGATTAGTATAAGGAGCAGCTAGAAGCCAATCAGCTCCTACTGACCCCTCAGGGCAAAGCGAGTCGTAGCCCGGGGTGTCTCCAGCGCCGGCGTTGTAGAGCGCGCTGAGACTGGCCTAAGTGGCTCAGGACCAAAGGAGCCCAAGGACTCAGCAACCCAGACTCCTGCAGAACATATTAAGGAGGTTGCTGACTTCCTAAAGGAGGACTCAGACGAGGAGGAGACTCCTCTGCCTCCTCCAGTGGCGGGTAAGGGAAAGAAAAAGCTCAAACTTCCTACCCCACTGAAGAAAGGGGACAAAAGGTATATCAGCCCTGAGGAACAAGCTCAGATAGAGGCTGATGAGAAGCTTGCCAGGGAGCTTGCTAAAGCTGAAGTAGCAAATAAACCCAAGAAAGCTCCGGCAAAAGCTAAGACAAAAGTCTCAGCGGGAAGAAAGCCTGGTACTAGGCCTCCTCCAAGAAAGCTGAAAATCAGTGATGAAGCCGATAAAGAGAAAGAGAAAGAGACTGAGCAATCAAAGAAGACATCTGATTCTCAGCAACAAACTGAACAATCAGAACAACAGTAGTAGTAACAGCAGGAAAGGTCTAAGACTGACCAGCAGGGTGGAGCCTCAAGTTCTAAATCCAAATCCCAATCACCCGCTGAGTCAGACGAACAGCCCCATGTTCCTTCCTATGCCCCCTCCAAAGAACAAGAACAGGAGATGAAGGAAATCTGGGACGCTATGGAGAGGGCCTTGGCAGGACAGCTGAGGCGAGGCAGATCAGTGCAGCCCGTGAGAGGATTCGGTTGGCTGACTTAGAAGCCCTCAGACTGCATACTGAGAAAGAAGACCGGGAGAGGGTTCCTGTGAAGGACACTGAGATCCCTTACAAGTATAGGCGAGGCAGGAAGCCTACTGATCAGAAAGTCCGTAGATGGCCAAGGGTAGACAAGTAGATGCCATAGGAAAGGACTCAGAAGTGGGAGACTCTGAAGGTTGAATTTATCAAGAGATACTTCGTATGGAGATACTGGCCTGATATGCGCAAGAACGATGCCTTTGCTGAATGGCTTCTGGTAAGCGATCATGAAATATATGACATAGTTCAGAAGGCCATAGCTGACAAAGAAGATGTCCGAGTCCCTGTTCCTAGACCTCTGCCTCCTCCTCAGAAGCTTGATGGATCACTCTATACTGGAGTTATTGAAGGAGAAGTCAGAAGTGCTATCCTTGCATTAGAACTTGATGATTCTGACCCTGCTCACGTGCTGAAGATGAAGAAGCTCCGTAAGGATACATTTCAGATGTATGGATTGCCTTTGCCAGAAGAGAAGTCTAGATATTTTAAGGCAAGGATCCAGAGATTCAGGAGATAGCTTCCCTTCTTTGTATTTTGTTTCTAGAATAGCAAGGGATGTACTGTACTGAACTTCATTTATATATATAACATCTTTGTTGTTTGGCCCGACAATACCTTATTGTCTTCATGGCCTGTATGTTTATTTTAAACTTAACACTTAAAATCACCTAAGTGATTGCTGACTCACCCACTCACTGACTATATCTGTGTTTGTCTGTTTTTACTTAGATTGATAGACTCCATTTGTTTGAGTATGGGAAATTATTGTATAAGGGAAATTGTTGTTAGAATTCTGTAATAGGTTCTGATACTTCTTCATGTATCCCTCAGTAGATTAGAACTTGATGAACAACTCCACTGATTCTACTTGTAATATTTGTAAGGAGGTTGTATCTGATAGTTTGTAACGTTCGCTTTGGCATCATCAAATAAGGGGAAATTGTTGGGAGATGATTCGATAGTATGGAGTTAGAAGATTTGAATGATCCCAAACCCTAATTTGATTGGTTGAGTTGTAATTGTAATGCCTTTGTCTCTAAGAGTTTCGGCACTCGGAGACGAATTTTCGCATGGTTCGGGCACTCGCTTCTATCTCGCCGACCCGTCGCAGACTATCCGCCTCAGCTACCATGGAGTGAAGACTCGCTGGTCTTGGACTAAGCATGAGCAAAGATACCGAGAGGTATTCTCACTCGGTAGTGCTGAACTCAAGCAGAGCAAAGATATTGAAAGGAGTCGGTAGAACTGGACTCAGCAGAGCAGCTTCACCGAACTCGTAGTTGACCTTCGAGAGAGTTGCACTCGGTAGGGAGTATACTACCGAACCCCGTGTCGACTCAAGCAACGGCCGTGCGCTCCTTGATCGTCGTTGATCTTACTTGTTAAATCGCAGAGTCATACGAGGTATTCGTGAGAAGTCGCCTTCAGATCCGCCTAGAAGTCTGCTTTGTCTCAACCACTTTCTACACCTCGACCAATGACGAGCAGCCACCGTCCACATTCCCGATTAAAGCCGCAAGTCAACCACTTTCCGTAAATGGAGGGAAAAGACTCACCAAATTCTTTGAAAGAGCCGTTAGCTACCCAAAAGAGAGTGACACATGGATCGACGTCTCCAACGGATCTTTCCATGGCTCACCTCTATAAATAGAGGGAAAAATCAAATCGCAGAATACACAAAATATACCAGAAGAACACACGAGCGATTACGAGCAAACACTTACCGACTTAAGCTTTCCACAAGAACTTCGTAGAAACACTTCAAGCGAAAGGCGACATACTTGCTCAAGGGAACCAAGCCGAATTAGAATCAAAGCCTCTAGTATCCAAGTGATTGAACACGAACCCGCAGAGCTTATTCCTCACCGTTCGTCACTCTAGAAGCCACCTTATTGTTCCCTTCCCTCTAACCTAAGCTCCACTAAATATATCCTTAGCTTAGATCGAAGGAGTTCATCCCTGAACTGTTCTTACTTGTAAAGAACTCCTTCATAGTTGGAGAGTTTGTCAAACACTTCAGTTTGATACTTGTAAACTGAGACTTGCTCAGTATTATCATCAAGACCAGTGTTTATCTAGTGCACAAACCGACTAAGACTAACTCAGTATAATAAAATAGCCTCCTGATCTTTTCGGGACAGTGGACGTAGGATTGTTGATATCCGAACTACTTTAAAATCGTTGTGTTTTGTTTTTACTGTTGCATTGATTTCTGTTCATACTGAAAACTATCTTTCAAAATCATTCAGCTGAGTTTCAGCAAAGCTTAAGAGATTGCACTAATATACTGAAACAATTTTAATAAAAATGTTTTCAAACTCAACTAAATTGGGCCTACACATTTCCGCACTCTACTGAACTTTTACTGAACGGTACTGAATTCTGACATCGCCGCCCAGCGTGCCTTAGTATAGTCAGTCACTCTGTCCACACGATTCAGAACAGCTTACTTGGTCTACTGAACTTGTTCAGTAAAGCATTCTTCTGAATAGGACTGTTCGCGTTTTAAGTTGAGAAAGTTTTCAGGTGTATTCACACACCCTCTACACCTGAACGTTTATCTCGGGACCAACAAAGTCTTTGTTTCTAAGTTCTAATTTTTATTATTCTCAATACATAACTAGGATAAAATTTATTAAAAATTGAAAAAAAATTGAAAAAAAAAACCTCTCTTTTTTTTAAATTTTTTGCTTGCTCCTCCCAGATCGCCTCTCCCAATCGCCACTTACAACTAAATAGTGCTTTTTCTGACAAAAAGTTAAAACTTATTAACTTTCATTTATTTTGTAACAACTACTTCACTAGTTGCTTTCGTGTTTTTCATATAGGAAAATTGACATGAATCTCATTTTCTTGAAAACAAATATACTACAAAATTTCTGCCAAAAATTTAAGAGCTCACTAGAGTAGTCCTATTATGTAATGACCCGTAAATTTTATGTATTCCGAGACCGATATTTAAACCTTAAGAGCGATTTTGCGACAATTGAAAATAATCATATATTAAGAATTTAATATTTATGCTTGATTAGGCGAATACATTTAGAAGAGTCTTACCGCGTCGTATTAATAAGTGTTTGACATATAGTACGGATGAATTATCTTAGCAGATGAGCTCGTAAATTTGTTGATATGATAGGATTAGACTATCACCTTAATTACCATGCCTTGTGGGGAGGATTTCCTACCATGTCGATTTGTGGGGAGAATTTCAACTCAAGTAATATAAAATTCATGGATGTGACTTATATCTACCATGGTGGTGTAGGTTAGATATAAATATTGCCTTCCCTCCACGTGTGCATCATGCAAGAGGAACTATGTAGTAATTGTCTAAGCTAGTTGCTAGGTATTATCATTAGTAGAAATCAGCCAGCTACATAAATAACTCATGATCATGATTTTCTTCATTTCCTCTCCAATATACAAAGAAATTTTCGTAAGATCCACACCTAGTTTCTCTCTTGTGTCCACACAACCAAGTTGTTATAATCGTGAGTCCAGGTATCCCACATCCTTTATTCCAACATGCAATAGGTTGTCTCGCATATTCTAGGCAATATTCTTTTAGATCTTCCAAAGATTCTTGAATGCATGTGGAAATCTTAGCATAAGAAGTAGTTCTCCTTGTTTAAATTATCTATTATGTTCTTCACAATCCAAATATGTTTAGTGATGCATTGCATGTTACATGCATGGTGTTTTCTAGTGTAAACATATAAAGTCATGATAGATCTAGCATAAGGTCCAAATAGGGTAGCAAGATCTAGTTTAAGAATCCTCCTAGAGTGGACGAATTTCTAGGTAGAATGCATTTTGATGGTTTTCGATTTTTGTATGAGATTCTAAGCCAATTACTCAATCTGTTGTTGCTTCAAAAATTCCATAAAAATGATAGAGACGAACCTTAGGATGTTTTTAAGATCTCTGTAAAGTTTGGTAATTTTTTGACATGTTTTTATATTTTAAATAAATTTCCAATTTCATGCTGCCGAAAACTCATGCATGCAGGATAGAGCTTAGTAAAACATTTATATCTCACTCCAAAAAATTGATTTTGACTTGATTCCTTTTTCTAAATGTTCTATACACGTAGGGACTTTTGAAAATATTTATGTTGTAGTTTTAGACCATGCATGTAAAAGCAGTTTATTATAAACTTTCATTTGTCAATCGGAAACATGCTTTCGATACAGAGGATTTTGGGTGAAACTTTCTCTGTCTTTTCTGAATCCGTCTCTTATCAATCGTGAGTGAAATTTTGATATGATATTGGAATGCATGTCCCCTAAACTTTTGTTGAATCTCAGAATTTTTAGAGTACGTGTGGCCCCACAATTGTTAGCTAAACTATAGTAGGGCAGAAACTGTCCCTGTTTGAGCAGTGGGTACTATTTTGATAATAACTCCCAGATGGCTGATTATTTTGTTATGAAACCAATTTCAGTATAAACTAGACTCATTAAGGAAGGTATATATAGAATATTAGAATTTATGGTACGAAACCTTGATCTGTAGAATTCTTTCAAAATGGACCTTCTGCACAAGTTTAACAGAATAAAGCTACGGCATTGTTTTAACCTAATGACTATTAGGTATCGATTATAGATCATGAATTGTACACTTTCTGCTAGATCAAGACGTTAAAACTTAGGATATTGTTGTAGGACCTATCGTGGAAGAGCTATAGCCTCGGTGACGAGATTTCGCATAGATCAATTCCGGTGAATTTCGAGGTGGGTAATATTTTCCTAAAATTATCTTTGAGTTATTGAGCTCTATGAGATATGTTTATCCATGAAAGTTTTTGTGCATTTACCTGTTTAATACTTCTACGTGATAGATCGATCGAGACTCTCATTTGGCCTAACACGCTAGATGAGGGTTAATAAGAAAGTGTGTACACTATGTTGTTAGTAGCATAGAGATTGATCATCTTTGTGTACCAAGTGCTAACAAGTTATGAGGGACCCCTCGAGTTTCGACTCGAGGGCCAAGGCCCAAGATATGAAAATGAAATGGTAGAAGTAACAGGAAATGTGACACAGATGTGCGCACCCAATGATAAATGTTTTGTATGTTTGGAGCAGTTTCCTTTTTAAAACCCTCCAAGTCATACCTCATGCATGGATAAACTGTTTTTAAAAGTTTTCCAAACTGCTCTACCCACTGAGTACACTAGTACTCAGCCCAATTGTTTTCAAACGTTTTCAGGTTGAGCGGCAAGGGCGGCGGAAAAGAGCTGAGGAGGGGGTTTCTGCCATGATCGTTTTGTACTCGTGAATGGAAGTTTATGTTTTGTTTTGAAACTCATAACTAACTGAAGTACCTGTTGAACATATTTAAATACCAGTTTAACCATTTTACAAATGGTCCGCATTAAATTATGTGTTTTAAAATAGGAAAATATTCCAGTTCTCCAAAAATGGTTAGAAAATATGTTTTATGTCATTCTTCCGTGGCGGCTCGACCTCTGTGATCCTTCGTGGAGGTCGGGGCGTTACATATTAGTTGCATCATGCAGAAGATGGATATGGGAAGTTATCATATTCACATTTCTACAAAATTTAATATTTTATGCAGTTTAGTTAAAAATTGGTCGTGGTTCACTCTTAATTTCATATTTTATGCGATTTAGTAGGGTTAATGTGTTTATCTAAGTTATCTTAACTTTAAATATCGTTTGAATGTACTTGTTTACATACACTTATGCGACTTTTGTGGAATGTTATGTTGTTCATGACCAGACGATTGAGTTTTATCACCTGGCAATTGAGTTTTATCGCCTGGCTAAGCTAGGTGATGTTGTTAGTTTAGAACCTTGTAACTAGGCGATGACGATTATAAACCATATAGCCATCACTTCTTAGGTTAATTCAGAACTGATTATTATTTTTAGTTCAGAACCGTGTAACTAGTTTAAATTGATCTCGTAATTTATTGTTAATTTTGTTATTTAATTATTATTAATTGATATTTCATCTTATTACAGATTAGGTGGCAAAGTATTATTCTTCGGTACGGTGGTTATTGGAACAAATCTGAGTATGAAGGTGGAGATGAATTATTATTCTTTACGTCACCTAATTTCAATATGCATCAGCTGGTACAAGATATTCACCAAAACCTGAAGACCGATCCTTCCACTACATACTACGATTCAATTGTGTATACTATTTGGAAAAATACTGAAGCCGGTCCGAGCAGGACCAATTTCGATCATACTGATTTGTTTGAAGACGAGGATGAGGCGGCTTCTCCGGTTGATGAGGAGGATGAGAATTACAATCGTGAACTCCTAGAGTCAATGTTGAACGAATTTAACGCATGGGTTCGGGATCCAGCCTATAGCCAAGCTATCTTGAACCGGACTGCTTTACGCGACCATCACCTCAGTGAACCAGGTCCTTCAAATACTGTTGCACATCCACATGATGGCCAGAATCCAAACTGGAATGTTACACTCTCTGATCTCGATATTGTTGGTCCAATAGAACGAAGAGAATCGTTGATTGAGACCAACAATGATATTTCTAAAGGGGGTTTATTTGAGAGCAAGCATGCACTGGAGATTGTAGTCGGCACCTATCATATGCATACTGGAGTTGAGTATGCTGTCGAGAGATCAAGTACCGATAGGGTGAGCTATGTATGCAAGCATAGAAATGGGTGTCCATTCTTGGTACGTGCCATAGCCAGTAATGGTATTTGGCGGATCATTAAGTTGAGAAAGGATCACACTTGCCAAACAAATTTTGAAATTAATGCTCCTTGACAAGAGCCTGCCAAAGTTTTAGCCACCTACTTTTCCCGTAAGTTGGGTAAAGGTGTTGTTCTAAAGCCTAAAGAATTGATCAAAGAAGCAAAGTCTAAGTTCGGCATTCAAATATACTACAATTTTGCTCTACATGTGAGAAACCTTGCAATTGAATTTTGCTATGACGATTACGATAAATCATATCGATGTTGTCGAGCTACCTCCATCGTGGGAACATCGGTTAGTTTGCGAGACAACACACGATCATCTTTTCAAGTATATGTTTCTTGCACTAGGCCCTTGCATTGCTGCCTATGAATTTTGGCTAGTAGACTTTTTATGTCATCAAATTAGTCATACACTAAGGAAGTGTCCTATGAATTTTGGCTAGTAGACTCTTTATGTAATGTTAATGAAACTATTTTCTGTATGACATTTTCAGAGATTTATATGATTTAAGTAATATTTACATTTTGTGTTAAATAACATTTTGATTATGTAGAGAAAGAAACAAATCTATAACTTTAAATTTATCGCCTGATGATAATAGATTATCGTTGGACACTAATCTATTATCGCTACTGCTAGCCGATTACCAAATACCGCCAGACGATTACTTTATATATAAAGTAAACATTAGTGTTTAATTATATTATATTATTATACTTTATTTTACATTCATCTTTATGTTAAATTTAAATATTCTTTATTCAATTACAAACACTCAGTACATTAGACCTCGAAAATCATCAAGATCAAGGGATTCTTCTTGAGGTTGGTTCCCGTACTTAGCCTTGTATTCTCTCCAAAGCTGATCCACCGGCTTCCCAAGCAGCTCCACAAAATATGAATCACTGTATTTGTACCTCATCTTCTTATTCAATGCAGCAGTAAAACCTGGTTTCAAACTATCAAGATACTCCAAGAACCTCTCAGTCACACCATACCCTTGGTCCCACCTCTGCCCTTGACCGGGTTTCGGGTACTTGCTCGGATCGTAGTAGCCCGATTTCACCATCACGTAGTCCGCAGTCCCCTCCGTGAGCCCTCCGGGGGCTGTAAACTTGCCGTGCCATTGAAAGATGTGAGTCATCTCATGGTACATTAGGGAGGTGAAATACCACTTGGACCGCGACCGAGGAAAGTACCATTCGTTCAGCCCGGGAGCGCTTACGTTGATGTTGTTGCCGTTTTTGTATGCATAACCTGATGAGAAGCCAACCACAAAAAAACGTAGCTTAGTTGGTATTTTTCACTTCTGTATGAGCCATGGATTTAGGTTAGGTTTAAAAAGATAACCTTTAAAGTCGGAGATGTAAACATTTACAACCGGGACATCCTCTCTATCTGCAGGACTATTTTCTTCGAAGACTTTGTATATATATCTTTTGATAACTGGCAATATTTTTTGGGTGAATTGAACCCCAATTTCTTTTTCAAATACCTGGCCTCCAGGGGAGTTGGGGACTGTGTTTGTGACTATGTATTCAGTTGCATGAGATTGTTGTAGTAAGAAGCATGATGCAAGAAGAAAAACAGGGAGGAAGATGCAAAGGTTTCTATTCATGATTGATAATTATGTGTGTGCCTATGCTTCTTACATCGTCTGGATATATAGGCAGCCAACCAGTTAGAATGTGGTCACATAAATGTTTTGTATTTGAAGAACCTTGGACAAAGATTAGAGTAATGTGATGTTGTGTGTAAGGAAGTAGATTATTTACATGTTCTAGTAATATCTAGTGGGATGGAATCATCGCAATATATAATGGAAAATAGTATTACTATAATTTAAAAGTAATAAGGATTTCCTATGTATAGCGAATTCTTATTCTCTACATGTTATGTGATGCCACAATCCCTCACAATTGGGAGAATGTGATTTAACAAACTTAAATACATTAATCCTAATTGATATGATTAATTTGATTAAACTAAGATAGTATAACAATCAGATTTAAGGATAGTATGTATGACCACCTTGCAATGGAAAACTCAACTATACAGTCGTTTCTCATAGTGTGACTTCCTTCCGTCTGTAAATATTTTGTGATCACTTTTGGTTTTGTTAATTAATGATCCCTCGTCCTATTATAAGTGGTTCATATTCATTTTAGTCTCGTTCATTATAAATGACTCATTCTTGAAATAATACTCTAATACTCCCTCCGTCCCGCTTCAAGTGACTTGTTTCTTTTCGGCGCAGAAATTAAGAAGTGTTAATATACACTGTTAGCCCAAAATACTATAACAAACACATATCTAGTCATCTACTAAGTTAAAACACAAATATAGCCAATGTTGTACAATTTTTCTGCTAGAATTGAAGTTGGCGTCGGATATTGTCGGGCCAGCGCATTATCTATTAAAAGGTGTCTGAGGGCCGATGAGGCAAAACGAGGGACGATGGAAGGGCCGATGGAAAACAATTTCGTTCCAAAAAACTATAAATTTTTTTGAAGGGCCGATGGGAGGGCCGATGGACACCCCCTTCGGCCCCCCATCGGCCCCGGTAAGGGCCTGTGCAGATTCAAGTGGCTCGGCCGATGGACTTGCTCGACCTTTTTTTCTCTCGGCCGATGGATACCCCCTTCGGCCCTCAAACCCGGTAATTGCTTGTGCAGATTCAAGTGGCTCGGTCGATGGACTTGCTCGGCCTTTTTTTTCTCTCGGTCGATGGAGGGCCGATGGACATTCCCCATCGGCCCTATGCGTTTCAAACGAAAAAAATTGTTGATGTTACAATTTCCTACAACACACATCATCCAATCATTGGAGAGAAGTGATAGAGGACAAAATGACTATTTTGTGTTTTATTTAGTTATAGACTATAGTTGCTCTTTATTTAGTCGATATGGCTAGATATAGAAATGCCTCAATTAAGAAAGATAATGATAAAGTATGAGAGATGAGTAGATGATAAACTAAGAGAGAGAAGATAAGTGAGATAGTGAGAGAATAAATTATAAAGTATGATAAATAAATGACAAATAAGTGATAAAGTAGAAGAGATAAATAATAAAGTATGAGATAATTTGTGATTTTTTAAAAAAGTTATTTCCTTTTTGGAAACGGCAACTTGGAGCGGGACGCCCGAAAAAGAAAACAGACCACTTGAAGCAAGACGGAGGGAGTATAATTTAATAGGTCTCAGTATGAGCAATTTTTTTAAATAAACAATGATTTTATCTACGACACGGTTTTTTATGAGACGATTTTCACTAAAACCATTTTCTATAACCATTTTTATTGTAGTATCTCCACAATTTTTCGTTCATGGCCTTCGTTTACACGTGCAGGATATGAAACACAGATTTATTTATTTTTAAATTTAGAATATACAATTAATAAGCCAGTTATATATATTATATAGATATAATTAAAGGTAAAATAAAAATGAAAAAAATAAAAAAGTAAAAGAATAATGAAGTCTTAATAGTTTAAGATATGAAACAATAAATTATGCATTTACAAAATAAAATAATTATTTAAAAAATATAGAAGTTAAAATATATAAAATGGTTATAGCGATAACATATTCAATATTGATCAAACATAGTAATAAGAGTGTTAACATGTCCGACACGATGTATTGAGGTTTTCAGAATATCTGTGCTTGCTTTCATTTTAATATATGGACACTTTAATTACAATAAATGAAATATTTAATTATTAAATGTAAATGATGACACTACGTACAAAGCCATAAAACAAACTATTGAACTTCTCATTACATCCCATTTTAAACAAAACATATAAACTGATACATTAGGCACTATTAGTATTGCACAAACACGAGTAGAAAAACCCACCGCCACCTAGCGAATTCACATCATGCAGCACATGAAGGGATTAAGGAAGGTTGCCATACTTGGCTTTGTATTCCCTCCAAAGCTGATCCAAAGGCTTTCCAAGCAACTCCACAAAATATGAATCACTCACTATATTTGTAAATCATCTTCTTATTCAATGCAGCAGTAAAATTAGGCTTCAAACTATCAAATGTTCGAAGAGTCTCTCGATAATGGGGCATGGTCCGCATGGATCCGGTAGGATGGGTGAATTATACAGGAAGATAGGAAGTATGCACAGTGGTGGAACTAGAGCTATGAAGTTGGGGGGTCGAAATAGAGGAACAACGGTGGCCGAAGGCAGAGAAAAAATCGTGAGTTGCTAAATATAATTTTAAATGATTCGAGCACAAACACGATATGAAAGATATAATATATCTTATTTCTTGTATTTGTTACGCTGAGAAAGATATTTATATAACTAGTAGAAAAAAGAGAGTTAAATATTTATAACATGTGAGAATTATAAAGTCTACTTATATAACTAGTAGAAAAAAGAGAGAGAAATATTTATAACATGTGAGAGAGTTATAAAGTCTAAAAATAGAAATCAAATGAGTGCATTGGGTTTCGAACATGAGACCTCTCTTAAAAAAGATAAAATCATTAACCAACTACACTACAAGCAAATAATTAACTATATTTTTCACTAAACTTATGTATAAGCAATACGAATCATATATCCTATTTAGTCGAAGTTCCGTCGGTCGGGGGGTCGGTCGACCCTCCCGACCCCCCTCTAGTTCCGCCAATGAGTATGCATACTCCATATATATTATATGCATATTCTCTATTTTTCATGCATAAATCTTATAACTTTTAAATTTTTGCCCTTATGCATAAAACATATAAGGAAAATACATAAAGAATATTCCAGAGCATATTCAATCCAAACCATCCAATGATAAGATGAAGAGTGCCGATTCCTTCTTATTTCTTATTTTAAGCGAGTTTTCATATATGATCCATTTCCCTCGATAATGTCCGCATATAGGGGTCGTCCGGTCCGAAATTAGGCAAAATTCAATCCCAATACCGATCCCATAGTGGTATTGGGATAGCGGTATTTGGGACGGTTAAAATGGGATTGGTATTCGGGATTACCGAAAATCCCGAAAATTGTATTCCTTGTTAAAAAAAAAAATTACTTTCTACTTTCTATTTTCTACATTGTTTTACCGAAAATTGTATTCCTTGTATTTTGTAATCGCATATATATTTTATAATCTCATTTCTCATCTATATTTTGTAATTTATATTTTATACTAATCTCATATTAAATTTTAAGCCTAAGTTTTCTATATTTGTATTTTGAATTACTCTATAATCTATAATTCTATATTATTAATCTCAAATTATTAATATTATTTATTAATTTAAATAAAAATTTGGCAAGAGTTCCTTTGTTTCTCTACTATATCCCAACCTCGTTCGACAAGACAACACAACATCATAGTTCATAACTTCATAAACTCTAACCGATAAACTCATAAGAGAGAAGACAAGTAGACAACAATCCAAGTATCCAACACAATCCAAAAGTCATAAGACCTAATTAAGTTTGTGAATTTCTCCCGCTCCTCAAAAGCCCACAGGAATATTGTTGGACTTTGTGTTACATAAGACGTAAGTTTATAAATTATAATTATATTTATAAGTGTCTAATAAGTATACAATTGTATTAATTATTTCATAAAAAATTCGGTATTTCGGTAATCCCGAATTCGGTATCGGTTATCCCGTATTAATCCCGAGTTCGGTATCGGTTATCCTGTATTATAAATTCGGTATATTAAAATACATTATATAAATTCCGTATTATATTAAAATACATAAAATAAATTCCGTATTATATGTATTAATATTTAATTAAAATATATAAAAATATGCAAAATATTTATATAAATGCTAAATTATATATATTAATATCTAAAATCCGTAGTGATATATTTAAAATTGACATTTGTTATATATTTAATATATAATATTAAATATATAATAATTTAATATATAAAAATATATAAAATATATTAATTTTTTAAATATTTTAAAATAATGTATAAAAATATATAAATAGTATAAATATTATTTATACTAGTAAATCTTAACGTAATTCGTTCTTCGTTTAAATTTAGTATATCTCTGTATTATTTATATATTCTATACCAGACATTATATTTGGGGATCTAAAACTTTTAAAGACTCAAATACGGCGATTATAATCGATTTTGTTCATAAAATGTGAATTATCACTAACAATATTTAAAATAATTACAAACCCTAATTTCATAAACAGATCTACAATAATTACAAACCCTAATTTTATAAACATCTCTACAATAAATACAAACCCTAAATATAAACTACAGAAGTTTGAGATAAGCATGTCTAAGAGCACCGATCATTACTACAAGATAAAACAATAGTTTTCATTTACAAAACATCGGATCCTATGTCTACTAACCTGCTCGCTTGCAGTATTGCCAGCCATGTCGATTAACCTTCAGAATATCTTAACAAGATAGAGGTTTTTTGATATAGAGCCGTGTCAGCGAGCTGCACAAGAATACTGCTTCACAAGAATACTGCTTCACAAGATATGACTACAAAATAAGAATTTGGTGGTGTGTAGTATATTGATATAGAGCCGCGTGTTAGTGGTGTGTGGTGAGGGAAAATAAAACGTAACAGTGGTGGTTGAAACGAAAATAAATGTTGAGGGAAGTGGTGTTAGTGGTGTGACAATTCGTCTTCAATGTAGCCGTACTATCCAAAGTATTTATTCGGTTCAAATCCCTTATTTTAAGGGATCTATTTCATTCCAAAATAATATAGATATGCATTCTAAAATATATTATTAAATTTTAGAATAAGAAATATATAATGTATGATATATATCAACAATAATATTTTATCCATAAAATTATAACCTATGTTTATTTTTTTTAGGGATAAATATCCATAAAAGACAAAAAGATATGTGGGAGCTGAGAATATTTAAAATCCGCATCATTTTTATATTTAAGAACAATCGCTATTTTTTCCATATTTTATACATTTTTATATGGTGAAAAAAAAAACCCGAATTATTTTACAATCTCATAAATGAAAAAAAATCTAATCATTTTTATATTTAAGCATTATGAAATTTAAAAGGAGCATTAGAAAAAAATATTCCCGACGTGTTATTATTTCCGATTGCATTATGCATGGCGTGGAAAATGCATGGTAGGAAAAGAGTGCTTGTAAGTCAAAAGTCATTAATTGCATGGCAGGAAATGCGCTGGTAAGTCAAGTTTTTCAGACGGCGTGGGAATCTGGAATTGTTTTTCAGGGCCGGAAAATGCGCTGGTCGAAATAGCTTCATGTGGTTGGTGTTGTAGCTTCAGGTGCGCAACAGAATTTGTCGGTCAGCTCATCACCGCAGCCTTTGTCGGCCAGCTCAGCCTCCTACCCGCAGCTTTTGTCATTCACAGCAGCTTTCAACCAATCAATGACAGTCAATGCCATAATAGGGGCAAAATTGACCATGTGGGTACCTGTGCAATTTTGATTTACAATTGGCATGTGCTGCAATAATGATTTAGAAGTGGTATTCTTGTCATATTCCCTACAAAAATTGGGCCAAAAAACAAGAAAGAACACTAGAGTTCCCAACTCTCCCTCTTCCTTATGCTACTTATATTTACATCTAATATTTACCACTTCAACTCCGTTTCACCAAACTGCAAAATTGTGAAATACACCAACCGATCAGCTTGTGGAGACAGTATTGATCATCGCTGCAGATGACCAGAGATCGGCGCCATTGGAGTCTGCTACGTGAAGAGTGAGATGTACCGGAACGAGGCACAATCCTCTGCTTCGCAGATCATCCTCACTCCTCTCGCTCTGCTTGCAATCCTGCCAAACTCACGGTACTAATTAGCGATCGACTACTCAAATCGTCGGTTGTGTAATTTTGTAAAAACACGCACTTACAGAAGTCTCCGGCGCCTCGGAACTGCGCTGCAGGTATGGAGAACAAAGGACCTGCACCTGATCGTGCAAAAATATGATGTAACCTAATGCTTCGTGAAGCACTGATGCTGTATCAGTCTGCACAAATCCAGGTACGAATTGAATTGTTGAATTTAGGGGGGAAAGGGTTTCAATTCCAAATTCTAAAAACTAGAAATCGTAAAAGGGGTAAATCGTAAAAGGGGTAAATCGCAGTCGCTATCTATGCATTACTTAAAACGGTCTGTATTTCATAAATTGGAACAGACCTTGCCAAACGGCGACACAAGTTGTTGCAATGCTGTGATTCTTTCACCGAGCCTCTCTTTCTTAACAACCTAACATAAAATAATCAAAACCATGTTATCATTAATTTACATATAAAAGATGAAAGACAACTTAATATTTAAACACTCGAATTTAATTCACCTTTGCATGCCCGCCACCCGTGGAATTTTCCAATTTTGGCTTTTTACCGTTCCTCTGACTTCCAGTCGGGGCTCCGGCAGGCTTACCCGAATTCGGAATACTCGACCCAATTCTCTTCTTCTGTTCCATCAAATACAAAATATGTAAAAAAGACAAATAAACCAAGAGAGAGAGAGAGAGAGAGAGGTACTGAAATGGCTTGCAAAATATATTACTGACTTTAGTATTTTTGGGTGAAGAGTCCATGCATGTGAACCCGGGCTTCTCATCCGTTTTCTTGCCATTTGTGTAATCACCAAAACACAACATTTTGGGAGTGTTAAGATTACTCTTATCATCATCAGACGAAAACGAGGAAGTGAAACCGAAGCACCCATCTGTTTCCAGACCAGAGATTTCATCGTTGGAAAGAAGCTGAGAATAAAATCCGGGAGCCAACGGGTCTTCCCCGAACCCGGCATTACCCGCCATTGATGTCTGATTTAGGATAACGAGAGAGAAGAAGAAAACAAGGGCTTTTTCCTTGTATTAGATTTTAGAGAGACAAGTTGAAGAAAAGACGGAGGCCTAAGCTACGCCTAAGCTATAGTATTTAAGTGTTGTTTTCAAACTACTGCAGCAGCATGGTAGAGTCCTGTCTAGAAACAGTGTTCTCTTTCTCCTGCATTTCAAGGAGAAGACGAGACGACAACAAGACACAGGGTGTGAGAGAGAGAGACCGGCCGGGGGGCGGGGGGGTGTCTTTGGTATTGTCGTCGTCTCTCAGTCAAAGTTCCAAAGCAACCCGAGAAAACCGTGCTTTTATTTACCCAATGCAGAGTCGCAACCCGTACCCGTTAACCCGAGAGTCCGGACCCGGTAGTAGGGCGTGGCAGAAGCTATGGCGATGTTCCTCTGAATGTGGCCCATTCGTCCTGCATGCATGGCCTGACTCATCAATGACAAACTATATCTTCCTACATATTTCTCTACCTATATAATATATACCGTATAAATACTAATACTAATACTTATATTTCTTTTTAAGGGTATACGTATTTGTATTTTAAATTTAATTAGTAAGAGACTACGGCTAGCCTTATTCAAAATTAATTAGTACATTTTTATATTAATAATTGCAGAAGCAGACATCTTTTCTCCATGCCCCAATGTCTATTTCTCCAACACGCACACACACTCCTCGTCCCTCGATCTTCCTTCTTCTCTCCTATTCCCGAAGCAATATGCATTTGACCACGTATTTTTATGGTCTTGATGAGTCTCATTTTCTACAATAGAAAATACTCTCGATCTTGCAATATTGACTTTTGCTATGAATTTTAGGATAGTGGATATAAAGATGTAAAAAAATGGCGCAAAGTATAAGATAGTGAGGTCTACTTGTTTAGATAATTGTGATCCACTTATTTTTTACTGTTTTAGGCAACATTGCACGATAAGTGGGACATTCCGAAAAAGAAATGTTGCAACATCAATGGGAGGAAGGAAGTATGACTTTTTATGATGGAAGAAATATAGTATAAGTGTTACCTTAAGTGTGTATCCAATTATAAATTTTATTATAATATACTCCTCCCGTCCCGCTATTACTGTCCCCTTTGGTTTCGGCACGAAGATTAAGAAACTTTGTTTAAGTGTGTATTTTATGATTTTTAATTATATTAAGAAATGAGCACAATTTTCGAGGAAAGAAATGAGAATTTATCCAAATTTTTGTAGGGTACATATAGTTGAAGCAATCAATTTTTTTTTTCATATTGTATTTTAAGAAACAACTTCAAGTTTTCAAAAAGTTAAAAATTATAAATTTCCGAGTACGGAAAGGAACGAACATCATGTTAGAGATTGATTTTTGGAGAGAGATAATATGATAATGTGGGTATGAGTATTAAGTAGGAGGGGTCCACTTCATATTTTTTTAAGACTAGTTTTTGTTATTTTAGTAAAAAATGACCCTGATTAGAAAAGTAGGATAGTAATAGCGGGACGGATGGAGTAATCAACTGTAAATTTCAACAATAAACATACCACGTGCATAAAAATCCTTTCAATATGAAGTAAACCTTATATAAATTTACTTATGATGTAAACGGGTCCATAGCTCAGTGGTAGAGCAATTGACTGCAGATCAATAGGTCACCGGTTCGAATCCGGTTGGGCCCTTTTTTTTAATTTGAAATAAAGTTTTAAATATTTGAAAAAAAAAAAGATTAAAAAATTAAATGGTGTTTTCTATAAAATTCAAGTTATATAATTAGCTACTTAATTTCAAAACTAAAAATTAGGGGTACTATACTCTTCCCGGTAACCCAGCACAACAGCCGTAAATCGTAATTGCCAGAATTTCTTACAGAACCCTACGCAAAACCCTAGCATTTGCCCCAAAATCCACCCATAGTTGATAACAATGGCTTGGCGTGGTTCGTTTTCCAGATCTCTCATCTCCACCGCAAGGGGTTCCGCCTTCCGCTCGTCGTCTCCACTCTCCGCCCCCACCCTTCTCCGTCCTTCGCAGATCAACGCCCCACGCATACGGCCTCGCCGCCTCTCATTCTCCAACCCCAGGTCAGACTTGATGCTTTAAGTTTTATACCTATTTACCTGTTTATAGGTCTTCACGATTGTTTTCTCCCCAGATAGTGTCTGATAGGTTTGATATAGTTTCACGGGATTTTTAGGTTTTTTTTTGGGGGGGTGAATTGTCAGAGCTGCTGCGTTTTACTCCCTGTATTTGCCTAATTATCTTGGCGTATGATTGAATTGCTATTGTCTTGCACCTTGGTTCATCTTTGAATGAACTATTGTATCTATTGATTTAATGTTGGGCAGTGAATTCATTAATGGTACAGGACACTTGGGGAACTCGGATGTGCGCAGTCGTTGCTTCCGCTGAACGTGCAGCTGACTTCACATCTGGCCGTCAATGTTCGGGCTTTCTGTGAGCTGTCCCACGGTACCTTCCGCCGAACTTGTCAAGATCGCTAATAGTTTCTTTGTGAGTCAAATACTGTTGTTTGAGGATTGTCTTCGTGACAAATGCTCTTAAAGGAACTGGAATTTCCCTTCTCCGAAGATATACATTATTATATTACTTAACTAAATGTGATTTCCTATGGGATAAAGGTTGAGGTATTTGAATTATGTATTTAACTTTTGTTGAACTTGGTTGATGAAGAGATTTGAAATGATTTGGATTGATAGGGTGGAATGGAAAAGATGGGTGATTCCAGCAGCACTTCCCAACAATCAACGGCTCCCTGTCACTACCTTGCAGGTTGAGATTTTATTCCTTCATTTGTAGTTTGACCAAGTTTGGGAGTGAGTATGCTAACTATGGTCTTCCGCATTCGATTTCTTTCTTAAAAGTTATACTGCTATTTTGAATGATAGTATGTTTTCTATGTGCACGTGATGAATGTATGTTTGATGAAGTTGAAATTAATAAGTTGTTTGTAAATGTCCTATTGTGTTTCTCATTCCTTGCCTATTCTTAAACAGTTGTTTGCAAATTCCCTTCTAATTAACTTAATATTCTTTGACCCTCTGTCCATTATATAGCGTAAACACAGTTTCACTCTTTCTCTTGAATGGTCATTTGCTCATCTTACACCATTGCAGGTACTTGAATGTGTTTCTAAGGAGCTCAAGGACCAATAGGTGTGTTTTGCTGGAACTGCCCTACTGGAGTTTTTTAGGAAGAAAATAAAGATAGATCATTTCCTTCATGCTTTTGCAGACAGAGTTGCAACTTTGAGACACTTGAAGGGGATGTGTTATTCATTCGTGCATACTTGATTTGTATATTGGAGTTTGATTCATAAAGCTGTTTTAACATTTTGAGTAATGGATATCTCATTTTCATTAGCCTGTCCTATTTAAATTGAAAGTTGTGACTGCACGGCACAACCATTAGTTATATATTTATGCTTGTTGGTGATGCCCAAATATTTCAGTAAAGCTAATAGCAGAACATTTCATTTTTTGCGAGCCCTAGAAGCCCACAATTTATCCATGATGCTCAGATTTGTGAAGTCCCTCTTTATTTACTCATTAGATGAGAATCTTCAGAAGCACTCTAATAAACCGGCAACATATAGTGCAGGTATTCTCACTTCTGCGTAGGGATGGCAATGGACCGGATTTGGACCGGATCCTCCTCGGTCCAGATTCAGATCCGAGATTTTTTGCTTTGGTCCAAATCCGGTCCAGATCCATTGGATCTCAAAAAATGAGATCCAGACCCAAATCTATTGGATCCACAGGGTCTCGGGTCTAGATATTATAAAAATATTACAATCATCTATAAAACTATGATCTTCTCTCTAAAAAAAACTTCCAAATTCGTGGACAGTGGATACTCAATCTCCTCCCTCTTTTTTATTTATTAGATTACTAGTTAAGTATTTCAAGCTCAACAAATAATGTAACTTGATATTTTAAGTATAATAATATAAATATAATATTTTAGATATGATAATAAAATAATATTTAGTTATAAAAATGGCGGATCTGGACCGGATCCGGATCTCAGATCGGTAAAGTCCATATCCAGATCAGTAATTTCTAAAATTAATCCAGATCCGATCCAGATCCAATGAGTTCAATTTTTTAAGATCCAGATCCATAAAAATGGATCTAGATCCACGGATCTGGACCGGGTCCAAGATCCATTGCCATCTCTACTTCTGCGTAATGGTTCATTTAGAGATAATTTAGCATTCAATTTCCATTGAGGTCGATTTAAATTAAATATATTATAGAATTACTCTAATAATTTGGCTATGGATGAATGTGATATTTGTTGTTTTTTAAGTGAAGAATTTGACTTTGAAAATTCAAACACTAAAATATCAAGCAAAAAGAAATCATGAGATAAAAGACTTTGAACTTAACCTATTTTTGCACGTCTGTTTCTCGTGTCCCAGCCAGTACGGTTTTGCTTTTTTCAGCAACCAATTTAATTGTTTTGTTGGACCATTTAATTAATTAGTTATATTGTGAAAACTTGTAATCAATACAGATGTTCCATTTTTCGTAAACAAACTAAATTGTCAATTAGTGGTTATAGAATCGCGTTCTTTATAAATTATAATAACATTTATAATGTTTTATTCTTGAAAACAAGAATTTATTCTGTTTAGAATTTATGACTAGAAATATTGCAATAATATGGGAAAAAATGGTAAACTTTAACCAAAAAACATTTTTATTTCATAACAATTTAAAGCGAGGAATTATTATCAATAAAATCAATTATAACAAGTTAGATACTCATATCTGGAAATACAGAAAGGATCGAATAGAGTTTTGAAACAAGAAACTAACCTTGAAAGGCCCACTTGTTCCCTAGTTTCTACTTATGTTCCAGCAATGAGAGAGTTTCTACTTATGTTCCAGCAATGAGAGTACCATAAATAAAAGTCTCGTCCTATAATAGGGAAATAAGGATAAAGAAGGTTGAGATAAATTAATAATTAAATAACTCGCGTCAATTATTTCTACAAAGAATCAAAGCGAGTGTAAACTAATACTCTTTCCGTCCCATTATTTATGTTATATTGGGATTGAGTACAGAAATAAAACGGTTTGTATATAAGTATAAAGTAGTGATGTAAATGTATAAATTAATGTAATCCATTTATTTAGATGATTGATGTCCACTCATTTGTATCTTATTTTTTAATAGGACAATCTGAAATAACAAATGTGACATTAATAGTAGGACGCAGGGAGTATTATAAATTTGCATTTTTCTCAAGGTTCGTGCAAAAAATGTGTGAGTTAAGTAGTGTTGGCCAATTATGATACTCGCATAGGTGGAATCGGAGCTAAAATTGAATTATGAATTATTTATATACGGCTTCGATTCAGCCAACGATTTGTTTCAAACGGTGAATCCCTCCTATGACGCGAATCAATGATGTGGCGTGCTCTAACCTGTTTATTTTTAACATTCAAAATCAACCATCGCATTTCGGAACAGTCGGTTCCGATTCCAAATCGTAAAACCGGCGGTTCCACAATTCTACGATTCCAAAAATATTGAGATCTTATTTTACAATGTAGATAAAAAATATTCCAGAATTGCACAATTGTAATCAACAAATCCTTATCCAATCCAACTACTGCTTGTACTGTTGGTATCATAAGTCAAGTTATGTTTTAACAATTTTCCATAACAAAAGCCTAACTCAAGAAAGCGTGTACAAATAAAATTCATTTCGTACCCGCTATTTCTGATTGACTGCAAATTATAATAAGTGTTCGGTTTTAGCAGGAAATTTCTAATTACTATTCCAAATAAAATATGGCTAGTTTTACTTTGGATTTTGACTAATTTTGTAACACCATTGTCAACATTTCTATTCTGGGGTTTACTTTGAAATTATTGGGGTAAGTTGGTATCCTGTCGACATTTGTTACTTAGTTTTCGAATTTATACGTTAAGAAAAGTCTAGTAGAAATTAATATGTTAATTTTATTTTAATTCATTTTAATCTCAAAATTGAACTTAAATTCGTTATGTTGTCGATAGACGAATCGTCGAATTTTTTTTTTTTTTATAATGAGGAACTTGCAGCCACTACCTTTGGTGCGTACAAGGTAAATCTCGCTCCTGTACCACACAGGAGAGTTAAACCAGGGTAAAGCTTAAACCAGGGTAAAACGCACATGGTAAACCTCGCTCCTGTGCAATAGCCTGCAAAGCGCACAGGGTAAACCTCGCTCCTGTGCAATAGTCTACAAACCTGCAAAGCGCACAGGGAGAGTTAAACCAGGGTAAAGCTCACATGGTAAACCTCGCTCTAAGGTGACATACACACATAGCGTGCCCAATAAGAATTGAACTCATAACCTTTCGGTCTCAAACCACCCACCTTAACCATTACATCATCCCATGGGGACGATCTATTTTTTTTTAATTGTTAAGGGTGTTGTCTCTTAAGTCATAAATGCAACTCTCATCATTACATAATATAATTCAAATCTAATGACTACGAATTATACTTGTCCCATTCGCTATATTCATTTGCTAATTAAGCACAAGCCGACCAAGATACGGCATCGTACAGAAATGGTCTGGGCAGCGATTGCAAATCTTTGTTCTAGATAAGGGAATTTTTTTATAAACCCAAAACTCTGTGTAATACTCCCTCCGTCCTATTATTAGTGGCGTCTTTCTTTTCGGCATGAGAATTAAGGGAATATGTAATAAAGTATGAGAGATGAGTAGATAATAAAGTAGAAGAGAGAAATGAGTATAATAATAAGAGAGTAGGAGAGAGAAGATGATAAAGTAGGAGAGAGAAATAAGTATAATACTCACTCCGTCCCAGCTTAAGTGACAAAAATGTTTCCGGCACGGGAATTAAGAAGGTGGAAGATAAAGTATGAGAGAGAAGTTTATGATAAAGTAAGAGAGAGAAGATGAGTGAGATTGTGAGAGAGTAATTAATAAAGTAGGAAAGAGAAATAATAAAATAAGAGAGATAAATGATTAAAGTATGAAAGAGAAATGAAAAAGTATGAGAGAGAATTGATAAAGTATGAGAAAATTTATGATTTTTTTAAAAAAATTAATTCTATTTTTGGAAGTGTGTCACTTGAGACGGGACGCCCGAAATGGAAAGTGTGTCACATGGAGCGGGACGGAGGGAGTAATAAAGTACTCCCTCCGTCCCGTTTAAAACGACCCGTTTCAAATGGGCACGGGAATTAAGAAAGTTGAAGATAAAGCATGAGAGATGAGTAGATGATAAAGTAAGAGAGAGAAATGAGTGTGATAGTGAGAAAGTAGATAATAAAGTATGAGAGAGAAAATGATTATTATAATGAGAGTAGATAAAGTAGGTGAGAGAAATAATAAAATATGAGGAAGTTATTTCTTTTTTAGGAAACGGGTCGTTTCAAATGGGACGTCCCGAAAAGGAAAACAGGTCGTTTCAAACGGGACGGAGGGAGTAGATGATAAAGTAGGAGATATAAGATGATAAAGTAGGAAATAGAGTGATAATTTTTTACCAATTTGGGACGTCGCCACTAATAGCGGGACATCTGAATTAGGAAAGGTGGCCACTAATAATGGGACGGAGGGAGTAGTTATATATTCTTGATACTATTAAAATGATAAGTGTTATAAATTAAATATAACGAGAGAATAATAGAGAAAATGTAAAATAGATGTGTATCGTTATGAGAGTGGAGACCTCTATTTATAAAGTGCAAGACAGGCTGCTATAGTTTAGATATGATCATCATATATATAGTAAATCTTATCTACAACACTCCCATTGATGGACCATCCCTAAACAGAAATTGCTGCCTCGTTAAAACATTGTCAGGAAAACTCATTGGGATAAAAACTGGTCGAAGAAAAAAGAGTACAGCTGCTCCACCTTAATATAGTCATTCTTGATCCTTGAGTGGCGCATATCGATCTTGTGTACCAATTTCTCGAATGTTGACATTGGTAATGCCTTTGTAAAATAATTCGCTAGATTGTCACTTGAGCGAATTTGCTGGATGTTGATGCCGCCACTCTTTTGGAGATCATGTGTTGCATTGACTCTTTTATGAATCAATCTCAATTACTCATTTACTTGTGTGTTGCATTGGATGCCTCGTTAAAAACCTTAACTAAGAAAATCATTTGAGAAAAAACTTAAAAAGGAAAAAAAAGTACAATCATTTGACCTTCATGGTCATTTGACATTTAGGACTCAATATAATCTTCATGATTATTTATAATTTATCACTCCCCCTCAAAACAACAATATGCAATGTTATCTTCAAAGTCTAAACTAATATGTGTAACATAATTTTAACTATCTTTATAGAGAATAGCATGTTATTCTCGAAGATAACAAATGATAGTCAATACCATTTCAAATCCTCAAATTTCACATAAGTAAGGAACTTCTGGTCCTAAAACATCTCTGTTATCTTCTATAGGTCTAAATGAGTCTTCATCCACTTCAAGTGATTGAAGCAACCGTTAGATAGCTATGTGGATGCGACACAGTAAAATCTCTTTAAAGACCTTTTAAATAGGCCGACTAGCGTAACTCCATCAAGAAGATGCTCGATCTGCAGGTCGAGATAATTATTAGTTCAGCCCAAGTCTTTTGATTCTAACTCCGTCTTTTAGGCACAAGTTTATTTCCTCAAGTACTTTTGTGCATAATGATTCACATATCCTCTTTAGGAGGAATTGAGAGTGATGTGATCTAATTTTCTTTTAGGAATGGTCAACCAATGGTCATATATTGTGATGACCATATAAACCCTAAAAGCCCATGAATCAATTGTAACTCTATAAATAAAAATCTTTGATACTCATAATAATATACATCTCATTCCGCTTTCTCTTTTATTGTCTCTTCTTATTTAGTTTATAACATGAATATAGTTATTTCATCAAAGTAAATATTACACATATATGATATATGCAATCTATTGAATCGACTTTTCATCAGAAGAATAAAATATAGAAGCAATCTAAGTGGGGCCTACTTGTCTCCTGGTCTCTCTCCCACCCTACACGATGTTTTTCCAAAGGTTGCCACGTGTGTTCCACGTCGGTTCCACGTCAGCCAATAGTTTGCTCCCGATTCGCGAATTTTCGTGTATAAATAGAGTTGGCTCCCCTTCTCTCGATCTCACCACCTCTCTCTCATACAACACATTCTCTAGAAACAGCAATTCATGGCGGCTAATTCAAACGACACCAAGGCTCTTCAGTTAATTGAGAAGCTGACGAAGAATTTAGATGCCGAACAGGTAAAAGTACTGGCTGAGATCCTCACCCAAAATGCGCACACTGAGTATCTCGTCGGATTCAATCTAAATGGCGCCACTGATCGGGAGACGTTCAAATCCAAAATCCCGATGACTACCTACGAGGATATCCAGCCGTTGATTAGTAGAATCGCAAATGGAGACAGCTCTCCGATCTTATCAGCTCACCCTATCACCGAATTCCTAACCAGGTTACCTCTCCATCGCATTCTACCTAATTATAAAATCGATTAGGTTTCATTTAATGATTTTGGTCTTTCAATAGTTCTGGAACTTCCGCTGGAGAGAGAAAGTTGATGCCAACTATCAAAGAAGATTGGAATCGCCGTCAGTTTCTATACAGTCTTCTCATGCCTGTTATGAACCAGTAAGAACAATTGAAAAAAATCCATTCCAGTGTCACAACAACTCTTTCTCTCTCTCTATCTCAAAATAACATCTTCAAAAAAACTACTCCCTCGGTCCCATTCATACTGTCATATATACTATTTCGGATTGTTCCACTCATACTGTCTCATACCTAAAATAGTAGGAAATGAATGGACCACAATCATCTAAACAAGTGATCTCCATGCCGGACGTGACATAATGAATGGAGCGGAGGGAGTATTTGTCAAAATAATACTATCCAAA
The DNA here is from genome assembly GCA_028984105.1 of Lavandula angustifolia. Lineage (NCBI taxonomy): Eukaryota > Viridiplantae > Streptophyta > Magnoliopsida > Lamiales > Lamiaceae > Lavandula > Lavandula angustifolia. The sequence continues at coordinate 25,009,770 of CM054813.1, forward strand.
AAATAGTTATCAATATTACACTCTTTTGCATAGTCATCTGCAACATATACTAATCCCAACTTCTTCCTCATCTTTTTTGTTTAATCAGCTGCCATATACACTCTTAAGAAACAAAGCAATTTAATTTCGGCCATTCAAAATCAAAGATACAATAATTAATAAATAAATAAACGATGAAGATTGGAAAATCTTTCCAGCTAAAAATAGAAATTAATAAATGAAATTACATATTTCTTTAACTTCATAATTAGTCGTATTTGCTTTCTTGAGCTGCGATTCCTAATTTCTTCATTCTCTCAAAAAAATTGAGACTAACCAATTTTATTGTGTTTTTTAAAAAGGGAATTTAGCAAAATTAAAAGAAAAACAGCTATGGTTGTGGAGAAGAACCTCTTTCTCGAATCTTCCCATATTCAACGTTTTTATTAATTGGCTAATCGACGGTCTCACGTGACTAGGGTTGTGGAAATTCATGCTATTATTATTATGAAATAACTTTTATTTTTGGTTGAATGAGGTGAAACATGGAGAGTGCCAGCTTTCCTGTTGAGTATGAGATAGATTTTGTAGAGTTAAGGAATATTTATCAAACTCTATTTTAGGAGATTGGTCTGAAGTTTGAAGAGATTTTTGGATTTCTGGGATTTTTTTTATATCTAAGTATTTAAGCTTTTAGCTTGTTTCAAAATGTATTTGCAGTTTAGGCAATAGAGTGTTAAATTGACATTTACTTTTGAAAAGAGTGTTATTCTTACAAATATTTTTCTCAAGATACGTGGAAGGGCTGGACAAAGGGAAAGGACTCTATTTCTACTTCATAAAGGCAGAGACGAAGACTCCGGGCGGGTTACTGGCCCGACCCGTACTCACAAGCTACTACAAAAGTGACATCTTCAAGAACCGACCCTACGACCCGTTTACCGTCTACACGAGTCCTTACGAAGCCATCATGTGTGAGGACTCGACCCAAAGCATGTATACCCAAATGTTATGTGGGCTTTATGAGCGGGAACATGTTAACCGGGTCGGGGCAGTATTCGCCTCGGGCCTCATCCGGGCTATCCGGTTTCTCCAACTTAACTGGAAGGATCTGGCCGATGACATCCGAACCGGGTCACTCAACTCGAAAATTACGGACGGGTCAATACGTGAATGCATGGCTCGAATTATGCGGCCCGACCCGGATTTGGCGGATTTTATTAGTAAGGAGTGTGAGAAGGATAGTTGGGAGGGGATTATTACCAGAATTTGGCCTAATACAAAGTATCTGGATGTGATTGTTACCGGCGCGATGGCTCAGTATATCCCAACTCTGGATTATTACAGCGGCGGATTACCGAAGCCATGTACGATGTATGCCTCGTCGGAGTGTTTTTTTGGGGTTAATTTGAAGCCCATCTGCGATCCATGTGACGTTTCCTACACCATAATGCCCAACATGGGCTACTTCGAGTTCCTACCTACTAACTCACCGGGTCTCACTCACCGCCATCTCGTTGACTTGGCCGACGTTGAAATCGGCAAGGAGTACGAGCTCGTTGTCACCACGTACTCCGGCTTGAACCGCTACCGAGTCGGCGACATCCTCCGAGTCACGGGGTTCTACAACTCGGCGCCGCAGTTCCACTTCGTGAAGAGGAAGAACATGCTGCTCAGTATCGACTCGGACAAGACGGACGAGTCGGAACTCCAGAGGGCGGTGGAAAAAGCTTCTCAACTCTTGAAAGAATCCAAGACGAGCGTTGTCGAGTACACGAGCTGTGCCGACACAAAAACTGTTCCGGGTCACTACGTCATATACTGGGAGCTGCTGAACAACTCGGCCAGCGACGAGGTGCTGGAGAAGTGCTGCCTCGCCATGGAGGACTCGTTCAACTCGGTGTACCGACAAGGCCGAGTCTCGGACAAGTCGATCGGGCCGCTGGAGATCCGAGTGGTGAAAAGTGGTACCTTTGAAGAGGTAATGGACTACGCCATATTGAGAGGCGCTTCCATCAATCAATACAAAGTGCCCAGGTGCGTTAGCTTTGCTGGCATTACCGAACTTCTCGACTCGCGAGTTGTTTCCACTCATTTCAGCCCCTCGCTGCCAAGATGGAGCCCAGATCGGCGATTCTGAGACGCCCGATAATACAAATTATAGTCGATAAATAAGAGCTAATAATGCCGTTTAAATAATCGTTTATAAATTTAGGATCTGTTTAGTATGTCGGTTTTCTGTCCTATTATTATTGATATGAAAGATTCATAATCATATATGATGTTTGTTTATTAGGTATGGACACCCTATAATCATAAAAATAATCTTTCTCATGCTAATTATGTCACAACCCAACATCTCATGCATAATTTATCATTCATGAACATTATACATGACCTTTGATTTTTCATTATCATATAGAAGTGCATGAGGGATTATTGAATTTTTTTAAAGTTTGTTTGGCAATTTACATAGAATTGTGCATAATGCGTAGTAAATCGAATTTTAAGTGAAGTATGGGATTAGTTTGTGTTTAAGTGATGTTTAATTGGTATGAATATAGTGTGTAGATGGTGTAAAATACACCTCTTAAATCGAATTTAAAATGGATTTGTGAGAGGGTTATTCTAGAAGATGCTTTACACTTCATAACTTGACAACTTGTAAGCAGCTCCTTTATTTTCTTTACACCGACCTACCTCTCGATTTTTCCATAAATAATGCATCCTCTTAGACACAAAAATATCAGGAGATAAGTTTTGGGAGAATTTCCTTGATCGATCAAGCAAGACAAGCAAGATAGGTAAGAAAACACATCTTTTAACTTCAGTTTTGTTATGCTGTAAGAGTGGGTTTGTTTTGCCTTTGGGTTTCGATTTTTATGAAGGGTTAAAACCATAAATATCATCTCCTATATTTCCAGTTGTTGTGGTTAAATTATCAGAGCTATAGGAGTAGTTTAAGTGTGGTAAATGATAACTTGAAACTAGTTGTACAAACCAGTTCCTCTGTTCTGAACCATTTGTAAATGCTACTGTATTTCATGTTTTTCACTCTGTTTAGTTTCGATTCTGAACTTTTGGAAAACATGAAAGTTTTAGAACATTGAGTTGGGTTTCGTTGGGCTTTGGAATCAGGGTTATATGATGTGTTTATAAAGAGTTATTACTGAAATACTGGAAGTGTCCGAATTTCTGCACAGTTTTTAGATGCTGCTGTGTTGTATGTTTTTCATTGGGATTGATTCCAGTTATGAGATTTTGTAAAACATAAAAGTTGTAGGTATTGTTGTTAAGGTTATATGAGATTTGGAATGATGGTTATATGATGTCTATAGAGGGAGTTAATGTCAAAATACAGTAGAGTGTTCTGGATTCCTGCCAGCTTGCATATATGTCTGTAATACGATTATTTCACCCATTTAGGTTTGCATTTTGAGGTTCTGTAAAACATGAAAGATGTATATATTGAAGTTAGGTTTCAAGAGAAATTCGATTCATACTGTTATGATATTTATACAGAAAGTTATGGTCAAATTAAGGAGGGCTGGTCATGCAGAAAATTTAGGAAACTTATAAAAATGTTACATGTTTGAATTGTGGGCATAGTACTCGATCTACTTGAAATTTGAGGTAATGGCAGGGCATGCATGATACTAGATATGGTGATTTATATTTATCAAGTTGGTTATGCACTTATATGTGAATAGGTAGCAACATCAATAAACCGACCGAGGAGGACCGCTGAAGGTGAAAGGTTGGAGTGGAAGAATATGTAAGTATAATTCCGTAACCGATTATTTAATCAATATGGTAAGTATAATGTGCTAACTGATTATTTGCTCAAAATGTGTAAGTATACTTGATGACTTGTTATTTGATCCTTATTTGTATGGTGATGATTGATGAATGTGGAATGAATTTACATGGTTGTTTGTCAATTTATTTGACGATAATGTGTTCTATATATGAGATTGTGAATCTTTGATTGTTTGATGATGAACATGACACATGAGCATATGATATGCATGCATTATGCATTCATCGAGAGATTAAAGGATGCTTTGTTATGGCCACTAATGACCTTGAGCTACGGTTAAAAGAATTTTCCGATAGTAGCTCGGACACGAGACCCGTACGGGCACTTGAGTTCATGGAACTCCTACGGATATCTACGGATATATGAATTACGAGTGCCATGGCCATTTTCGTGATCACGATTCTCTTGGCATTAGTTGGACCATAACGAGATAAAGAAAATGGAAATCACGTGCATTTTCTACGGTTTGATGTGATATGAGCAAGTATGTGAATTTTCTACGGTTAAGGTGATATGAGGAAGTATGTGTACCTTCTATGGTTTGATGCAATTTGAGATTATGGATATTTATTATTGTTGTTTTATGTTATTTATGGATGAATGTCATACAGTGTGCACTACGTGAGACGGATGTGTATTGACTGAAACTGAATGAGTATTTTAGATGTTGTTGTGCTTATGTGGAGTTAAATAATTGGTTATTGAATTATACTTATTGAGATTGCAACTCACCAAATGCAATATTTTTTTTATAGATTCGGTGGAAAAGTGATAGAAGTCTGCATTATGGAACAAAGGTCGGCCGGCTGGTTCTAGATCCTTCTCCTCAGCATTTTTACTGCATGTTTGGCTTGTAATATGAATATATGTTTTGCTAGGGATTTAATGTGGATATGTATGTGAATTCCAATGTGGTTAAATACGCTATGTTTGGTAATGAATAAATGATAGTTGATAATTAAATAATCTGGATTATGTGGAATGTCATTATGGACAAATGGTTAAGGGTGTTACAGTTTGTGGTATCAGAGCCCGGGTATGGGTTCTGTGCTTTGATATGACACATGCATTATCATGTTATTATTTGAGTATATGTGGAATATTTTCATATAGGCAAAGTGATACTCATCAAGATGCATCTCAAAGTGTTCATGGAGGAGAAGGATCACCGAGCCACGCTTACATGCACCTCATCCATCTCGCTCATCATCATATGCATGAGGGTTCTTCTCAACACTCATATATACCATCTTCTCAAGCCCATTTACCCGAACAACGTGAGAGAAGGTATGATAAACTCGGAAAAATGGGAGTCATGGATTTTATGGGTACTACGAGATCCTAGTGAAGCGGAGACATGGTTGAAACGGACGAGAGAGAATATTCTACCAGCAAAATGTACCCCGGAAGAAAAGTTTGATTATGCGGTTTCACTTCTTCAAGGGAATGCGTATGATTGGTGGGAGACCGTACCTCAAAGCACCATTCAACCTCCCGTGCTTACTTGGAGTGATTTTCTTAGGGGAGTTTAATGAGGCATATGTTCCCCGAAGTTTATAAAGATCAAAAAGAAAAAGAATTTCTTGAACTCAGCGGGGAGTCGAACGGTAGCGAGAATATGAAGTGCGGTTTAATCAACTTTCTTATTATGCTCCACATATGATTGCCACGGAAAAAGAGGAAGTGTACCGAGGTTTGAATCAGGTCTTCGGTTTTCTATTCGGAATCGTATTACACCAGCTGATATGGAATCTTACTCTAAACTAAAAGTCTGCGGCTATTCGTGCTTTGAAAAATTAGAAGCGAGTCAAGGAATTATCAACAAAACAAAAGGAAGTATAGTGAAGAAGGCTGGAATATCGCGCAATAAAAAGGCATTCTCCACCTCCTTCCAACGAAGTAATCCGAGGGGTTCCATGGGAAATACGTCTAAGAGCTGAGAGCTCCAGGCAAGTTTGAGTGTGGGTTCTACACCAGCTATCTCTACTTGTGTGCACTGTGGGAAAAATCACTATGGAGAATGTCGACTATTAACAGGAAAATGTTTCAGATGCGGTGAACCCGGACATATAGCAAGAAATTGTCCAAGATCCCGAGAAGAGCCTATTGGTGATCAAGCCAAAAGAAATGAATTTATATCAACTAGAGGTCGGGGTCGAGGGACATTTGGCGTTGGACGAAGTGCCAGTTCAGCAGCAAGTCACATGAATAGAGAACTCCCACAAGCCCGAGTTTTCACAATGACAAATGAAGAAGCAAGAGAAGCACCAAATGTGGTTACAGGTACCATTTCTATTTTTGGAATAAATGCTTATGCTTTGTTTGATCCCGGGGCAACACATTCATTTATATCACAAGCATTTGCATCACGCACAAATAATAATCAACAACCATTGGGTTATGATGCATTTGTTCAAACTCCAGTTGGAGGTCGAGTAGTTAATACTGTATGTTATGAGTGTAAACTACTAATTGAGGATACAAAATTTTGGCTACCTTGTTGGTGATGCCGTTGAAGGATTTTGATGTGATTTTGGGAATGGATTGGTTATCAGAATATCATGCAAAGATTGATTGTCGTACCAAAGAAATTGAGCTTAAACCCTCAGAACAGATGATTATAAGATTTAAAGGGGTTAGAGAAAGTATGCCTGTGTATACTATATCAGCTGCTACGGCCACGAGGATGATTAAGAAGGGTTGTGAAATTTATTTAGCTTATGTAACGATGTTAAATTATATGGAATGAAACTTGAAGATATTCCCGTGGTTAAAGAATATCCAGATGTGTTTCCGGATGATTTGCCAGGTTTACCACCGGACAGAGACATAGATTTCACCATTGAATTACAACCAGGTACTACACCAATCTCAATTCCTCCATATAGAATGGCTCCTACTGAGTTGCAAGAGTTAAAGAAACAATTGCGGGAGTTATTAGATAAAGGGTATATCGGACCCAGTATGTCTCCATGGGGCGCACCAGTATTGTTTGTTAAAAAGAAAGATGGTACCTTGAGACTTTGTATAGATTACGACATGCTAAACAGAGTAACGGTGAAGAATAAATATCCATTACCACGGGTAGATGATTTATTTGATCGATTTAGGGTGCTCGGGTTTTCTCAAAAAATTGATTTGAGGTCCGATTATTACCAAATAAAGATTTCACGGTCGATATTTCGAAGACGACTTTTCGAACAAGGTATGGTCATTATGAGTTTTTGGTGATGCCTTTTGGTTTGACTAATGCACTGCAGCTTTTCATGGCCTTAATGAATGATGTTTTTAGGTCGTATTTGGATAAATTTGTGGTAGTCTTCATTGATGATATTTTGGTTTATTCTAAAACGGCCGAAGAACATGAAGAACATTTGAGGATTGTGTTACAAATTCTGCGTGAGAAACAGTTGTATGCAAAACTAAGTAAATGTGAGTTTTGGCTAGAGCAAGTTATATTTTTTGGGACATGTTGTTTCGGGGATGGTATTAAAGTTGATCCACAAAAAGTTGAAGCGAAGAATTAAGTGGGAACGTCCGAAGAATGTTCATGAAGTTCGCAGTTTTCTGGGTTTAGCAGGATATTATCGGCGGTTTGTTGAGAACTTTTCTTTAATTGCTACCCCGCTGACAAAATTATTACGAAAAGGTGTTCCATTCATTTGGACCGATAGGCTGTCGAGAAAAGTTTTGAAGAATTGAAGGAACGTTTAACCACTTGCTCCAAGTATTGACTATTCCTACGTGTAATGATGGTTTCGTTGTGTACGGTGATGCTTCACATCAAGGCTTAGGATGTGTTCTAATGCAATACGGTAAGGTGGTTGCTTATGCTTCTCGACAACTCAAGTCATACGAGGTAACTTATCCTACTCACGATCTTGAGCTTGCAGCTGTTGTTTTTGCTTTAAAGATATGGAGACATTATTTGTATGGTGCTACATTTCAAATTTACACTGATCATAAAAGTTTGAAATATTTATTAAGTCAGAAAGAGTTGAATATGCGGCAGAGACGATGGCTTGAATTGTTGAAGGATTATGATTGTACTATTGAGTATCATCCTGGGAAAGCTAATGTTGTTGCTTGATGCTTTAAGCCGAAAATCTTATGCTTCTATTTCTTATCTCTCGGTACATTCACTGTCGTATTTGTTTGATTTAAGAAAGATGAATGTTCAAATGAAGATAGATGATGCGGGTGTTATTTGTGCTTCAATGGTGGTTCGTCCAATGATGATCGAGAGAATTAAACAGGCTCAGTTTCGAGATGATACATTTGTTAAAATTGTTGAAAAGGTGAGACAAAAAGAGAAGACAAACTTTGTGCTTAATGAGGATGGTAGTTTGGCTATAAACAACAGATTGTGTGTTCCTGAAGTTGACAACTTAAGACAAGAGATAATGGAAGAAGCTCATACCGCTCCATATGCTATGCATCCAGGAAGTACAAAAATGTATCATACTCTAAGAACTCATTATTGGTGGCCTCGAATGAAAAAGGATGTTGCAGAGTATGTTTCAAGATGTTTAACATGTCAGCAAATTAAAGCAGAGCATCAAACCCCCGCAGGTAAGTTACACCCAATATCTATTCCTGTTTGGAAGTGGGATCGTATCACCATGGATTTTGTTTACGGTTTACCTATGACACAAAAGAAGAATGATGCTATTTGGGTTATTGTTGATCGTCTGACAAAATCAGCTCATTTCCTACCAATTAGATGGGGTTCTACACTTGAGAGTTTGGCAAAAAGGTATGTGAATGAAATTGTACGATTGCATGGGATTCCTTCATCTATTATTTCAGATCGCGATCCTCGCTTTACTTCAAGATTTTGGGGTAGTTTACAAGAAGCTTTGGGTACTAAACTACATTTCAGTACAGCATTTCATCCACAGACAGATGGACAATCAGAGAGAACAATCCAGACTCTAGAAGATATGCTTCGAGCTTGTGTACTGGAATTTAGGGGTTCTTGGGATGAATACCTTGCTTTGATGGAATTCTCGTACAATAATCAATATCACAGTAGCATTGGTATGGCGCCTTATGAAGCTTTGTATGGTAGAAAATGTAGAAGTCCGATATGTTGGGATGAAGAGGGAATGCGTTTACTTGAAGGGCCAGATTTGATTCAAGATACTGTTGAAAAGATCAAAATAGTCAAAAGCCGATTAAAAGCCGCCCAAGATAGACAAAAGAGTTATGTTGATCAGCACAGGCGGGAAATGGAATACAATGTCGGTGAAAAGGTTTTCCTTCGTGTTTCTCCATGGAAAGGTATTCTTAGATTTGGTAAGAAAGGTAAATTGTCTCCTCGTTACATTGGTCCTTATGAAATACTGGAAAGAGTTGGACCGTTAGCATATCGACTTGCCTTACCACCAGAGCTATCCCAGTTTCATAATGTGTTTCATGTTAGCATGCTACGCCGATACGAGATCTGATCCATCACATGTTCTACGAGAGGAGCAAAGTTGAAATTGCGGATAATTTGAGTTATGTAGAAGAACCGATAGAAATTGTGGGTTACAAGGAAAAACAACTCGAAAATAGGAAAATTCCATTGGTAAAGGTGTTGTGGAAAAATCATTCTAGTAAAGAAGCAACCTGGGAAACAGAAGAGCATATGAAAAAGCAGTATCCGTGGTTATTTACTGATACAGGTATAAATTTCGAGGACGAAATTTTTTTTAAGGGGGAAGAATTGTCACAACCCAACATCTCATGCATAATTTATCATTCATGAACATTATACATGACCTTTGATTTTTCATTATCATATAGAAGTGCATGAGGGATTATTGAATTTTTTTAAAGTTTGTTTGGCAATTTACATAGAATTGTGCATAATGCGTAGTAAATCGAATTTTAAGTGAAGTATGGGATTAGTTTGTGTTTAAGTGATGTTTAATTGGTATGAATATAGTGTGTAGATGGTGTAAAATACACCTCTTAAATCGAATTTAAAATGGATTTGTGAGAGGGTTATTCTAGAAGATGCTTTACACTTCATAACTTGACAACTTGTAAGCAGCTCCTTTATTTTCTTTACACCGACCTACCTCTCGATTTTTCCATAAATAATGCATCCTCTTAGACACAAAAATATCAGGAGATAAGTTTTGGGAGAATTTCCTTGATCGATCAAGCAAGACAAGCAAGATAGGTAAGAAAACACATCTTTTAACTTCAGTTTTGTTATGCTGTAAGAGTGGGTTTGTTTTGCCTTTGGGTTTCGATTTTTATGAAGGGTTAAAACCATAAATATCATCTCCTATATTTCCAGTTGTTGTGGTTAAATTATCAGAGCTATAGGAGTAGTTTAAGTGTGGTAAATGATAACTTGAAACTAGTTGTACAAACCAGTTCCTCTGTTCTGAACCATTTGTAAATGCTACTGTATTTCATGTTTTTCACTCTGTTTAGTTTCGATTCTGAACTTTTGGAAAACATGAAAGTTTTAGAACATTGAGTTGGGTTTCGTTGGGCTTTGGAATCAGGGTTATATGATGTGTTTATAAAGAGTTATTACTGAAATACTGGAAGTGTCCGAATTTCTGCACAGTTTTTAGATGCTGCTGTGTTGTATGTTTTTCATTGGGATTGATTCCAGTTATGAGATTTTGTAAAACATAAAAGTTGTAGGTATTGTTGTTAAGGTTATATGAGATTTGGAATGATGGTTATATGATGTCTATAGAGGGAGTTAATGTCAAAATACAGTAGAGTGTTCTGGATTCCTGCCAGCTTGCATATATGTCTGTAATACGATTATTTCACCCATTTAGGTTTGCATTTTGAGGTTCTGTAAAACATGAAAGATGTATATATTGAAGTTAGGTTTCAAGAGAAATTCGATTCATACTGTTATGATATTTATACAGAAAGTTATGGTCAAATTAAGGAGGGCTGGTCATGCAGAAAATTTAGGAAACTTATAAAAATGTTACATGTTTGAATTGTGGGCATAGTACTCGATCTACTTGAAATTTGAGGTAATGGCAGGGCATGCATGATACTAGATATGGTGATTTATATTTATCAAGTTGGTTATGCACTTATATGTGAATAGGTAGCAACATCAATAAACCGACCGAGGAGGACCGCTGAAGGTGAAAGGTTGGAGTGGAAGAATATGTAAGTATAATTCCGTAACTGATTATTTAATCAATATGGTAAGTATAATGTGCTAACTGATTATTTGCTCAAAATGTGTAAGTATACTTGATGACTTGTTATTTGATCCTTATTTGTATGGTGATGATTGATGAATGTGGAATGAATTTACATGGTTGTTTGTCAATTTATTTGACGATAATGTGTTCTATATATGAGATTGTGAATCTTTGATTGTTTGATGATGAACATGACACATGAGCATATGATATGCATGCATTATGCATTCATCAGAGATTAAAGGATGCTGTTATGGCCACTAATGACCTTGAGCTACGGTTAAAAGAATTTTCCAAGTATAACTCGGACACGAGACCCGTACGGGCACTTGAGTTCATGGAACTCCTACGGATATCTACGGATATATGAATTACAGAGTGCCATGGCCATTTTCGTGATCACGATTCTCTTGGCATTAGTTGGACCATAACAGATAAAGAAAATGGAAATCACGTGCATTTTCTACGGTTTGATGTGATATGAGCAAGTATGTGAATTTTCTACGGTTAAGGTGATATGAGGAAGTATGTGTACCTTCTATGGTTTGATGCAATTTGAGATTATGGATATTTATTATTGTTGGTTTATGTTATTTATGGATGAATGTCATACGTGTGCACTACGTGAGACGGATGTGTATTGGTGGCAAACCGAATGAGTATTTTAGATGTTGTTGTGCTTATGTGGAGTTAAATAATTGGTTATTGAATTATACTTATTGAGATTGCAACTCACCAAATGCAATATTTTTTTTATAGATTCGGTGGAAAAGTGATAGAAGTCTGCATTATGGAACAAAGGTCGGCCGGCTGGTTCTAGATCCTTCTCCTCAGCATTTTTACTGCATGTTTGGCTTGTAATATGAATATATGTTTTGCTAGGGATTTAATGTGGATATGTATGTGAATTCCAATGTGGTTAAATACGCTATGTTTGGTAATGAATAAATGATAGTTGATAATTAAATAATCTGGATTATGTGGAATGTCATTATGGACAAATGGTTAAGGGTGTTACAAATTAAGTTCACTCAATAAGTTCACACCATTATTGGGAGCCTCCAACCAATCTCAAATTAAGTTTTTCTTAGCTCTTGTGATGGATATATGTGAATAATAAATTTATGACCTGTTTGTGCAAGATTCGGAAGTTGTCCGGAGGTGGTACAAATTGACGAATTGAGGAAAATGAACGCTCCATTCTTTCTCTGAAAGAGAATGAAAAAAAAAGTAAATCAAGTTCTAAAAAGTAAAAAGTGCAGACATATTTATACTTAGCCAAGTTAGAGCAATTTCAGATCCGATTGATGAACTCTAATTAGTGGCAAGACAATTGCAAGTGTGTCCATCTTATAGCCGACTAATAACAAGTCTTGAATCTTGATCTTCTGTATAACCTTCATCAAAATCATTTCCTGTCCTCTCCATCGACCCATTTGTGTATCTCAGATCTCAATAGTGTGTGAAATTCACTAATCAAGTCCCACACAAGGAAGTTCTTCCCGAGCATCATAAAATCTCCCTCTATTAACTTCAAACTACGACAATTCCAAGTCATTTAATGCATCGGTTTTATTTAAAAAAAAAAAACAATAAAAACCAATGGGAACTCTAATCTTTAAACATTTGATTTAGATGACCTGTTGTTCCGGAGACGAGTGTCAGGTGTAGAGGGGGGGGTGAATACACCTGAGTACAAGTTTTTCCTCAAACGTGAAGGACAACTGAGTTGTATGTTGCGACTGATGAACAGTGTCAAATAGTAACCTTCTGATCGCGGGTCAGAGTGACTCAACTACTGAGTTTAACCTACTGACTTTTGTCAGTATTAAAACCTCAGGCGAAGAGTTAGTGCGGATAAGTGTAGGGCCCGATAAACTTCGTCACGATTTGAAAACGTGTTTTCGCAAACCAAATCTGTTTTGGCTGGTGCACTTTTAAATACGTTTTATGCGAAGTATGAGTTTGTAAATCGATTTGAGAATGATGCAATAAAATAGTAAATAACACAAGCATTTTTTAACGTGGTTCGGATACGCAAGATCCTACGTCCATGGTCCTGCTGAACAGGAGGTCTTGTTGATTAAAGCCTCAAGCAAGATATCTGTGCGCTGGATAGACCCTTCTAAGTTATAGTCCTTAGCGACTTTACAAATCAATCCGAAGTTTGAAGGGGAGGGGATTTTCTCCAACTATGACGGAGTTCTTACAATAAGAACAGTCACGGAAAGTGAACTCCTTCGAAGGTTTTAAGCTATGGATGTAAGAGTTAAGCTTAGATAGAGAAGAGGGATCTAAAGAAACTCTAGAGAGAAAAACTAAAGATTTTCAACTAGGCAAGTTCTTCGCTGGATCGTCGTGAATGCGCTAGAGAGTCTGAATGCTTGAGCGTGTATTCCCTTTTTGATATCCCGTGCGTTGAGCTCAGAAATGCTTCTCTATTTATAGTCGTGACCCAGGCATTTGTCCGTTGGAGAGGACGATGCCACGTGTCACAAACGTCCAAGGAAAACGACCATAATTTTCGAAGTAGCGTCGCAGAGTGGTTGGTCACTGTCCATGAGAGCAGCTTTAGTTGCAGAGCAGGTAAGGCTTTGGATGCTTCTCATTGGTCGAGGTTTGTGGTAGGTGAGACTTGTCAGACATCAATCTTCATCTGAGTTGACTCTCACTCATCCTCGTATGATCCTCTGCTGACTTTCGAATGTCATTAAAAGTCGGGCAGTCGTTGTTTCATGTCGGATACAGTATATCTGGCACGATCGTACTGACTTCTTCATCTGAGTCGGCTGATAAGAGTCTTCTACTGAGAGCAGTCAGTTGGTGACTCTGAAGGAACTGAGCTCTATACTATGTCTTCACTGGAGGTCAGCTGATAGAGATCTTCTACTGATAAGGGTCAGCTGGAGACCTGAGAACACGAGCTCTTACAGACTGATGACATGGGGTTCTGGAATTTAACTTCCTACTAAAGTTCAGACCAACAAATACCCCTTACAGGACTTAGACAAAAACAGATACGAACAGTCTAGCCTATTACATAATCTAGTCCGAAAGACAACACACTAAGGGTACAAGACAGGTTTTGGGATCTTCAATTCTATAGCGATAAAACACTATAATTTCCCCCATTACCGAAATGCAATAATACATGAACTACTGATGATAGTTCAAAGAACCCTCTAAGTGATGATCTAATCAATCACTGACTCATAACCCAATATGACAAATTCAACCAATATTCCAACAAAGCCAATCAAAACTCATCTTTATCCCTTTTTCATTAATTTTCAGTGGTGGATCAGAGGTTGAAGTAGATATATATATGAATAATTAATCAAAGGATGGTCTAAGTTGGGATTTTCTAAGTTGGGATTTTTCTTGATTTTGTCTGATTAATCAAAGGATGAAAATTGATACATATATGAATAATTAATCTTCCAATCAACGGCGGCGCGGCGTCCCCGGACTTTTGTGTAATACCACAAACATCCCCTATATTTACCTTGAAATTTTTTTTAGTCCTTCAATTCGCCCTCCCAAATTTCGTAATTTATATTTTTGCCTCAAAAGATAATAATGAAAAACAGAGTTATTGAATTATGGAATAGCGCTGATTACTTTCCCTTAATCCCTCCCCCAAATCGAAGTCCGAAGAAAATAATGAATCTACAAAAAACGCCGGTAACAGTTTTAAAATGTCTAAGAACATATCATTATTTGATGATTTTTATATTTTATTGACACTCATTGTTTGATGTTCTTATGTGTACTCATTGTTATACTATAAACCCAATTTTTTATTTTTTTTTATTATTATTTTTTTTTTCGTCCAACATGGAATATCTTCAAAAAAATTATGGAGTCATTCAGCCTACTCACCGGTCTTATCCAAAGCAATGAATTCGGATTCTATGGTGGATCGAGCTATGCATATTTGTTTCATTGATCTCCACGACATAGTCCCTTCCCTTATAGTGAACACATAACTACTAATAGACAACGAGTCTTTAGTATCGGATATCTAATTCACATCACAACACCCTTCAAGAACCGCGGGATGTCTAGGGTAGTGCATCTCAAAGTTAAGAGTGTACTTCAAGTACTTTAGAACACTTGCAAGAGCTTTCCAATATTCTCTACTAGGATTGCTCGTATAACGACTCAGTTTATTCATAAGACAAGCTAGATCAGACATCGTACAATTCGTGATGTATATTAGACAATCTATGATCCTAGCATAATCCTCTTGAGCAATAAGATCACCTCTAATCTTGTTCAAATGAACATTTACGTCTAGCGGAGTCTTGGCATGTACACTTTGAGAAACATTAAACCTCTTAATGAGATTTAGACACAACAATTACGAAATAATGAGATTGAGACACAACAATTCCATTGGGAGTCTTTTGGATCTTCACTCCAAGAATAACATCAGTCACTCACATATCCTTCATGTTGAAAACTCTCTCAAGCATACGATTGGTATCATTTATGACTTGTTAATTTTGTTCCATAATCAACATATCGTCTACATAAAGACAGACAATTATGAAACCATTATTCGTACTCTTTATGTATACACACTTATCACATTCATTAATCTTAAAACCATTCGACAACATGGCCTCGGCGAATTTCAAGTGTCATTGTAACGAATCTTGTTTCAACCCATATATGGATTTAACCAACTTGCATACCTTTCGTTCTTGGCCAGGTACAGTAAACCTTTCGGGTTGTTCATGTAGATGCCCTCTTCTAAATCACCATTTAGAAAAGCGGTTATCACATCCATTCGGTGAATCTCAAGATTGTGCAAAATAACAATCGTGAGAAGTACACTGATAGAAGTAATCCTCGTTACAAACGAATAAGTGTTGAAGAAATCATATCCTGCAATTTGCTTAAAACTTTTAACCACTAAGCGGGCTTTATATTTGTCAATTGACCCATCTGCATTGTACTTTCTTTTTAGGATCCATTTGCATCTTAAGGGCTTGCAACCTTCGGGTAGGTCAGCTAAGACCAAGTGTAATTTTGCATGATCGAGTCAATCTCAGTTTGGAAAGCTTCATGCCTAAATGAGCCATCTGGTCCAGAACCAAGAGCACTATTAAGGCGTATTTTGTCTTGAGCATAGAGGACTCATCGACCCAACATGTTTAGCTTCTTCAACCCTATTCTTGTTATTTTTGTTTTCTGACTTAATTTTGTGATTGTAATGGCAACTTATATTCAGCAACACTGTGGTGATCGCTGTATTGCACCAAATAATCCTGCAAAACTCGAGAATTATATCAGTATAGCTCACAGGGTATCGAACACAGGGAACGGAAGATTAGATATATTATTTCTCTACTTATCTTGGGTTTGGTTAGCAACCACGCAAGTTTTGGGTTTTTATCTAAACTAAGAAATTATTAAAACTGAAATAAATTGCAAAAGCTGAAAGCTGAAATAAAACTGTCTTAACTAGGCAGATAAGAGATGGGTCCAGCAGAATATTCACACACACATAATTCCAATCATCGGCACATAGAATGAATTAATCTCATGAATCAACTAGTTATAGATTACCGTAACTTAAACTGCGTAATCCTCACTCCCACTTACTTAGTCGGTAACCGCCATGTTGGGCATCGAAACGGTTACTTCCCTAATTTAGCTACAACCTACGTTGTTGGGCAATCAATAGATTTAATAGCTAAACAACTTTATCGAACTAAGGGAGCCTAGTATAGGAGCCTACTCGTATGTCGGGCATCTAATAGTCTCCTACCGGTTTAATCCAACTATTCTTTTGAATAATTTTGCTACTTACCTAGCCTTGTTCCACGAGAAACGATGGAAGTACTAAGTTAGCTACATACTGGGCAACCTAGGATGATCAAGCCTAAATTACAAGCCAGATTAAATAAATCAGAATTAACCCGAAACCCTTTGATTAATTATTAGCACCTAAGCCTCATGTACTGTTCACGTGTGCGTTTACATCCTGCCGGACCACTAAAAGTTTAGCTACTCATGAAACTGTCCTGACTGTACAGATAAGACACCTTGCGAAACAGAACATGCATCATTCGTAACCCTAACCCTAGCATGCACAAAAACTAAAATAACGTAAATATAACGAACTAAAAACTGATAACTAAACACGAACTGATTTTAAACTAAACTCAAACTGAATTAAAAACACAAATTGAAACAAGATTAAAAGTACCGATAGTCTTCGATTTCCCGAAACGAAAGGCAAACAAGAAACGAAATTAAACTAACATGCGAACATTAAAAATTGAAATTCGATAGTGTTTGTTCCTTCAACTGAAACTACTGCTTGCTTGAAGTATTCGGGAGGAATGGTTGTAGAGTTCTTCTCGTCGGCGGTGCGGTCGGATCGGCGGTGGCTCGGCTTCGGCGTTGGCACGGTCGGCTTATGGTGATCGGAAAGGATGAGGCTCCGAGGTTGTGGAAAGGTAGGCACGGCGTAAAAAGTGTCCCCTGAATTTCGTGCCTCTTCATCCTTTTATAGCACTCCTAGATCTCATCTAGGGTTTCTTGTTGGATAAGGAAAGGATTTTGATAGATATGGATAAATCTAATCCTTCCTTATCCTTCTTCTTTCCTTCTTCTCTCTTTCCTTTTCTTTTCTTTTCCTTCTTCTTCCTTCTTTTCTTTCTCGGCCAAAACCGCTCAAAATATCACCATTCCAGCTAGAAATCGCGCTGCCACATCATCGCCACATGTCGTGCCAAATCAGCCTATTTTTCTGCATAACTGCCAACAAAAGCGTCTCGCCTGCACAGTTAAGAGACTTTTCGGACAGAAATAACTAGGTACGAAATCGACTCATCAAATCTCCTTACACTTGAACTATACTAGCCCTCGAGTATAAGAAGAACAAAAGATAAGTACCTAATTATTTTTGGTCTTCCCCAAGACCCAAGACACAAAAGAAAAGACTCAAGACTCGAACAAAAACAAGACTCGACACGAACGAAAGAAAGAAAATAACAACGGACTCACAAAACGAAGACAAGAAGCCATACCAATCAATTCGAAAATCTCCGCACCAATTCACTAGCCAAGCAATGTCAAACCATGCAATCATAATCTCATCCAACAAGTAGACAATGAAAATTTTGAAACTAAGCACACATATATCAACTTGGTCAAAATATAAACAATGTGGATCTCCTCAAGTTTCACTCAACACTCAACTAATCTAGGTCCGGTTTAAGCCACTCAAAGGAAAACAATCCACGCAATCACGATAAGAGATCATCGCAATAGCAATATCAAGGAGGTCTTTCTCATTCGGTTGTAATGGGGCTTAGGACTTAGACAAATTGATGTCGGTAAGGGTCCTAGGGGTACTAAGCTCCATTAAAATTCAGAATCAATGTCATGCATATAATACTCTTCACCTGTGCAGTCAAATCAGTCAAACTCCCACCACTTAGAAAATTTACTTCAATGCTACAACATCAATGCTATGCACCCATACTCTTTCTTTTCTGCCACTTTTCCAATTCAGATTTTTTTTTTGTACTTAGACTTTTTATCCAATCTGTTTTCTGCAGCATGTCTATACTGGGCAGGTAGGAGACATATGTGACACACTTCAAATTTTTCAATCATGCACAAGAGAGTTCGTAAAACATGCAATAACATGGATCAAGAGAAAGTTTAAAAAGGCCTTGGCTAAATTTTTTTTCCTAACTCAAATCAAAGAAATAGTCAAGGCTCAAATTGGTTCACTAAGGGATAATGTAGAGTAGGAAATATTTTGTCGCGGCCGTGTGGCTAAAAATCCCTAGTGCCTCCTATCATTTATCACAAGTGATTCAAACATATTGTGACTTTGTGGATAAACACTCTCAAAGGAATAGTAGGAAGTGTCATACTTTAAGACTCAAATCTTATTTAAGTGAGTGGTTATATAATTTCGATCCAACAATATTTATTTTTCGTCATCCCAAATTACATGCATACACGTGCCTAGATCTACTCTTCACAAAGTCCACAAGCAAGCATATTGAAAATAAAAGCATAAATAAGACAAGCTTTATCATAGAAAACGGCACTTCAAAAATCAAAAATTTTGGCATGCTTCGACACAAAATACCCCCCCTCCTTACACTTAAACCTTGCTCGCCCTCGAGCAAGAGAGAAGAGACAAAACAAGGAAAGAAGGCATGACAAAATAAACACACAAAAAACCCTCCTTACACTTGGTCCCTACCAAGTGTAAGAACAAATTAAAACTAAAGACAAAAAACAAAAAGAAACACCCCCCTCCTTACACTTGATCCCTATAAAGTGTAAGAACATGAAAAAACACACAAGAACAAACTCAAAAACAAAAACAAAAATACAAAAAATGAAAATAACATTGGGGAAGAAAAAAGTCACCGGTAGCCTCGCCTGGGCAGGCGAGGCAGTCTGCTCATAACTGTGCGGCGGAGGCGGTCTACTCGGCGTCCAAGGGAATCCAGATCCGTCCTTAGAGTCTGCATTGTATCATGTCCTGCAGAAGTAAAGGCACTCGAGACACGAGGTCCCGGTGGATAAAACTGGATCTCCCGGTTAGGCAGTTGGTACAGCAGGCGAGTATGCCTCAACAAATTCCAATCAAACAAAGATGGTGGATCTACCCTACTCAAATAACCCGCATCATGTAGGACAAAGTTGCGTTCAATGAACGTGGCAAGAATATGGCATAGAGTCATGTGACGCACGGTATGACTAGCAATTATGAACATGTTATGAGCAATCCACCAACCTAAGTTAATGAGGCGCCTAGTAGCCATGCACCATAGAAAATACAATTCATTGGCACTTACCTTTTCAAAAGAAGTACTTTTTCCAGTCAAGTTGTGGGCTAAGTATTGGTGGCAAATGCGAAGGGCGGGATCCTCTATAAAACTTACATGGGGCGAGAAGCCTCCACGCGGCCCGTGAACCAATATAGCTAGGGTCCTTACTCGGTATACCATGAAATCCCATCTCAAAATGACCTAGATAATAATCATCAAACGAACAAATCCGTAGTCTAGCATTCCACTCGGCCACAGACAAATGATAAGTCCCCCCAAACAACCTAAACTCAATACAAGGTGTAACCAAATCTTTATCACCCTCAAAATGAAAAGTAATGAAGAACTCACTTGCAACCTCTTTGTAGCACGGATAATGATGCGACTCAAGCAACCATGACCAACCAACATTTCGAAAATATTGAAAGAAAGGTCCGATGATACCTGTCGCGCGAAGAAACATGCGGTCGAGGAGGCGGCCACTACAGAAGTCTTTGCCCTCGCGCTCTTGTAGACGCATATTCATGTACTCAATCTCAAATTGTGAGAGAGCATGCACGGCTTCCGGCGAGTCGAGATAGATTATCATGCGGTTTCCATACTCCACTTCTCTTGGAAAGGCCGAGGAGGAGTCGGAGTCGGCAAGGGACAAGTAGTTCATGTTGAAGTCATCTTCAAAATTCCCATCATGATCATCGGACTTGTAGTCCGAATCTCCTTCCTCTTGGCTCGGCAACTCCCCTCTTAAGCTTTCGCTCCAATTAACGCCCTCATAATAGTTGAGTGGCGGTGGTGGATGTTGAAATTCAAGGAACCACTTGTAGAGATTTTGAGGAGATCTAGGAGGCGGATTGGAGGAAGAAGCACCGTCCGACGGCTTGCTCTCGGTTTTCTTACCCTCGAACGATGCGGTGGAGATGGTGGAGGCGTCGGCTCGGGTGTTGGTTGAGGCGTTGGCTCAGGTGTTGGCTGGGGAGTCGGTTCGGGAGTCAGTACTCGCGGCGGTTTTTGCGAGGTAGCAGCGCCCGTGTGCCTTCGTAACCTTCGTCGTGGCAGTTTTGGCCAAGAAGTAGACTCCGTGGCATAATTGGATCCGGCTTCAACTGCCATGGTTGGCGGATTTGGTTCCTCATGCGCGAATTCCTCCGGTGGTTGCGGTTCAATTTCAAGTTGAGGAACTTCCGGAGTTAGCGCGGCCTCCCGATGGGCAGCGGCGGCATCGCGGCGTCTTTGAGTCTCGGGATCGGGCCGGACGGACAAGACCAACCGGCGGGCAAAGAATGGACAAGCCGGACTTCTTCTTCTTTGGAGGCATGGCGGTTATCTCTCGTGCGGGGAGGAGGATAGTTGGAGAAGAAGGTAGTTTTTAGAGAGAAAAGTAGTGGGCGGCGGTTTTTGGGTGGGAAGGTATTTGAATAGTAACAAGTGGTAGGGTTCGGTCCCCTTCCCTCCTATTATACTTGGGAATTTTTGCAATCAGGTCCTCTCAATTGTACAGTTAAGAGATCTGGTCCTTCATTCTATTCAATTCGGCCCCTATCTTTTTCTCAACTTCAATTGACTCCAAATGTTCGCCCTCTATGCAATTGAGTCCCTAAATATTTCTGAAAATAGCGATTAAGACCCCAAATTCTTCTTCTCATCATCTTTGCTCCTCCAACTCCTTTTCTTAAACTTTTAAACACCAATTCCATACTTAGCAGAAATCTGAAAAATAAAAGAAACAACACCAAGCTTAAAATCAAACTAAAAATACGAAATCAAAGAAAAACGGAAAAATAACGGGTTGCCTCCCGGAAGCGCCTCTCTTTAGAGTCTTCGGCTAGACCTTCTCTTCAAAGAGTCAAATATACGAGGGAATGGACAAGCTTTGCTCGTCCACATCTTCTATCATTGCGGCAGCATGATAAACCTTAAGGCGATGACCGTTGACAGTGAAAGTCTTGTCTGAATCCAATTTCTCTATCACCACTGCCCCACCTGGCCAGACAGAACACACCCGGAATGGACCTATCCATCTTGAGCGAAGCTTTCCGGGCATGATGCGTAGGCGCGATTGGTAAAGCAGTACAAGTTGGCCTACTTAGAAAGTCTTCATACGGATCATTTTATCATGCCACGACTTTGTGCGATCTTTGTACCTCATAGCCGCATCATAGGACTCTAATTGGATTTCTTCAAGCTCTTGAAGCTGATATTTCCTCTCCTTAGCACTTTCGGTCAGATCCAAATTAATTTTCTGTACCGCCCACTAGGCCTTGTGTTCCAACTGCACAGGCAAGTGACATAATTTACCGAAAATTAATCTATATGGAGACATACCTAGTGGAGTTTTATAGGCTGTTCGATAAGCCCATAAGGCTTTGTCCAGCCTCATACTCCAATCTTTCCTTGACGGATTGACCGTTTTCTCCAAAATAGACTTCACTTCCCGATTTGACACTTCAGCTTGCCCATTCGTTTGTGGATGGTAAGCAGTAGAAACTCGATGGGCTACTCCATATTTCTTCATCAACGACTCGATGGTATGGTTGCAGAAATGTGTTACTCGATCACTTATGATGGCCTTTGGTACGCCGAATCTGCAAAAGATGTTAGTTCGAAGAAATCCTGCAACCACTTTAGAGTCGTTAGTTTTTGTAGCCTTTGCCTCAACCCATTTAGAAACATAATCAACGGCAAGTAAAATGTACACATTACCCCTTGAACTAGGAAACGGACCCATGAAGTCCATACCCCATACATCAAATATCTCACAAAATCTCAAAGGCTTTTGGGGCATTTCATCCTTCATAGATATATTCCCGGTCATTTGGCAACGTGCACATGACTTACAGTACTTATAGGCGTCAAGGTGTAGGCTTGGCCAAAAGAAACCCGCATCCAACACTTTTCTTGCGGTTCGTTTTGGTCCGAAGTGTCCTCCATAAGCGGACGAATGACAATGGAATAGGATGTGTTCTTGCTCTTCTTCCGGAATGCATCTTCGGATTACTTGATCAACTCCCATTTTCCAAAGGATTGGAGAGTCCCAAAAATACTGCTTACACTCGCTCTTCAATTTTGCTTTTTGGGCATGAGTGAACTCGGGTGGAAGCTGTTCAGAGGTCAAGAAATTCACAATATTAGCAAACCAAGGTAATTTAGAAGTGTTACCTATGGTTTTCAGCAATTCTGCTTCAGAGTTGTCTTGACTGGGCAGCTGAGATACTTCCTGGACTCCAATCGTAAAACACTGTGCGGGTAGAAGCTTGGCAAGACTGGAAACCGTCTCAGGAACAGCATATAAATGCTCTTCGGGAAAAGTCTCCTTAATTGGCTCTCCATTGTCTTTTTGAATCAATCGGCTCAAGTGATCCGCCACATGGTTTTCAGCTCATTTCTTGTCCTTAACCTCCTAATCAAATTCTTGTAAGAGAAGAATCCATCGGATAAGTCTCGGCTTTGATTCCTTCTTGGCAAGGAGATGCTTGACGGCGGCGTGATCGGTATACACAATGATCTTTGAGCCAAGTAAATAAGAGCGAAATTTGTCGAAGGCAAAGACGATAGCTAACAGCTCCTTCTCTATGGTGGAATAGTTGCATTGTGCTGGATTTAATGTCTTGGATGCATAGTAAATCACATGGCTTTCCTTTCCAGATTTCTATCCCAGCACTGCCCCGACTGCACAGTCAGAAGCATCGCACATAATCTCGAATGGTTTGTTCCAGTCCGGGGGCTGCATCACAGGAGCTGTTGTAAGCTTGTCTTTAAGGACGGTGAAGGCCTCCTTACACTTAGTATCGAAATCAAATTCGACATCTTTGTGAAGTAGGCTTGTTAGTGGTTGATCGATCTTTGCGAAATCCTTTATGAAACGCCGATAGAAGACGGCGTGTCCTAAGAAACCACGAACTTCCTTTGGATTAGTCGGATATGGCAACTTCACGATGGCCTCCACTTTTGCCTTGCCGACTTCTATTCCTCTTTTAGAAACAACGTGACCGAGCACTATTCCTTCGGTCACCATGAAATGGCATTTCTCGTAGTTCAATACCAAATTCTTCTCAACACATCGAGCTAGAACTTTGTCGAGGTTCTTCAAGCACGAAGTGTAAGAATCACCATAGACGGTAAAGTCGTCCATGAAGACCTCTATGCACATCTCGATGAGGTCCGAGAATATGCTCATCATGCACCTTTGAAAGGTGCCCGGCGCATTGCATAATCTAAATGGCATTCTTCGATAAGCAAACGTTCCATAAGGGCATGTGAACGTCGTCTTATCTTGATCTTCCTCTCGCACTTGGATTTGGAAATAGCCGCTATATCCGTCCAAGAAGCGAAAATAGACTTGCCCCGCAAGTCTCTCGAGCATTTGATCGATAAATGGAAGCGGGAAATGGTCCTTTCGAGTCGCCACATTAAGCTTCCTATAATCGATACACATGCGACATCCCGTTACTAAGCGTACCGGAACCAATTCATTCTTCTCATTCTCGATAACTTGGAATCCGGACTTCTTGGGCACAACGTGTACGGGACTTACCCATTTGCTATCTGATATGGGATAGATAATTCCCATGGATAAGAGCTTCAATACTTCCTTCAGCACGATCTCCCTCATGTTTGGATTGAGTTTTCTTTGATGGTCTCGGAAAGGTTTGCTTTCCGGCTCCATGAAGATAGAGTGTTGGCAAATGTCGGGACTTATGCCGGTGATGTCGGCTAAAGTCCATCCTATGGCTTTCTTATGCTTCTTCAGAATCTCCAACAACGCCTTCTCTTGATTTTCATCAAGTTCTTTATTAATGATGACGGGCAACGTCTCATTGTCTCCGAGATAGGCATACTTCAGGTTTGTTGGAAGTGGCTTAAGTTCTAGCTTTGGTGCCTTGATGATCGACGGCAGCAGCTTTTCAGAAGTGTCCTGGCTGGGCAATTGAGACATGCGCCTACCAGTTTGTAATTCTGGAGTTGCTATAAAGCCGGGATTCTCTCTCTTGATCTCTTCGTCCCTCATACCTTCGAGGTCTGATTCGGTCAGTCCTTGAGTCAAGGTAACTTCCATTTTGTCCTGCACCACATACGTCTCAAGATATTCTTGGACAATTGCATCAATGGAGTCGAGTAGAAAAGCATTCTCATTTTCATGATCGTAGGGTTTCTTAAGTGCTTCGGATATCTTATGAACATAAGTTTCATTATGGTATGCTACACTTATCGAACCCTCATCCACATTAATTATTGCCTTTTACGAGTTTTTAAAAACGGTCTACCTAATAACACTCCCTTGAGTTCCTTCAACTTGCCTATCATTTGTGTCAATTACATAGAAATCAGCCCGGATAGACAAAGTTGTTGATTCTGACCAAAATGTTTTCAAGTAAACCAATCGGAGCAATGCATGACCTATCCGCTAATTGAATAATCACCTTAGTGGATATTAACTCAGCTCCTACCAATTGATTATATACAGATAAAGGCATAACATTTATAGATGCACCTAGATCACACATGGCTTGTTTAATCATGACATCACCCATCAGACAGGGAAGTGTGAACATACCTGGGTCGGCACATTTAGCAGGAAGCATCTTCTGTATAATTGTCGATACTGTGTGATCGAACAAAACCTTCCCGGACTTGGGAACTTTTCCAGCAATGAAATCCTTCACAAATTTCCCGAACTTGGGGATCTTTACGGCTTCAAGGAAAGCGATATTTATCTCCAATTTCTCGAACAACTTCATGTAATCCATGCTTTCTTTGTTTGGCGTTCTCTTCCTTTCCAAAGCTTCGGGAAAAGGTGGAGGAATCAGATTTTCATGTCCCGACTTGCTAGTCAGGACATCCTCCTCATCTCTTTCTTGTTCTGGATCTTCATAATACTGCTCCTTCGAGGCTTCTGATGGTATAGGTTGTTCTGCAACCGCCTTCTTCTCTGCTGACTTCTCTGGGTGCCTTGCCTGTACAGTCAGGCCAGGTAGTTCCTTCCCTCCACGCAGCGTAATCTGATTGCAGTTATGGGCATTTGGGTTCTGCTGAGTTTGAGCTGGAAGCTGCCCTTGAGAAGTCTTTATTTCCTGAATGGTAGAATTTAGCTTATTCATATGCTTAGCCAAATTCTCCATTATAGCTTGCTGATCCTTCTTTGTCTGGTTGATCTCCCGCTGCATTTGTTGTTGAAATGCAGTGGTGTCCTTCTGCGAAGAAACCATTTCGGCCAAAAGCTTTTCCAAAGGGCTCTGCTTTGCTCCGTAAGGCGATTGGACATTCTCTGCTTGAAACTACCTTTGATGCGGGGGTCTGTACGTCTGCTAATAATTATTCCCGATTAGGAGGTTGATACGGTGCCGATAGCCTTGTTGCTGCTGGTATGGTTGCTGAAATTGGGTTTGAGGCGGATTTCTCGGTTGAAAATGCTCTTCTGGTTGCATCCAACGGAGGTTCGGATGAACCCCTTGTTGCCCACTCCAATTTCCAGCGGCGTTTACTTCTTCTCCCGAACATTATAGCGACGTATACCCTTTTTCTCCGCATGCTCCACATGCATGATCGGCATTTGACCGACTTGAAGTAGGAGCGTTCTGCTTGAGTATCAAGTCTAGCTTATCTTGCAACAAGCTGAATTTTGCCTCCACTTTATTATCGATCTCATCCATGTAGTCGGAATGAGACCAATTTACTGTTCTCCTTATTGGTCTCGGCCCTTTATATTACGAGGTAGACTCCGCAAGCCCTTCGATTATATTTCTTGCATCTTCGTAGAGGCTTGTATGGAAATTCCCTCTTAGCCCGATGTCAACCATGGCCTTTGCTTCGTCTGTCATCCCTTGATAGAAAATCTGTAGAAGCTCCACATCCGGGTAGCCATGGTTCGGACAACTATCGACAAGTCGTCCAAATCTCTCCCAGTATGCGCCGAAGGTCTCATCGATTTCTTGAGCGATCCCGGAAATCTGCTTCTTTAATGCATTTGTCTTCGATTGCGGGAAGTATTTCTTCAAGAAAACCGTACGCATCTGGGCCCACGTCGTTATCGTGTTCGGCTTTAGACTTGAGAACCATGCTTGTGCTCCATCTTGAAGAGTAAATGGAAAGGCCTTGAGCTTGAAAGCGTCCAGATTGCCTTGCCTGTGCAGATTGCAGACTTGGTTGAATGAGGCCAAAAAGGAATTTGGGTTCTCGTTCATCCTCCCATAGAACTTCGGCATGGCAGCGACCATGTTCAGCTTGACATCAATTTGTTCAGTAGTTGTGATTTGGATTGGACCGGGAAGGTCCGCTCCCATGTCAAGCGATTCGGAATTCATCCTCAAGGGTTGTGGGTTGTGCACTTCGTCCTCCATCTCTTCCTCCTCTGATTCTGAGCTAGTTACTGGAGTATTGTGCAGTGTTTTGTCGAACCTAACAGTTTCTGGTTCAGAGTCGCTGGTCTGATCACCAGCGTCTGTTCTATCTCCTGTCTGGGCAGTTAAGACGTTTTCTGCCTCGGACGGGAATGCGTTGCTTTTGCAGCTTTGTCCTCTTCCTATTCCTCTTTGCTGTTTTCTCGACCTCTGGATCAAATACGAGGTTAGGCTTGGAAGACCTGCTCATGCAACGCTTAAAAGATCAAAAAGATTAGTAGAAAACAATAAAACTAGATAACACCGTTCCCCGTCAACGGCGCCAATTTGATGATCGTTGTATTGCACCAAATAATCCTGCAAAACTCGAGAATTATATCAGTATAGCTCACAGGGTATCGAACATAGGGAACGGAAGACTAGATATATTATTTCTCTACTTATCTTGGGTTTGGTTAGCAACCACGCAAGTTTTGGGTTTTTATCTAAACTAAGAAATTATTAAACCTGAAAACTGAAATAAAACTGTCTTAACTAGGCAGATAAGAGATGGGTCCAGCAGAATATTCACACACACATAATTCCAATCATCGGCACATAGAATGAATTAATCTCATGAATCAACTAGTTATAGATTACCGTAACTTAAACTGCGTAATCCTCACTCCCACTTACTTAGTCGGTAACCGCCATGTTGGGCATCGAAACGGCTACTTCCCTAATTTAGCTACAACCTACGTTGTTGGGCAATCAATAAATTTAATAGCTAAACAGCTTTATCGAACTAAGGGAGCCTAGTATAGGAGTCTACTCGTATGTTGGACATCTAATAGTCTCCTACAGGTTTAATCCAACTATTCTTTTGAATAATTTTGCTACTTACCTAGCCTTGTTCCACGAGAAACGATGAAAGTACTAAGTTAGCTACAGACTGGGCAACCTAGGGTGATCAAGCCTAAATTACTAGCCGATTAAATAAATCGAATTAACCCGAAACCCTTTGATTAATTATTAGCACCTAAGCCTCATGTACTGTTCACGTGTGCGTTTACATCCTGCCGAGACCACTAAAAGTTTAGCTACTCATGAAACTGTCCTGACTGCACAGATAAGACACCTTGCGAAACAGAACATGCATCATTCGTAACCCTAACCCTTGCATGCACGAAAACTAAAATAACGTAAATATAACGAACTAAAAACTGATAACTAAACACGAACTGATTTTAAACTAAACTCAAACTGAATTAAAAACACAAATTGAAACAAGATTAAAAGTACCGATAGTCTTCGATTTCCCGAAAGGAAAGGCAAACAAGAAACGAAATTAAACTAACATGCGAACATTAAAAACTGAAATTCGATAGTGTTTGTTCCTTCAACTAAAACTACTGCTTGCTTGAAGTATTCGGGAGGAATGGTTGTAGAGTTCTTCTCGTCGGCGGTGCGGTCGGATCGGCGGTGGCTCGGCTTCGGCGTTGGCACGATCGGCTTATGGTGATCGGAAAGGATGAGGCTCCGAGGTTGTGGAAAGGTAGGCACGGCGTAAAAAGTGTCCCCTGAATTTCGTGCCTCTTCATCCTTTTATAGCACTCCTAGATCTCATCTAGGGTTTCTTGTTGGATAAGGAAAGGATCTTGATAGATATGAAAATATCTAATCCTTCCTTATCCTTCTTCTTTCCTTCTTCTCTCTTTCCTTTTCTTTTCTTTTCCTTCGTCTTCCTTCTTTTCTTTCTCGGCCAAAACCGCTCAAAATATCGCCATTCCAGCTAGAAATCGCGCTGCCACATCATCTCCACATGTCGTGTCAAATCAGCCTATTTTTCTGCATAACTGCCAACAAAAGCGTCTCGCCTGCACAATTAAGAGACTTTTCGGACATAAATAACTAGGTACGAAATCGACTCATCACACTGCTAGGGAAATGAGGTGTGACTCGCATATTCATTATTAAGAATATGTGTGACATATTATTTTTTAACAAATTACCTTACAATTTGTGACTGTTTAAATCAATTTTAGTTATTAGGATTTAGGACTCGCCTGTTTCCTACTAATGCTCCGACACATTATGAGTAGCGTCAAACAATATTGCCCTATAATTGGGAAGTAAAGATAAAAGAAGGTCAAATAGTGTTCGAGATATTATTGGATATCATCAAAGATATAATCGGCGCAAAATTAATTCTTATCTTTAGTATATATTTTTTATTATCCTTGATATTTATTGTTGTATCGCATATGATTTTATTTCCTTTTTAGGGTTAGGATTTTCTTTGTAAATATACTATGTTTTTGATCTATGATAAAACACACCTCTGCATAATCTTCTTCGCCTCCTTTTGTTATTTATCAAGTAAAATTAAGAATTAAATAACTGGAGCCAATTCTTGTTGTAGATGTATAGAAGCTTCCAGATGATCAAAAGGAGTCTAGATAAATTATTCTAAATTTGTATTTTATCTAAACTTCCGTGTTAAAAATTTGTGTTTTAAATTTTAATTCTGAAGTAGGCAATAACCCAAATAGTTTTTAGATAAGATACATGAACAACAAATTACACAAAATCAACATCGTTGGATTTTCTTAATTTACAATCCCACTATATATACATATACATGTCCAAATAAAAGAATATTCCTAAGTTACACAAATCTAACAAAACACATCCTTTTCCAATACAATTACTGTTTGTAGTGTTCGTATCATAAGTCAAGCTATGATTCAACAATTTTCCATAAGAATTAAGTAACCCGTGTACAAATACTATTATGATTGTATGGAAATTAAAATAAGTGTTTGGTTTGAGCAAACTATAGAATGTGCCTAATTTTACCTTGAATTTTAACTGATTTTGCTACATAACAACAATGTCAATATTAACTGATTTTGCTACATAACGATGGAGAAGGATTATAATTGATGGCTTTGCAATTGGAGCCTTTTATTGGATTTTTACTTTTTAGATTGATCTCTCACATATAGAGCTTGAAGGAGATTCTTTACTTGCTTATTCTTGTATCGCAGATCATTAGCTCTTACAATGTTGTTGTAGCTGAAGATGTTACGAAGCTAATATCTTGCTTTATTTTGTAAGAGTTCGCCAAAATTCCTAAATACCTTCTCGCTTGATTAGGAGTAGACTCTATTGTTATTCTAGGCTTCTAGATTGAAGTTCTATCCTCCCAGTTTAAATGTGTTATTTCTTATTTATTTATTTATTTATTTTAAAGTTAAAAATAATTGATTTAAAGTAAAAATATAGAGCTTTTGGAATTAACAATAGAAATTAGTTTCGGAAATCATGATGCGTTAAGCACCAAAAACATATCAATTAATGCATAAAAATGATATTTAATTAAGCTAATGTAGAAAGTAGGTTTTGCAAAACTTATGCTGTTAAAAAGTAAATAAATATTTAAAATAAACTCTTACAAATACACTATATTCTCAAGCTGTTAGCTGATTTAAGCATAATAACATCTACCCTTTTCCTAAAAACTAAGGTCTAAAGTTCAAAGTATACTATTTCAACTTAGAGATGAACTAGTGTGCATCATGTTGCACATGCAACATGATACAATTGTCCAATTTTGACCCATTTTTGACCCGTTGACCCGTTTTGATTCATGTGTTGACCTGTTTTTTTTCGTATTTGTTTTTTTTTTTTGCTTTTTTTTTTCTTTTTTCGTTTTTTTAATTTTTTTGTCTTTTTTTCGTCTTTTTTGTTTTTTCCTTTTTTGTCTTTTTCTTTTTTCGTCTTTTTTGTTTTTTTCACCTTTTTCGTTTTTTCGTCTTTTTCGTTTTTTCCGTCTTTTTCGCCTTTTTTCTTTTTTTTTTTTTTTCGTTTTTTTTTCGCCTTTTTCGTTTTTTCGTCTTTTTTCGCTTTTTTCGTCTTTTTCGTTTTTTCCGTCTTTTTCGCCTTTTTTCATTTTTTTTGTCTTTTTCATCTTTTTCATTTTTTTTCGTCTTTTTCATTTTTTTCGTCTTTTCGGAAATACAAAGAATGACACGACACTTTTTTTTTCATTTTTTCGTTTTGAAATACAAAAAATATTTTTCGTTTTTCCCCCCTTTATTATAAGTATGAGAGTGTCACTCTTTGTATACAAAAGTGTCGTTTGTTCTAAATAATGACACTTTTGTTCGTTTGTTCTAAACAATGACATTTTCATTCGGGACAATTGACACTTTTGTTTATTACGATTGATACTTTGGGTAACATTTCTGGTTATTATGCTTCATATTGATTAGTAGATGAAAGTGACACGTTCCTTAATTCTGAGTGCCAATTTACTTCAGTGTGATTGACACTTTAAGATAAATGACACTTTCGTTCGTTGTAATTGACACTTTTTTCATAAACAAATGACATTTTTTTTCGAAACAAATCGCATTTTTTTAAAAAATAATTGATATTCAATAAATGATATAAATGACACTTTATTCAAATACAAATGACACTTTTGTTTGTTAAGATTGATACTTTGGATAAGTAACAAATGACACATTTATTCATTACAAATGACACGCCTTCCTTATCAAAAAAATTGGAAAAAAATAAAAAAAAATTATTTGTTACGATTGACACTTTTGTTTTTTACGATTGACACTTTCATATACAAAGAGTGACATGTCCGTCCTTTAAATAAAGGGAAAAAAAAAAAAAAAAAAAAAAAAAAATTTATTTGTTGCGATTGATACTTTTGTTTGTTACGATTGACACTTTCGTATGCAAAGAGTGACACGTCCGTCCTTAAAATAAAGGGGAAAAAATGTTAAAAAAATTAAAAAAAATTGTAAAAAAAAATGATGTCATACTGACGTCAGCGGGTCAAACACGGATTTATGCGGGTCAACGGGTCAAACACGGGTCAAAGCGGGTCAAAATTGGGTAATTGAATCAGTATGCGTAATACGATGCACACAAAGTTTTTGTCTTCAACTTAATAGTGGCTATATAATTATAAACACGATATATATAATTATTATGACGCAATATATTTTTCTGCAATTTTTATAAAATACTATATTTCCGTGTTTATTGCAGTACAGTTTATAGAAACAGTTATATACAGAATCGAAAATTAACAATTATTAGCTTTGTAATAGATGTAAGAATGTTTGAAATTAACAATATTTATGCGATCGCCGATCTATTAAAAGTGGTGCTTTATTCGATGAATAAATACAAAGTGCCGAGATGCAATAGCATCGAGCTTCTTCAAGTCTATCAAAGTAACTCCACCAAGTAATCAGGGGGGAGTTAATTCCTTTTTTAAACCAATCCTATTTGTTCTTGCCTCTTTAACAGTTAACTTGATTACCAAAATTAACAAAATCAAACATCGTAGACCGGATTAACAAAATTAGTTCCAAAATCTTTCGTCTGATGTTGCTCTTTCCGATAGGCTTGAGGAATTTGGAGCTCCGATCACGTCTTGTCGTAAATGGGCTCCAACAGCTCTCTCCTTATCGCCCTCAGCCAATATATAATTTGGGCTTCGTTTCAAAATCGTCCATAAACTTATAGGATCTTTGCATTGGATTCTTGAGCAATATTGGGACTTGTAATTTCACAATTTTTTTAAATTAATTTTTCAATTTTCAAAAGATGAGATATTATTTGTCACGCATTAAAATTGAGTGTTAGATATCTAAACATTAAGAGTTGGTAAACGTTATAATTAGGAAATATTGTCCCCAACCAAATTAGTGGACGTTAATTAGATGGATGGTGACTATGGACAACAACAAAAGTACAAAGAGCATTATATGTTATAAACTTTCATATGATGTCAAGGTGTAATGGACTAAGATGTAGCACCCACATCTCAACTAAAACTTACTCCCTTTATAAAATAAAACATAGCTTTAAATGTGGTCGTGTGTGTTTATAGTTAGTTATGATAACAAATACTATATAAAAGTAATCACTTTATGAAAATATGTAAATCAGCTTCATAGGTTCCCAAACTATTTAGGATTGATTGACTTGGTTCCCAAACTTGATTTTTTGTTGGACATGGTCTTCAAACAAAATTTTTTTGGTAAATATAATTCTTTCGTTAAAAAATCCGTTAGTCAACGGTTGGTCAACATTTTTTCTTAAATAATTTTAAATTTTAAGGTTATTTTTGCATTTGCATTTTTAAGGACTAAGTACATAAATTGAAAAATGTACGAGGACCAATTATACCAATTTTAAAATATTTAGGGACCATAATTGATAATATGTGATAATGGTCAAGTTTTTAAAAATCGATTTTTTTTAATGTCGATGCATACATAAATTACCAAATACAAAAACACATTTCAAATCCACACTCTAAATAATTAATATTCGATATAATTTATGTCAAAATTCCCGAACACAAATCCGTCTCTCTGCTTCTGACTCAATGACTTCGCCGCTGTCATTCTCCTATTGTCGCATAGAGCTCGACTACGACTCTCTCTCTGGAGTCGGAGTTGTCGGTACGAAAAAGGGGCGTTTGCTTCGCCGACGTGGTCCCATGATTTTGTCAATTATGGTCCCTTAAACTTTTAGGATTGGTGGAATTTTTCCTCATATATTTTTCAATTAGTTTATTTAATCCTTATATATCCAAATGCCAAAAATAACCTTTGAATTTAAAAATTATTTTTGTTGGAGATGAGATTCAGTATGATAATATTTGAAGATCTCAAAACCCCTAGCTGAATGATGAACCATATATTGTAATAGCTTAGTTGAGTTCAACATGTTAGGAACTCATTAGCTTAGTTGAGTTCAACATGTTAGGAACTCATTAGGCTAGATAGAGTTCAGTAGCTGATAGACTCAGTACATATAACTTGTTCAGTTGGACGAACTCAGCACTGAAGACTCAGTAAGGTTAGTCAGGACCTACTGAATATGTGTACAAAAGAATTGACATGGAGCTGAACTTATTAAAAGAATGTCAATAGAAGATATCTTAGTCCGAGGAATCAAGGGAAGTCAACTCAACATCTACTTTGGAGTTTGAACAAGCCCCACCTATCATTCAACCTCGACCAATGAGGAGCTATCAACACTGTATTTGCATTGACATAAAACTGTCATCAAGATTAAAAAAGAGAGAATCTCTACTGTAATGTTCAAATTCACGATGACCGTTTTCCTTGTCGGTTTTGACACGTGTCTACCCCTCCAACGAATTTTTTCATCAGTCAAAACTATAAATGAAGATCGAACTTCAAACATTAAAGACACTGGGAACACCAAGCATTCAAGCATTCAACCTTTAGCGAACTCAAAGCATATCCAGTGAAGGACTTAGTGCATAGATAAAACATCTGATTTAGTTCTTCCCTCTACAGATATCTTGTAACGCCCCAATTTTCATAACTTAACCAGGGACGCTACTTCATACTTAACATACTTATTTCAATTCTTTCAAAACATTTTCATTAAAAAGAATCATTGAAAAACTCAATTTATTTTCATACTCATCGGAAGTCTTAAATAAAAATAAAAGCAAGTGTAACAATTAGTTCTCGAAAATAAAATGCACAAAAAAGATGCATAGTTCATGATCAAACTAGTTTAATGCAATATTCATTTTCATAAATCCTTCCTCGTGTGACCATCACCCAACACCTCTACGCATCGGCCGAACCATTTCCTGAAAAATGTTAAAATGGTAGGGATGAGTACGACTACTCAGTGGGAGATGTACACATTTATCAAAATTAAAAATCATACCGATAAGACATGAAAAATTAGATCATGCAAAGAGATACTCGGCCACACAGACCACCTGAACTTGTAATTGGCCACACAGACCACATGAACTTTTCAAACAGTCCGATTTCGACTGACGGCCG
The DNA here is from genome assembly GCA_028984105.1 of Lavandula angustifolia. NCBI lineage: Eukaryota > Viridiplantae > Streptophyta > Magnoliopsida > Lamiales > Lamiaceae > Lavandula > Lavandula angustifolia. Next base: position 25,044,753 of record CM054813.1, read on the forward strand.
AATTTTGACCGATTTTTCATAGAGGATCCGAATTCGAACCTATGGCCCGATTTCGACCCTTGCCTTTCTTTTCAGGATCCGATTTCAATCCTAGGGCCCAATTTCGACCATTCCTTTCATGCCTATCATAATCACATGAAATATCGAGCACAATGTATAATAAAGATAACGGTAACATTCCCCACCTTAACCTTGACTTGAATGAAATGGATATCAAATTTTTTAATCCTGTGCGCGCGTCCTAACATGAAAATTGAGAATTCTTAATGATTCATGAAAGTCGTGTATGTATTTCACATATACAAATATTTCATAAATTTTTAATTATATAGTATGCCAGTGAAACGTAACACAAACAGTTATCTTATAATTCCTAAATAAAAATTATAATATTAATTGAACCCTCCACATCATAGATAGAACTCTCAACCTATTTGCAATTTCAAACAAATTACTTTGTTCCAGGTAATCACTTAATGAATTATTTTAAACACTAAAAATAGTTAATTAAAATCCTCGTCACAATATTTTCCATTTCTATTCATTTATTCCCTCTCGACAGGCATGATCATATTAACAAATAAATTATGCTAATGACATTCATAATAATTAATTCCTACAAAAAAAAATCATCTAACATGGTCCTAATTTCAATGAATTTAACTTATTCTAGTATTAAGCGTATAACGTGACATATACAACAATACCTCATAGTCATTAGGATACAAACAATATCATATATATATATATATATATATATATATATGTAATTAGGTTTCAACATTCTATATTAACTTGTACAGAATACATATTTTAAAAACATTCCACATAACATGATTTCATTCCATAAATTTTAATTTTCTACATACAGATTCCTTAATGAGTCTAAATCACACCAAATTTGGTTTCATATCAAAATAATAAGTCCTCTAAGAGTTATAACCAAAACAGTACCTACTGCATCAACAAAGGCAGTTTCTGACCTATTGACTTTTAACTATAAGCTTCGGGAACTAAACATATTTTAAAAATTCTAAGATTTAACAAACATCTAGGGGACATACGTAGAAATATCATATTAAAATTTCAATCTCTATAGATAAGTAACGACTTCATAAAATACATTTCCACCAAAATCCGAATACGAAAATGCATGCTCAGACTAACTACCCGGACATTTGTATTAAACTGCTTTCATACACATAAGTTAAAAATACGAAATAAATAGTTTTACAAATCCCTCGTGTGTAGAGTATTTAGGAAAAAGAATCAAGTCAAACCATTTTTGTGGAGTGAGATATAAACATTTTACTAAGCCCTATCCCGGATGCATGGTTTTTCGGACGTATAAAAGTGAAAATTCATTAAAAATATAAGAACTTGTTTAAAAATTTCCAAGATTTATAGAAATCTTAAAGACATCCTAACGTTTGTCTCTGTGATATTTCTAGAATTTTTCAAGTAACATAAGATCGTGTATTTGGCCTTGAAACTCTCGGCAGAAAAGGTAAATGACATGACATATTTATGTTCTCATGAAACTTAAACATTTTTAACAAATACTTATCATGATTGGAAAATTCTACAAAAATTAAATAGTATGCTAGACATACCTAGGAAGACGATTCTAATAATTCTTGAAACAGTTCTCAGGTATGCTGGTAGAATTTCCAAAATTTCATGTGCAACTATATTATGGACGACTAAGGGTGTATTTATAGTAGAATCTAAAGATCCCTAATCATATAAGGTATCAAATATATTTTATCCATATTTATTTTCGTACTTATATAATTTATATAGAATTTAGTATATCATTTACCATATAAAAGAGATTCAATCATAGATAAATTAGAATATGGATAAACACAACTAGATTTTATCCTAAAACATGTATATCACAAATATAATATCGATTTTATTCACAAAACATAATTTCAAATTATCTCATAACTTAATACAATATAAAATATTATATCCTATTTTATTCACAAAACATAATTTCAAATTATCTCATAATAACTTAATACAATATAAAATGTTATATTCTTTCATGAATCCTAATAGGTTTAGGAAATCCAAAATAAATAAATATTTTTCTTTCCTTATAATTCTAACATGATTTCTAAATAAATAAACACATTCAAAATCCAAAATAAATTTACATAACAAAAAATAACATAGATGCTCTAATTTTTATTTTAATTTCTAAGGTGCGACTTACAGAACTAAAACACTCGATAACATGCATGAATAGATATGCAGTGTATTTTATATTGAAAATTTTGGGGCGTTATATATCTTGTCCTCAATCTCTATTCTAAGCCACCAGTGTTAGATCATACGCTTAACTGAAGGAGTTCATATTCCTTGAACTATTCTTACTATAAGAACTCCTTCTTAATTGGAGAAACTCAAACCCTATGTTTGAAACCTTGTAAAGCCACTAAGACTATAACTAGAGATCTGTCTAGTGTAAGGATCGATTGAGACTTGCTCAGTATAATAAATACAAGACCTCCTGCCTTGTTCAGGACAGTGGATGTAGGATCTTACGTATCCGAACCACTTTAAAAATTGTCTGTGAATTTACTGTTTCATTGTTTTGTTGTTCACTCTGCATAAAACTAATTTACGAAAATTCATAAGTGAGATTTTCAGTAAAGTTGAATATACGCACAAGCATAACGTGAACTATTTTCTGTAATAACGTTTTTTCAAACAAGAGACGATAAAATCAGGCCTACACATTCCGCACTTATTCATCTCTTGAATATACTGTAGACTGACAGTGTTCGATTTACTGAATCACTCTGCCCACGTGATCTGAAAGTTGACTTGGCAATCTGAATCCTTCGACGAGCAAACACAGTAGTATACTGACTTTCACGTTTGAGTCGACACTTGAACTCAGGTGTATTAAACTCCCCCCCTCATCTACACCTAAAAACTCGTATCTAGACCAACATTTAAAAAAAAAAAAAAAGTTGACTAACTGTTGATTAATAGACTTTTTAACGAAATGACTATGTTAACAAAAGAAAATTTGTTTAGGGACCATATCCACCAAAAAACAAAGTTTGAGGACCCTATTTACCAATCATTAATAGTTTGGGGACCTATTACGCTATTTTGCCTAAAGTATATGTTTCGTGAAATCTACTATTTTTGTATTTTTGTTATATGAAATTAACATTTAAGGGATCCTTTAGGTTTCCGCCATTTTGCATGCATTTTTGTGAAGTTGTTGTAGCAGCATGAGCATCTGACGATTTTCTTTAGAAAATTTCCTGATTACATATATTTATTCTCCATCGATTGCCTCTATAATTTAATAGCATAATTAGTATTTTAATAGTAAAATATTGCTTCTTCTAAACGTTTTCGCTCCTCATATTTTTGTGTCAAAATATACACTCGTTGTCCGAGGGACGAAGGGGGTGTTTGGAACAGCTTTCAGCTGTAATTTAAGTGTTTTGTCGGTCCAGAGACGAGCCTTTAGGTATAGGGGGTGAATACACCTGAATGCAAATTTCAACTCAAATGCGAAAGTCAGTGCTACTGAGTATTGCTACTGAACTAGTCAGTTGGCCAAATAAGCTTTCTGGATGGCGTGGGCAGAGTATCCTTCTACTGAGCCCTATCTACTGACTTCAGTCAGTGAACAGTAGTACAATATCAGATATTGTGTGCGGAAGTGTAGGCCCAAAAATATGTTCTTCTCAGTTCGAAAACCCGTTTTATGCTGATTGATTAAAAGTTAATTTTTTTGCAATATGAATAGTAATCGATGCAACAGTAAAATCGACACAAACAATTTTTAAAGTGGTTCGGATACACAGGATCCTACGTCCACCGTCTTGAACAAAGCAAGAGTTCTTGTATTAATTTATACTGAGCAAATCTCAATTGATCTGTGCACTGGACAAATACAATACTTGTTTGCTTATACTGAGCAAGTCTCAGTTGAGCTGTGCGCTGGACAGATATCTACTTATAGTCGTAGTGACTATACAGTTTCAAACACAAGGGTTTGATTTTCTCCAACTATGAATGAGTTCTTACAATAAGAACAGTTCAGAAAGCTGAACTCCTTCGAGTTTTCTAAGCTAATGATATTACAATAAGCTCGCATAGAATAGAGAAAGAGAACTGATGAAACTCTAGAGTGAAGAAATAGAAATGATATCTCTATATGCAAGTTATTCACTGGGTTCGACTTTGAGTTTGCTAGAGTGTTTGTTCGCTTGAATGATTGTGTTCCCGTTGTCTTCTCTGCATGAAGACTCCTCTCTATTTTCAGTCTTGGAAGCAGCTTTGTGTCAGAGCAGGTACAATGATGGCGACTTCTCATTGGTCGAGGTTAGCGAGTAGGTGAGGTTTGTTCAAACTCCAAGAGCAAGCTGAGTTGACTTCCTCTAATTCCTCGGACCTTTTACTGAATTGTCTCTTACTTCCATTCTTCTGAGATTTCAGCTCGTGGCTCGAATTCCTCTGCAGATTCAGTAGGTATTGTGGAAATATGTATTTTTAACCATTCTCACTAAAAAAACACAAATATACCCACCAACTATAATAATAGTTAGAGAATACCCGATATTACCTATTTACCCTTACTTTTTTCAATTGGCAAACTGGTGCCGATGAGACCCTACGGGTGCCGATTGTTTGTCATCGGCACTAGAATTATCCAATTTCAAAAATAATTTGTATTAATCAAATAATTGAAAAACAATTTAAATTACGAGTGCCGATAGGCAAAAGCAGTCAATAGGCACTACCAAAGGTACTGTCATCGGCACTCTTAATTTTTTTTTTTGTTAATAAAACAATTGATAAACAGTATAACAACGAGTGCCGATTGGCTAAGGCAACCCATCGGCACTGCCAAGGTACTGCCATCGGCACTCGGTATTTAATTTTTTTTTTTGTTCATAAAAGTTAGTCAAAAGCTGCGAGTAAAGGCACTACGATTCTGCGATAGGCACCGAATATAATTGTCAGTGCCGATAGAGCAAATAACCCTTAGGCACCCATAGGCACTGCGAGTAAAGGCACTGCGATTCTGCGATAGGCACCCATCGGCACCTATAGGCACTTCATGTTAAAAAAATTGTTATTTCGAATTCATGCTTAAAAAAATACATAGTGCCTATAGGTGTCGATAACATAATCGGCACCCTTAGGCACTCATAGAATAATACGAAAAAGAGTCCCTCTATCGGCCGTAGAAGTTGTAGACCGATAGACGGAACATGTTGGTTTAAAAAAAAATACATAGTGCCTATGGGTGCCGATAACATGATCGGCACCCTTAGGCACTCATAGAATAATTCGAAAAAGAGTCCCTCTATCGGCCGAAGAAGTTGTAGGCCGATAGAGGGAATATGTTGATTTAAAAAAAAAATTATATAGTGTCTATGGGTGCCGATAAAATGATCGGCACCCTTAGGCACTAAAATTTAAATAACGAAGTGCCTAAGGGTGCCATAGGCACCCATAGGAACTCCATTGGCATTGAAAGATTTTAACAAAAAAAAAAAAAAAAAAAAAAAGCTGACGAAAATTTGAGGGCAAATTGGTAATCTTGGGTATTTGGTGAATATAAGTTTAAGAGATGGGTAGTTTTGTGTTTTTTTATATAAAAGTGGGTAAAAGAAGAAAGCTCCCTTAAAATATTCCCAACTGAGTTCCTGGTGTTGAGTTCTTAGGCTGAACGACAGATGTTCTACTGAATCCTATCAGCTACTGAAATCTAGCTAACCTACTGAGTTCCTAACATGCTGAACTCAACTAAGCTATTACATTATACAAGGTTTATCATTCAGCTAGGGGTTTTGGGATCTTCAAATCTTATCATACTGAATTTCATCCCAACAATTTCCCCCTATTTGATGATGCCAAAACCTTTTACATCAAAACTTTTACATCAGAATGTCATTTATAGTATCAGAGCGCGATACATCTTTAAACATAGTTTCCCTTAATACTACACATCGATTCTATCTATCAACACAATACATCAAACACAATTTTATAATCTACTTCCCCCTAGACTTCTTTTCCCTTATCTAAGATAATATGATTTCCCCCTCTAATGCAAGGCTACTGACTATCTGAGATGGTATCATTCCCCCTATAACATGAGATAGAGTCAGAGCTATCAACATAGTACTACTGTCTAAGATAATATCCTTCCCCTTGTAAGAAGATATCATATCTAGACTCAGCTAAGCATCGAGGGACAAACACATGAAAAAGTAACATCTGTGTGTGTGTTATGGTTACTGAAGTGATCACTAGTGCTGAAATGTAAAGACATAGCCTGATGACAATGAGTAGTTGTTGAAGGCCAAAAGAAGTAGAATTTCATATATGATAAGAGAGATTGCAAGGACTTATTTAAGTTGTTTTCCCAAACGGTCCATAGACCATGGACTTTTATGGTAAAAAATCGTGTCGGCCATCGGGCTATTTGGGCAAGTAAAATTAAGTCCGAATCTTTTTGGACTTTAAAATCTATAGCCCAATCAAATCCTTAGTACGGGCAGGTCGGGCTAGCCCAACATGTCAAGTCATTTGGGCCTATCGGTAATTTTATAAAAATAACCAAACGGGTATAAATTTTGGCGAGAGGCTCAAAGGGACAGAAGCGGTTGAACTGTTTTTCTTATGGAATCTCCAATGGGCACACCATTTTCAAATCTCATTTTGCAATATATGTCACATCTCACAATAATCTCACTCAAACCCACAACTTCAAATTCAACCTCAAAAAGAATATTCACCATACATTCCTTTTCGCACTACTTTTTATACGTGTACATAATATTTATATATTTCTCAATATTACACATTAACCCCACAATAATTTCAATCAATGATTATATATGAAATATTTATCATTGAATAACTGAAAAAAATAATAAACAAATAAAGATAACTAAATTACTCGTGCATTAATTATAAGAAAATCACACAACTTGATAAAATAAATTACAATAAAAAATATAGATCCGTGCACATTCTTTAGTAGCAAATGAAGATGCAATCCTCGAAATTGATATACTCCACCCACAAATGAGCTATTAACGCATCTCGAAGTTCATAATGACTTTTTTATCTCTTATATTATTGTAGTAACGAACGTAGTCATTCATTGAACTTCGTTCATTCAACGAAAGATTAATATTTGGTTTTGGAGTAGTCTTTGTTTCATCTTCAATTGGAGCATTAAGGTCACATTCATCTTCCACGATCATGTTGTGGAGAATTATACATACATGCATTATATATTTTAGCACTTCTTTCCTCCAATAACGTGTCGGTCGCGCTACATTTGCGAATCGCTGCTTTAAAACTCCGAATGCATGTTCTACATCTAGCTTATGAGGTGGAGTGCTAGGCTGATGAATCGTTTCCACAATGGTACTCCATTTAGGATATATATCATCAGCTAAGTAATACCCCATATTATATTCTTTTCCTTGAAGTACATAACGAGCCGGGGGAGCAATACCTTCAGCGCGATTTTGAAAAAGATGAGAAGAGTCTAACATGTTGATGTCATATCCAAATATCATAATCTACTACAACTTCAAGAATAAGCGTAGGAGTTCCACTACAACCTGCATGTGAACCGACTCAAATGGTAGGACAATTTTGCCACTTCAAGTGCAAGCAATCTAAACTGCCTAACATTCCTGGAAATCCACGTTTTCTAGCAATATAGAGAAGTCTAGCAATATCATTAGCATTTGGTGTCCTTAAATATTGATCAGAAAATATCTCTATAATTGCTTGACAATTTTTTTTCATGCTTTCAATTGTAGTGGACTCACCAATTTTGACATATTCGTCTATAGCATATGTTGTTCCACCATATGCTAATATACGACATGCTGATGTTACTTGTTTTAGGGGTGAGAAGCCAAGTCTTCCTCTATTATCTGCTCGTTGCTTGAAGTATTGATCGTGTTCTGCCACCGCCTCAACAATGCGAAAGAACAACGAACGGAACATACAATCTAGCATCTGTAGCTTCTCGTTCACGATTGACGGTAATATGACATGGAACCAAACCGTTATGTCTTGGATGTTGATCTTGCTCATGCATGTAGTGAGCCATCAACATGTTGTTGTTATTGATAAGATTAAACATAGATTATTGTTGGCTTACTACTGCTGCTATTATTTCTTCATCATATGAGGAAAGTGATGAAGAAGAGACTTGATTTAAATTCATTTTGAGAGAAGAAATTATGAAGACAATAAGTAGATTGAATTATAGAGAAGTATTGATCATGTTGCAATATATATAGTTGAGACTTTTGTAGAGTGAGTGTGAGAGATATATTAATAAAGTTGTGTCGTCAAATCATATAATATATGGTGGATGTATGTAATTAAAATGGTATAAGAGGGTAAGAAGTAAAAGTAGTATAGTCAAATTATATAATTGATGGTGGATGTGTGGAAGTGATGTGTTGAGAAGTAAATAAAGGTTAGGATCTTCGGACCCTCAAAATGTGACGAACGGGTTCTTGGAAATCCAACGGAGACAATAACAAAGAATAACATAAATAGAAAAAGAAAAAGGCATAGAGAATTTAACGTGATTCGGTCAATTGACCTACATCCACGAGCGACGAAGAAACAATCCACTAATAAAGAGGATATTACAAAATGACCTCTGGAATATGGTCCTAGACCCAAAAGCACATACCCACAAAAACATGGTCAATTAGTCTAACTAACTAATCTTATAACATGTGGGTTGTGATGCGTAGAAGCACACTTAAAATAATTAGAGAACTATCTATTTATAGGTGAAATTAATGATAAACTTCATTAATTATCTGATGTGAGATATGACTCAATTTCCTTTAAGGATTAAGATTTGAGCCACATCATTACAATAAAATTGTGTAGTCAAATCATATAATGGATAGTGGATATGTGTAAGAAACGTGTGAAGAAGTAAAAGTTGTATCATCAAATCATATTAAAGATGGTGTAAGAAATGTGTTAAGAAGTAAAAATAGTACAGTCAAATCATATGATTGATGGTGGATGTGTGTAAGTGATGTCTTGAGAAGTAAATAAAGTTGTATAGTCCAATTATATAATTGATAGTGGATTTGTGTAAGAAATGTGTGGAGAAGTAAAAATTGTATCGTCAAATCATATTAAAGATATTGTAAGAGGGTAAGAAATGTGTTAAGAAGTAAAAGTAGTATAGTCTAATCATATAATGGATAGTGAATTTGTATAAGAAATGTGTATAAATAGAGATGTGTGGATTGTTGTATTCATTCATAAACTTAAAACATTTGAGAGCTTCTAACAATACTATTCGAAAATGTCTATTCGTGCATCGGGCTATTCTCAATCCGATGATGTCCTCTTATGCCAAGTGTATATGGCAATTTCTCAAGATCCAATAGTATGAGTTTATCAATCATCATATCGTTTGTGGTTTCATATAGAAGAGAGTTACAACATGTCAAAAGCACCTGGTTCGGATCAATGCTCAGATAGATCTCTACAGTCTAGAATGTATACCATTGAGAAAGCCATCAAGAAATTCCACGGGTGCGTACGAACTACTAAAAGGAGAAATCAAAGTGGTGAAGAATTGTGAGTATTATTATTTTTATCCAAAAAAAATTAATAATTTTAATAAATTGAGTATTAACATATATGTATTTCTTATAACTATTTGTAGATGAGACAAGTCAAATTGTTGTACTCGCAAAATGAAAAGAGTAAATCGGACTGAAAATTTGATCACGCGAGGAACATTATGAAGGATTTTGAAAATTTTCAAGATGGTGAAAATAACTTTAGACAAGCGAGAAATAAACGTTTTTCTTCTGAATTTGATAATCCGACTTCTGATTCGCCACAAAGTTTCTATTCAATTCCTTTGAACTTTGATGATGATGATCATAGTAATGATTTTGGTGGTTTTCCATCGTCCCGCCCTATTGGGGTGAAGAAAGTCAAATCAAAAGCGAGAAAAGATGAGTATTCATCAATGTTCATTAACACACTCAAAGAAGAAAGTAAAAAAACCTAGGGAGATTATGGATGCAACAAATGCAAAAGTTGGTCAGCTTTACAATCTTAAAGCAATAAAGGAAGAAAACAAAATTCTCGCTATAAAATTGGACACCATAACTGACCCACGATATCATGCACATGTTCGAGCTCAACAATAACATATTTATGCAAAAATAGCTCAACAATCTGGTCAAGGAGATCCTTCTGCAACTGATTCATTTGCTCCTTATTTTTCTAACTTGGGAGGAACAAATTCCGATTTACCACCTTATTATTAGATTATTAGATTATGGTAGTATCATATCTTTTCTAATATTATTGTCGTACGGATTTCTTTTGTCAGCTATGTACTCCATTTCCTAGTAGTTTCTATTATTATGGTTATTTTTAATGTAATTTCATTGTTTTGACCATGTTCTTTATTATTTTTTCTTTATTATTAAACATGCTCAAAGTATTTAAAACCCATAAAAATAAAAATAAAACCTAAAACAAAATCTATCTTCTTCTACTTTGGGCATCGAACAATATTTCTTCATCTTCTCCATTAGCACATAACCTTGTTCACCTTCAGCACAAAAAAGTTGAAATCATGGCCACAAATCGAAAATATCAAAGAGGTTGAGGATTATTGTGTAATTTTAAAGCTCCAGGTAGAATTTACAGATTGCTATAGTAAATTTCAGTTTTCACCATTTTATAGATGAGTTTCCAGTTCGATTGGGAGAAGAATTCTTGTTGTATGCATTATTATGCAGCCGATTGAAGATGACCTTAGCACTCCTATTATCCGGAGCGTATCTTATTTATCAACTACGTAAGCGAGTTTTGCTCGTCTATTTAATTATAATTGAGAAATTAACAGTAATGGATTCATAGTTACATCGACCCACATAGGTGGGCCTTAATTGAAATATTACTGCATCTAAGGCCCCGTTTGGTTGGGCTAAAGGAATGGAATGTGGAATCATTTTAAAGGAATGATTCCAGTAATGACGTTTGGTTCGTAAAATTTCGGGAAGGAATAGAATGGGATACCTCTCCTCATACCTCTCTTGAGGACTTTCCTCAAACCCCTCAAAATCGAGGGGTTGAGATTTGATTCCTCCCTCTCTCGCTCCTCACTCTCTCTTCTCCAAATCCATCTCTCCCAACTCTTCTTCTCTCTTCCCCAGATTTCATTCCTCCATTGTTCCACCACCGCCGCAACCATCACCACCGCCACCGCCACCGCCGCAACCATCACCACCGCCACCGCCACCGCCGGGGAAGAGCGGCGCCATCTCCGTTGCAGGACGGTCGCCGAAGTCGAACCGAAGTTCGTGTTCTGGTTCTGAGCGGGGAAGAGCGGCGCCATCTCTGTTGCCATCTCTCTTTTACGAACACCTACTTCCTCAGACCCGGCTTGTTAGGGCTCTTAAATCGTGCCGCCGGCGGCGGCGCCGGTGCCATCTTGTTGCGTCATTGTGAGCGGATTTGGCGGAGGCAGAGAGAGTTTATGCTAATGGAAATTTAGGACTGTTAAATTGTGAATTAGGGATCTTCATATCCTCAAATTTAATTCCATTCCTTTCATGAAACCAAACATGTATTGGAATGAAATCATTCCTTCCGTAAACCAAACAACTGATTTCAGGAATCATTCCCCGATTCCATTCCCTCGGGTTTGATTCCTGATTCCGATTCCATTCATTTCTGTCAACCAAACGGGGCCTAAAATCTTTGGTGAAAACGCGTCCACCAATTAATCCCAAATTTGAGTACACTAAATTTGCCTATTTATGATTTGATTAGTAAAATATTGTGATGGGGAAATTGTAATGAATTTCTTATTCAGGGGCCAATGTAATACTCCATTATACTGATATTAGTATTTAATTCATGGAGCGTGAGGGTCTCTCGCTTCACTCTTCATTATGTCAGACTGTCCCACAATTAGAAAGCATGAAGTAGCGCTCTCTCTCTCTCTCTCTACCAATAGTTTTCAACTGTTGCACTTACACTGTCACTCCCAACGTTGCTATCCTCCCAACGATTTCCTCAGTACTCACTCCCCCATAGTCTCAACAAATGACGGCACCTGTATCAAGCAATCCTCGTTTCTACATCTAGCCGCCGCCGTGGTCGCAGCTAAGGAACTGTGATTCGTCTGGTAATTTAGAAAGGGGAAAAGAGATGGAGAGGAAGCGAGGCTTCTTTTCGGCGCTGAAAGAGGAGGTGGTGCGAGGTTTATCTCCAGCGAGGCCGCGGGCTAAGAGTTCGGGTCGGGTTTCTTCGGGTGTGTTCCGGCGGAAAAAGTCGGCGTGAGTACCCCTGAGACGTCGATTGCAAGATCGAGCAGTCTGAGGCCGATGGGGAAGACTCTTGCGCCGTTGATGGAGGGCCCGGATCCGGATGGCGCGGAAATTGCCGGATCGAAGCGTGTCGGATCCGGTCTGGGGCAGTGGGTCCGCGGGCAGCTGACCCGTAATCCTTCAATGGCTGTTGCCGAGAGCTCAGATTTGAGGCTGCTGCTGGGGGTGATGGGTGCGCCGCTCGCGCCGGTGCACGTCTGCACCACTGATCCTCTGCCTCACCTCAGTGTTAAACACACCCCAATTGTATATCCTTCTCTCTCTCTCTCTCTCTCTCTCTCTCTCTCTCTCTCGTGCATGCACATTGCTGCTGATAGGTTTTCACTAGATATAAATAGCATCTCCAGCCTGCTTTGGACGTAGTTGTGAATAAGCCTCACCAACCATTTTATTATTAGACTTGATTAGCTTCTTTTAGCAACTTTTGCTGCTTTGCACAATATCAATGCTTTTGTATACTTGGGATTTAGTTTCAATTTTAGTATTATATCTTGTAAATTGTGTTTCTTATACTAATAAATTATACCGTGTAAATACTCATTGAATCTGAAACTTCTTTTTTACTCAAATGTTTCATAAATGGTGGAAGTTTGTGTCTAAAATGTAGTGCAAATCTGCAGGAAACTTCTTCAGCGCAGTATATTTTACAGCAGTACATGGCTTCTTCTGGAGGGCCAAAACCTCAAAGCTCCATCAAGAATGCTTATGTGCTGGGGAAGTTAAAGATGATAGCCTCTGAGTTTGAAAGCGCGACGAAGGTGATGAAGAACAGGAACACCTCCAGAGCTGCAGAGTGTGGCAGCTTCGTCTTGTGGCAGATGAATCCGGATATGTGGTATGTGGAGCTTGCAGTTGGGGGGAGCAAAGTCCATGCTGGCTGCAACAGTAAGCTCGTATGGCGACACACACCGTGGCTCGGTGTACACGCCGCAAAGGGCCCTGTTAGGCCCCTGCGCCGCTCCCTTCAGGTTTAAATCAAGATTTGTCCTTTTATTACAGTATTGTGAATTTTGTGATTGTATTGATGGGATTTTGTTGTAGGGATTGGATCCCAAGACGACAGCTAGTATGTTTGCTAACTCAATCTGCATTGGAGAGAAAAGCATCAATGGAGATGACTGCTTTATCCTAAAAGTTGCTGCTGATCATCACACACTCAAGGCAAGGAGTGAAGCTCCGGCTGAGATCATAAGGCATGTCTTGTTTGGCTACTTCAGCCAGAAATCCGGGCTTCTCGTGCAGATGGAGGACTCCCATCTTACGCGTATACAGTCTAACGGTGGAGAAACTGTTTACTGGGAGACAACCACCAACTCCTCTCTTGATGACTACCGCCCGGTTGAAGGAGTCATGGTGGCTCACTGCGGCCATTCTTCTGTGACCCTTTTTCGGTTCGGAGAGATGGCAATGAGCCACACCAAGACAAGGATGGAAGAAGCCTGGACTATTGAAGAGGTGGCTTTCAATGTGCCTGGCCTTTCAGTGGACTGTTTCATTCCACCGGCTGAGCTGAGAGAAACTTGTGGAGATGATGGAGAGAAGCCAAGAACAGCATTGCTAATGTAGTGTGGAAAGTTAGAGATTTGATGGAGTAGGATCAACACGACTCTGGCAAATGTTTATATGCATGTTTCTACTTTGCTAACACGGAAAGAAGCAACAAAATAGGCTGAGATTGTTTGCTGTTCTTGTTTCTGTTACTTGTATTATAATCCATTAAAGAGGTTGGATCTCTATTTCTTTATGGAGGAAGCTGTAATATGAACCTTGCAGAATGAATGATATTCTCTCTAACTTTGGATATACTTATGAGTTATGACTTATATTGAGAGAGACAGTGTGGGACTTTGTTGGATTTGGTAGACTCCACCTTGGAACATGATTGCAATAAAGGTATGAATAACAAGAAATGGAATGATGTGGGAATGGAATACAATATAATGATATTTTCAAAACATGGGCACATCCATGTGAATTCTTAATCATTTCAATCATTCTTTTTTCTACTCAATTGCTTTGTTTCCTTAAAGATGTCTGCTTTTTCTATAAATGCTCCGACCGATTCTCTCTCTGCGTTTCTCTCTCTTCACCAAACAATTTGTGGGAAGCTTCCTCGTTATCATGGAGATCCAAAAGGTCATAACTCCCCATCATTGAGGGATAAGATATTATAAGCCTACACCAACCATTTGTCCAGTTTGATTACAATAGATATGGGCTAAATACTCTACATACTGCTTCAATTTTTTTATTCAAGTATGTAATTTTATACTGACCCCTTTTTCAAGAATTTATTAATTTTGTAATATATTTTATTTTTTTTCAAATAAATGTACACTTTAAAGACAAAATACATTGGGCTAATACAAGCCCAACAAGTGTCTATCAATCAACTGGCCCGAAAAGGAAAATGGACCTGGCGGGCCGGTCTCGGGTTTTCGATTCAATTTCTCTCTCTTTCACACGCATCTCTCAAAAAACCCTTTTGCCACTCTTTTTTTGAAGTCTTATCTTCACAGGCGCAGTCATTTCAAAATTCGAAATTGGATTGCTGAAAATTGAAGTCAACGGGTGCTGCAAAAATGGCGCTGTCTTCGGGCGTGTTTTCTAGTTTCTTCGTGAGCCAATCGGCGTCGTTCGTGAACCCGTCTCCCGTGGCCGTCAAGCTCGCACCGGTTAAGCTTCATCTGCGCTCGGCTACTGTAGCAGCGGCATCGAAGGATGCGACGGAGACGAAGAAGAGGGAGCCGAGGGGAATAATGAAGCCGCGGCGAGTATCGCCGGAAATGCAGGCGTTCCTCGGCGGTGTGGCTGAGATTCCCCGTACTCAAGCACTTAAAGAGATTTGGGTTTACATTAAGCAGAAGAATCTTCAGGTATATGTATTCGCATACCGTACTGTATCAGTTCTAGTATGTTTGTTCTTAAAAGGTTTACTACTGAGTCTGCACATCTGTATATCTATCATTATGTGCATAATGCATGTGCCTATTGAACTATATTGAATATTACTAACATAAAATGGCTGACTTATGCTTGATAAGAATGTTTGCCTTCGGAAGTCTTGGCGAAAAACTCTTCTCAAAGTGGTGTTTAAGATAACTTGGCTTATTTAGTACTATGAGTTTGTAGTGCTTTGCTGATATACTGGTTCATAGTATTTTAGAAGTTTGTTGTCCCTTTACTGCATTTAGTTGAGGTATTTGTGAGGGCTACCTACCTAAAAGTGTTTATAGTTGCTGCATTCTCTAGTGTACTCAAACATGATCCGTATACATGTTAATAGTTCGATGTGTGTTATTTGATTCTCTGAGTTTTCTTCTTCATTTCAGGATCCTGCAAACAAAAAGGTGATCATCTGTGATGAGCAACTGAAATCCATTTTTGCTGGGAAGGATCGTGTTGGTTTCCTCGAGATTGCTGGTTTGATCAGCCCACACTTTCTCAAGTGAGAAAGCTCTGAACATGTTGCAAGTAGAGACAACCCACCCCTTTTGTAAATGAAGTTTATCTTGGTTGATGCTACTACAACACAAACTCGTTTACTCTTTATACTAAAGATTCTACGACTAAATTTGTCTTGAATTTGCACAAATTAATTGTGAGTAATGTCAGAGCTTGGAAAGAAGCAAAGCTAATTCCTCGTCGGAAACCTTGAGGTCGAGGCATGTTGCGGTGGAGGCAGCAAGTCTTGCAGCTAGTTGATGCTTGCACTGAAAGTTGAAGAATTGAAAGCCACATTCAAATTGATTAATAAAAAAGACAAGAATGCAAATATAATTAACTCACGCAGAGCTCTTCCCCTCTATTGACAACATCATAGAAGAATGAATAGCAAGAACAAAAGTGTTCCGGAAAGCACAGATATTCTTCCTTCTTCCTCGATTCCCCTACCACCTGAACGAACAAAATAGATATAACATTCATTCTTGCCCTAATCACTGAGAGAGAGAGAGAGAGAGAGAGAGAGAGAGAGTTTTGCCTGAAAAATGGATCGACCACTGGGCTCGCCAGAAATCCTCTTCACGCCGCCTTGATCAAATATGCGCGTTGCTCTCTCGAAATTCTTCCCGAAGACAAAATGCAATCTGTATTAATCACATCAAAGGCCCAACCCAAGCAATTTATTAGCAGAAATTGCATCTTGTACAAATTAATTGACTCAAAAATGAGATTTAAGCAACAATACCCACATCGAGAGATGATCTTCGCTCACTGTTGAACAACACAGTTCATCAATAATTTTAATTAAAATAGACTTGAAAATGTGGATAAAATTTGATTATGCAGACTAGCTTATGAACCTGAATGAGTCGATTCGATTTCTTGCCATACTGATTCCGCCACCATATTACAAATTCTCATCATAAACCTAAACCTAATTGGATTTCGCCCAGAAATTCAAACAGTGTAGAAATAAATGAAATAAACTTGGGGCTGTTTTTGTAATTTTTGGCTCGCGAGATGTGGGTCAACATGATATAAATATCAATCTCCGGGGTCATTTTATAAATTTGTGATAAACATGATTTAAATAGCAATTGGAGCCCAACTTTACTGGAGGCCCATTTTGGTAATCCTTCTACTCTGGTTTAAATTTAACCCAAAATCTCTTTCTGCTCATTCTCAATTTCTGCATCTAGGGCTTCCGGCGAATTGATTGGCGGCGTTTGGTGCAAAAGATGGGGCATTCAAACATCTGGAACTCTCATCCTAAGACTTACGGCCCTGGATCCCGCACTTGGTATGCGTTTTTTTTAACTCAATCTTCAATTAGTTCTCGTAGGGCGTCGTCTGTTTTATGTTGATGGATTTTATGTTATTACTCTTGATACATGATGTCTATTATAATTGTCGAAACCGAATTATTGTGTAATAGTGGTGCAATGATTGTATGAGCTTATCGGAGTTTGAAAAGAGTTTCTTCATTATTGCGGTTTGTTTGATATTTTAGGCGGCTAGTGAGCTTAGATTCGTAGAGATGCTTGCTAGATCCTACAATGTAATTATGTCTACCGTTGCACTTGGGCATACTTTACAAATGACTTCTGCAGTGTGATTGATGATGATATTTTGCATGTTTGCCAGTGGTTTTGATTACCCTGTTACTGCCTCTCCTCATTTAGACTCCCAATCAACATTATTTATATATTGATATCTATCTATATTGCATTGCTTTCTTTATACAGCTTAGACAAGAGTCTTCTTTGCTACATCTCTGTGATCTGTTTTCAACTATCTTTACCCAGTGTTCATTTATTAGCCAACTTTGAGTTTACGTTCTTTATGTATTCTCATATTCATATTATGAATGTTGTTGAAATACTTAAGCTTTGCCGTTGCTTGATTCTTCCAGTTGTTTTCTTGTGTTTGTTATTCGACTTTTGCAGCCGTGTGTGTGGAAATCCTCATGGTATAATCAGAAAGTATGGGCTAATGTGCTGCAGACAGTGCTTCCGCAGCAATGCAAAGGAAATTGGCTTCATCAAGGTAATCAATTCATCATCTTTACTTTTATTTTCTTAAGGATCATGTTAATCTGTTTCTATTCTCGATTCTTTTGACTGCCCGGAATCTGAAACTTGTTTCTTGTTGTTATTGTCTTGCAGTATCGCTGAGATTTTTCAAGACATGACCACAAATTAAGTTGTCTGGGATGTTTCTAAATTGTTTCTCATATCCAATCATCTGTTTTTATCTTTTTCTTAGAAATGTGTAACCGACCTTGAATCTCATGTGAACCATAATACATTCTTGTTTTATAAGTAGTATGGTTTGTTTCTTTTCTTGAATCAATTTGTTAAGCTTTATTCTCCATGACATTTTTAAGGTAGAGATACATTGTACGGTATGTATGTATTAGGGGTTTCTGGATAGTTGGGTATCACTTGATACCTGATTAATAATCTTAAATAAATTAAGATTAAATACTCATTTGGTCCTGTTAATAATGTCATGCATTTTATATTGGATTGTTCTAATAATAATGTTTTTTTTAATGAAAAAAAATGTAATATTACTATAAGTCGAGTAAAATTTTGTAACATACAGTATAAGTTTATAACCGATTAGGTTTTGGTTAGTTAAAAAATTACCGTTTCTCGTATGGTAACTAAAATTTGTGTAATTCATACCCTTAACCCAAACCACCCCCGATACAATAGTTTCGAAGGTTGGAACAATGATTCGATTCGATTATATAGTAAAACTTCATATAATTAGTATTTTAAAAGGTTGGAATTATGAATCCGATTAGAGAATTGGTCCTTAATTTGTCAAGAAAAGTATTAGGATGTGTAACAGAACAGAAGAATGTCTCCCGCACTTTGAAGGTGTAAATAAACAAGGCATAGAATAAAGATAAATTCAAACATTACAAAAAAATTAAAAGATCCAAAGTTTGAAGACACCGTGAATCCCTTAAAAAGAATAGATCTTCAAAACAATGACAAATATTACCCCTAATAAAACTGATGAAAGGCGATCTCTCTTCAACACATCTTTAAAAAATCACCAATATTACCTAAAAAACTGTAGAAAAGCAATCTCTCTTGAACAAATCTTTCAAAACAATGACCAATATTACCTAACAAAACTGACGAATAGCAATATCTCCAATATTATGGTTGAGTTGGCTCGAGGGAAAGCTTTTCAGTTAGAGCGACAAGTGAAGGGTCTTCGGATTCTCCACCATTGGGTCGAAAGGCTGCTGCTGCGCGAGCCCTCTTTGCTTTAAGCGCCTTCTCACGCCCTTCATAGAAGTTGAAGTCATCCAACACGCAGGTTATTGGTGAGTAATTCTTGAAAATGATGAGCATTTCCAAGCCTTGTTTCAATCCAATCTGCAAGGAGCAAAGCAGATCAATTGAAAAACCAACCTAATATGTATCAGGGAATAAATTTTAGCTTACCTCTTGAGTGTCCCTGCTATAAGTGACGTCCCTGTTGTCATTGTTCTCAAGGATAATGTGGCGCAACTGCGGGTTGGGGACATCTTTAATTATATGCCACTTCAATGGGAAGAAGCCATTCCATTTGTCTAGCTGCCAAAAGTCCATATTTTTGGTGAAGTCAACCTGCCCCACCATCTCAGCAACACCCACAAACTGCCCACTTGCATTCACCTGAAGTACACAATCCAACAATCTTGTCAATCTAATTCCAATAGGGCAAAAACGGGAGGGCGAGCTTACCGAAAAAAATAGGAAGACCGGGCAAGCTTTGTCTGTCTCTCTTGTTATAGCATCAGCTTCGAGGAAAGCAGCATCTAATTTCCTGTTCCCATTTGGAGTACTTGACCAAACATCGTATTTGATGCATTTATGAATGTCATCTTCACTATAGGACTTGATGATGAAGAATTTTGCATTATCATATACCGTCTCAAACTCTTGCAAGTTATATTTATCCCTCACAACAGTGAAACCAAGTTGTTCAACTTCAGTTGGCAACTTAGTGGAGTTGTTCCTATTGTCGGCCCTAGGGCCGCGAGTTAGTTCAGTCGTGGCATTGTTTTCACCACTTCTGCCAAAATTTTGTCTTGACTTGGATTTGTAGTTGTTGTTCCATGGTCTAGCATTGGGTTGATAACTATATGCACCGTATTGTGGAAAATTGGTCTTTAAATGATGTGGGTTTCGGCTGGCAAGCGATGAGTAGTTTCCAGCTGGCCGGTTTCCTCTCATGAGGCCAGATGATTGGAAACCAGCACCAAACTGCAGCAACACAAACATGACAGCAATGATATTAAGAAACATCATCACGTTCCCCTCAGCGGTTTAAACAAATGTGAAGTAAATCATCAAAATGAGAAGTTCGATTTTCAAACTTATACAAGCTTAGCTACATAATTTAGACAAACATGAAAATATATAAATATTGATTCTAAGACAAGAAGATACCTTGTTCAGGGGATTAAAAGACTGATTCTGATAGATAGACCTCGAAATATTTGACTGATGGGATTTTGAATAAAAAGGTGAAGCTGAAGTTTTGCTCGGGTGTTTGCCGTTAGCTTTGGCAACATTAAAACCATTTGAATTCGCATAGCCACTAGTGCCAGCGGATTTAACAGATCCACTTTTACTGCTAGACGAGCCATTTCCAGCATAGGTTGAATCATATGTGTAACATGGAAATGCTTCTGATCCATATGAGCAGGGTGCTTGAATATATTCTGCCGATGTGTACACTTGTTTTTCATCAACACCCACAAAACCAGTTGAATATGTAGCGATGCCAGGAATGTAGTATAGGTGTGAAGCATTATGCTGTTCGACGTCCTGGTAAATTAGTGAATCATCACATTAGGAGTAAAATTCGAGATAAGATCTACTATTGTAGAAGTAAAAAGTGTTCCATAAGATGAAGCAGCAATATACAAAACACCAAAAGGCACGCCACAAAGTACGGTAAGGAACAGCGTACCCCGTAAGAATCACCAGGTGTGTTAATTGAACCTTTGTCATCAAATTGTGCAGAGTTCCCATTTTGTCCTATATCCCATAATAAAAAAAAAAGTCAAGTTTATGAGTGACTTAAAAGAAACTACACCTACAAATATCTCAAGATATAAATTTTCTAAACGTAATATACCCACATGCTCACCCCATTCAAATTGCCGAATAGAAACAGGAGAGAACATAGATAAAAACCTAACCATAGCATTTCCATACTATGAGCCAGAAGATACGGTTTTCAAGTCTATACTGCACAAAATATAAGATCTAAACTAACCTAATGCCAGAAGCAGATAAAACAGTACCTGGATAATAATAATCATAACAGCTGGTAGGTGGATAATAGACACCCTGCTTTGAAGTTAACTGTCGATCATTTGCCCCAGAAGATGCAGACGGAACAGAGTCAGATGGTATTCCTTCTTTACCCTGAAAAGAGATACCTCAGTTTTTTTCCCTTCATGTTTTGCATGAGAATATTGTCATCGCATCACATGCTGCAAACCTATAAACATATATTCTAATTGAAAAAAGAATAGACAAACTCCAATTTTTCATATCAATCCCTGATTTCTGAAAACATAAAATTGAACCAGAGCCCCTTGCAAAATTTATTTCTGAGGTGGCATCTTTCTGTTACTTATGCTAAATGTTTTAAATTTTTCTAATATCCGCAAATAATGAATTAAAGGACAAAAATCAAGGGGAAAGATGATTAGAAGACAGGGGTGCTTGACAAGCCTCATGAGGGAAATTGCCAAAAAACCCAATTAAACACAAATAATACGGTTCAATCAGCCGAAGTAGCTTCTACTGCTGTTCTTTAACAAGTAACTACTGAGGATTGTTTGACAAATAATTGGTTCTTCCTAAAACCAAATCAGGCAAGAGAGAGGGAACAAACATATAGAACAAGACCTTTCCTATGAAAAAGAAATACTGTGCATTAGGAAAACAATATGCTACTGTATATATCACATGACAACAAACCATGTCATTAGGAGAACAATATACTACTGTATATATCATCAAAAAAAAAAGAACATAAAGAAGCTAATAATTTTTTAGATAGATAAACCATGTCACAAACACTGACCATATCTTTCTCAGGAAGCTTGGTTGGCAATACAGACTTTGCAGTAGGAGCGCTTGCCTCTGCTGCAAGCAAGAATATAACATAAGATATAAGCTTCCCTACAAACTATACACGCCTAAATCAGTTGAGTAAACATCTCATTTTGCAGGAAAGATGTGGCAATCAGTTTACTCCATGCACCACTCCAAGTATAGTTCAACTCTTGGGTATCAATCAATGAAACAGGGACAATTTGCACATATAATCAAAGGTAAAACATGACGAGGTAACTCGAAGGGATGCCTCAATAACTACAAAATCGAATGCCTACTCCATTCCTACATACAAGAATTGACCAAAGAACCAAAAGGACATACATGTCTCTATTTTCTTCTCTCCAGACATTTTATTCTCCAATGTTAAACGGTGGACCTACAACAAACAGAAACGATTTTCAAGAGGTGAGACCAGCACATACTCAATTACAAGTTGAGAAACAATGGCTTTGATATTTTACAAGGTCAGAAATCAGCCTACTTTATTTAATCACTAAGTTGACCTTCACTATAGACAAAAGATGAAGTTACTGTAAAAAATCAGAACATTTGATCAGTAATGAAACTTAATTCAAAAGGCAATGCCCACACCCCCTTCCAAAAGGGGGATAGTATTCTTCTCCACTAAAAAAGATCAAGATTCTTATCGCTTTACCAAATTCAAGATATATATTTATCGAAAAAGAGATTTAACTTTTACCATGAGAACCAAAAATAAAAAACGAAAGAGAGAATGGTGAAAGGATTTTATGTTGCTATAATCAAGAAAAGGATTTCTTTAACTTTTTAAAGGGAGAAAATTGGGGAGCACATATCATATAGGAAATGGGATATCTTCCCGAAAGATAAATCAATCTTTCTCCTCCTGAAAAACCTCACTTGGTTGAAGGGACAACCAATCAAAGAGACTCTTCATAAGTCATAACCACAACTTCATCATAGCCAAAATAAAAGGCTTAAATCCAATTAATCCATAAAATTTCAACATAAATATAAAAAAAGCACCTATACAAAATGATAAAATATTCCATTGCAGAAGCCCAGGAAACGAGTAATTGTTGGACCAAAACGCAAAAATAACTAAAAAAGAAATGTAAATCATTTAGCTTCTTAGAATCATAAATATGTAAATATTATGTAAATATTAACTGGCGGCATGTTGAGTAAATTCTTTAGTAATAAAGAATAAAATTTTAGGAGAATGAGATAGCAGAAGAGTAACTGAAACCTTTGAATCCAAACACCCAAAAGGAGAAAGATTAAAATGAAACTGTAACAGACATTAGCTTCAACTCTCAAATTCTTCCTCCTTTTAAATAAGCATTAAGCACGATTAAGCACGATTCGCCTCCATTTATGCATGATGATTTACACAAGAAATTTTCAAAAGCAAAAAAGCAACACATACAAACTCAAGATCCATTCTAGTTGCCAAATCTTGAAAACAAGGAGAAAACTCGAAAATTGCAGAGCAGACGCCAAGCGAAGACTACCACCAACAAAAAGGAGGAAAGAAAAAAAAAAGCAACAAAAAAATAGATGAAACCTCCCACCATAATTGCAGAAAACGCACCTTTTCAGTTAAAATCCACTCTCTTCCTCCAAAGTTGGGAAACCGCTTACGACGAAGCGATTTTCCAAGTTGATAATGTGCGAGAATAAGAATGGGAAGGCAGCAGATCACCAGTCCCGTTACCATCTCCCAACCCTGTCCCATTGATGAAACGATGTCGTTTCATTTTTTTTTTTTTTTTTTTGCTAAGCACCAAAAATGGGAAGGAGGAGAGAGACCAACCAAATAAACCTCGAAGGGAGTTGGGATCTTCTGCCCCATCACTACATATCTCGCCAATAAAATCAAAACATGTGTCGACATATGATAAAAAAGTAGTTCACTAATCACTACATATCTCGCCAATAAAATCAGAACATGTGTCGACATATGATAAAAAAATAGTTCACTAATGCATACGTAGCAGCACTTGATTAGTGGACCACCAACTGATCAACCATTTTTTGGGACAGAGATCCCTCTGCCTCGAAGGAGGCGTGTGTAGACTAGAGAAAGGGGATTGCTAAACCCTCAAATATATCTGACGGCCATTTGCATTTGAAAATTAATCTTTTGAATGTGTAATTTACTGATATGGTAAAGGGACTTGGAACTACGACTCGTACTATTTTTCTATTTCACGAGATTTGTGTTTTTGTGCTGCAACAGACTTTACCTCAAATTTGTTTTTCAATTTTTATTCTTCAAATACGTGTATTTGCTATATAATCCTTCAAGTTTCTTTTGGGCAAAAAATTAAAAAAATAATAATAATATTGTAGCGTATATATTATTTAATTTTTGAATAATTAATTTATGGTCACAAATCTTTGCTATTTTTAGAAACAATATGTTACTAACGGGACATTTCTTTCGAAAATACAAAATACACTACTAATAAAACGGATTGAGTTTATCCGAATCCAAATATTATTCACATTTTTCCTTTTCTCATAATGACAAAGGAGTAATTTCCTAACTAAACTCAGTTATCTTTAATTGTTTGAAAATCACACAAAATATGCAAATGATGTTAGACTAATCATTTGTGATAGGTTCACATAGGGAGTGGATATGTAGGGGCCGCATTTAACGTGAAAATTGTGAATCAATGCATAATTTTTATATATTTTATACATAATTGTTATATATTTTATGCAAAAAAAACTATTTTTTTCATCCCGTTATTATTGTTCTACTTTCCTAATTGGGTCGTCCCGCTAAGTAAAAAATACTCTTAAACAAAAAATGAAGTTGGTCCCTCCTACTTACTACTCATCCCCACATTATCATATTCTCTCTCCAAAAATCTATCTTTCACATGATTTTCATTCCACTTCGAACTCAGAAATTTATGATTTTTAACTTTTTAGAAACTTTAGATTATTTCTTAAAACACAACATGAAAAAAAATAACAAAAAAAAAATCAATTGCCTCAACTATGCCTTGCAAAAAAATTGGATGAATTCATTTCTTCCACCAATCACTCCTCGAAAATTATGTTCATTTCTTAATACAATTAAAACTCATTAAATACACACTTAAATAAAGCTTCTTAATCTCCGTGTCGAAACCAAAGGGAAAAGTAATAGCGGGATGGAGCAAGTATAATTTTTCATTATACATAATTCTTATATGTTTTATGTAAAAGAATAAAAGTGTAAAATTACGAGTTTTTGCATAAAATATATAACGATTATGCATAAAATATATAAGAATTATGCATGATTCGCGAGCTTCACATTAAGTGTGGGTTCACCGCATCCACACCCAATTCACAAATAATTATAGATGTTAGACTTAGACTTCAACACCTATTAACCATAAACATCTTGTATATTTTGCCTGTGTAGATGTTGGTATTTTAGTTGAATAAAGAAAAATGTAAATATATAGGAGGAGAGAGAAAGTGAGCAGGTGAGATGTGAGAGAATAACCAATTGAGTGGTTGCTTGGCCAATGGGTGTTGCCACATGTCGCCATCCTATGGCTCTGATATTTTTTCTAAGATAGAAAAAATAATAATATGTCATATATATATATATATATATCAACTTCATAATTTTTCTTTATCTATAAATTGAGATCAATATTGGTATGTTTATTCACATTTTAAAATTTTTTCATTTTCTCTCATTCTATTATTTACTACAAATCTCTATCTCCATTCCAATAAATTTGTATCACCGATGTTTGATTTGAATTTTCAGTTTTCACAAAATCTCAATCAAACCCCCTCCAACATCTTCTAAAAATCATCATGAAAAATCATTCAACACTTCAAACAATCCTCAAAGTTGGAAAGTGATAGAAGACATAACACTTATGTCTTCTTCTTATGGGGAAAATAATAGGAGCTTGCATCATCATGCATAATATGATCGTGGAAAGAAGAACTTACCTAAACTATCAAGATCTCACATAATTTATATAAGAGATGGACTAGTGTGCATCATGATATAGGTGAAACATGATTCATTTGACCCAATTTTGACCAAATTATCCCGCTTTTAACCCGTTTTTGACTATTATTAAAAAAAAACCTACCTCTCTTCCGCTCCGCTCAGGATCTCTCCGCCTCTGTTCTCCGCCTCCGCTCTCTCTCCTCTCCACCTCCGCTCTCTCCTTTGAAAAAAAGGCGGCCGAATTAGCATCAACTAGGTTTAAGGAACTGAATCCAGAAAATCCCTTAGGACATGTTATGGATATGTATTGTTCAGCTAATAGCTTCGATGAAGGAGGTTTTATAAGAACAGCTATAGATAAAGCTGGTGTTAGGAAGGAGCCCAGTTTGAGCTGGACTGAAGTTGGGCACAGAATGCACGAGTTTGCATTTGGTGGCTAGCGGCAACCTCAGTTAGAAGAAATACGCGCATATATGGAGGAGTTGGTGAGTCAGTTAAAGGAAATCAACTATGTTCTCGAGACAAGCTCTATTGTGTTTGATGTAGAAGAAGAGCATAAAGAGGAACAACTGTATCTTCACAATGAGAAGCTTGCACTAGTCTTCTCTTTGATGAATGATGGTAGTTGCATAGCTATTAAGATTATAAAGAATATATGCATTTGTTTGGATTGCCTTAACTTCATGACAATGGCATCAAAACTTCTTGACAAAGCCATTATCAAAGATGTTAATCGGTTTATTTACTGGGAATCTTGAAAGGTAGGAAAACATGAGGGTTTAAGAATTTGATTTTGTTTGGAGTATTGAGATTTTTGCGTTTGTTATGGGTTTATTGGTTAGCTAATTTATTAAAATGATATTTCTTGTAATATAAATTGTCAATTGTTGTGAACAATTGTGTCATTTGTTTAAAACAACTCATATTGAAAAATGACACTTTTATTCAAAACAATTGACACTTTTTTTTTATTGCAATTGACACATTTATTTATTGCAAGACACTTTGAGTAACATTTCTTGTATTCTGATGATCATATTTTGTTGACCAAATTATTGAACGGTGGTTTCGTATGATTACTGGATTAAAGTGACATGTTCCTTAATTGTAATTGACACTTTCACTGTGATTGACACTCTAAGATAAATGACACTTTTGTTCGTTGTAATTGACACATTATGAGAATGTGCCACTCTTTTTCGAGACAATTGACAATTTTGTTTATTACAATTGACACTTTGAGTAACATTTTCTGGTTATTATGATGATCGTATTTTGTTGACTAAATCATTGAATGATGGTTTCGTATGATTACTGAATAAAATGACACGTTCCTTAATTATAATTGACACTTTACTTTACTGTGATTGACACTCCCAGATAAATAACATTTTTGTTCATTGCAATTAACATATTATGAGAATGTGACACTCTCCTTCGATACAATTGACACTTTTGTTTATTACGCTTGACACTTTGAGTAACATTCTAGTTATTATGCTACATATTTTATTGTATAATTACTGAATTAAAGTGACATGTTCCTTAATTATAATTGACATTTTACTTCACTATGATTGACATTCTGAGATAAATGACACTTTTGTTCGTTGCAATTGACACATTATGAGAATGTGACACTCTCCTTCGAGATAATTAACACTTTTGTTTATTACGATTGACACTTGGGTAACATTTCTAATTTTTATGTTCATATTTTACTGTGTGATTATTGGATTAAAGTGAAACATTCCTTAATTTTGATTGACACTTTACTTTAGTGTTATTGACACTTTGATAAATGACCAATTTGTTCACAACAATTGACTCTTTTTTCATAAACAAATGACATTTTTTTGTAAGCAAATTACATTTTTTTTAAAATAATTGGTAGTCAATAAATTATACTCTACAAATGATACATTAATCGTTACAAATGACATGTCTTTCCTTATCAGAGAAAATTAAAAATAAAAATAAAAAACTTTTGTTTAGAACAAACGACACTTTTGTTTACAACGAATGACATGTCTGTCCTTACAATAATGGGAAAAATTAAAATAAAGAAACAAAAAAAATACTAATTAAAAAATGAATGTCACAAAAAATGCAACCAAGGGGTCTCAAACTTGATCTCTTAGTTGGAATGGTGGATACTTTAGTTAAATAGTGAACAAAGTTTATACTTACTTTGTTGCGGGCGGGTCCGGTTCGGGCAATTAGGCCGCAATTGGGTGCACTTATCCCGTTGCATGTGCAACAGGATGCAGACAAGTTTTTGTGTTAATACAAAATCAAGTTAGTCGGAGTGATCATCCAATTAGAGATGGAGTGAAAAATAATAATTTTGCATACTCTATAGATAGGGTTGCAAACCTAGTTAATTACTAGTATATGACAACTAAGTCACAATTTCGGAATAGAGATGAACAAAGAGATTTCCGAGACGACTTGGTCGAGCATATATGGAAAAAGTTTGGCGATGATAGCAAAATCTTATTTACTTTGTTGTTTGTAATTTTAGTTTTTAGTTTTTTAGTTTCGTCTTTCAATCATTGTCCTATGTTTTATTTTAGTTTAGTTTGTACAAGTTTCGAGTTTTATAATTTGTTTCTACAACTTAAGTTAATTAACATGTAATTTTTAAAAAAAAAATTAATATCTAATAATATAAATAGAAAATAATTAGAATATATAATATTATGGTTGATGTGGTTTGGTTGGGATTGGTTTGGTTGGGATAGATAGGGATAAAAGGTAAAAAATGGAGATGGTTGGATGGGAAGAAAAATGAAGTATATGTAAGAGAGATAAATTAATTAAATATTAAGACGATTGGTTGTTTGGATGTTTGTGATGGTTACGATATTCATAGTCTCGTGGATGGATCCTAAATTAAAAATTATGGTCTATGAGCAAAAAATTATAGCTTGAGGTTTAAGATATCTAAATTGGTAATTTCGAGAACAAAATAATAATTTTTCAAAACAAACATAAAAAATTCTGATATGTATCATGTATATATAGCATGGATAGATCTACATGTGCGCATGGGTGGCAAATGCCACCCCTTGTTTTTGACATTCAACTATATATTACTCCCTATGTCCCGTTATTTGTGGCTCAATTGGTTTCGGCACGGAAATTAAGAGAGTAGATGATAAAGTATGAAAGAGAGAGAGTAGATGATAAAGTATGAGAGAGAAGATAAGTAAGATAATGAGAGAGTATGAGAGAAAGATGATAAAGTAGGAGAGAGAATGTAATAAAGTAGGAGAGAGAAGATGATAGAGTAGGAGTAATTTTTTACCAAATTAGGAAAGTGGGCACAAATAATGGGACACTCCTTTCGGGAAAGTGAGCCACAAATAGCGGGACGGAGGGAGTATATATTTAATAAATCTAAAAAATTTATATAATCTTTAATAATCCTAATATATATATATATATATGTGTGTGTGTGTGTGTGTGTGTAGGGCTGTCGGTCGGTACGGGATCGGGATCCCGATCCCGAAATTAGGCAAAATCCGATCCCAATACCGATCCCATAGCGGTATTTGGGACGGTTAAAATGGGATTGGTATTCGGGATTACCGAAAATCCCGAAAATTGTATTCCTTGTTAAAAAAAAATTACTCATTGCTAGCTTCGAACCCAAGACTAATTGATAGAATGAATACTATCTACAATCTAGCAATCAATGACGCTACATATATCTTTGTTAGCTATTATTAAATGATTTATTAATTCCTCGTAGACACGTCACACATACAGTATAGGCATTATAAATTTATAATTTATAAATATAATCTATAAATTATTAAATTATATTTATAATATTCTATGAAATATAAATATTTCATGTGATTTACTAATGTATATATCATATTATATGTGTTATGTAACTAATAAACTAGACATTATAAATTATAGTAATATTTAATTAAAATATGAAATATAAATATCTCAAATACAAAAGCGAAAAA
Organism: Lavandula angustifolia; assembly: GCA_028984105.1. Classification (NCBI taxonomy): domain Eukaryota; kingdom Viridiplantae; phylum Streptophyta; class Magnoliopsida; order Lamiales; family Lamiaceae; genus Lavandula; species Lavandula angustifolia. The sequence goes on from CM054813.1 coordinate 25,074,706, forward strand.
TCGAAAGTCGTTTGAATGTTTCTATAATTTTACTTTCTACTTTCGATTTTCTACATTCTAGTTTCTTCACAAATTATTATTGGACTTTGTGTTAGCATAAGACATAAGTTTATAAATTATAATTATATTTATAAGTGTATAATAAGTATATAATTGTATTAATTATTTCATAAAAAAATCGGTATATCGGTAATCCCGAGTTCGGTATCGGTTATCCCGAATACCGAATTACTTATGAAAATGAATCCCGATACCATACCGTATCCCAAAATTCTATATTTCGGTATTCCAATACCATTTAGACACCCCTATGTGTGTGTATATATATATTTGTGGTATTATTATCTTTTATCCAATTTCATATAACAAAAATTAAATTTACCCAATCCTTATATTTGCTACACAAAATACTCAACTTTACTTACACTACCCTCACTTTGAAGAAGTTGAGTGACACCAATCATTTTCAGGTGTTTTTCGGAATTCAAGACGAATTCAGTCAAGAAACAAACAAAAAAAACACACGAACGTATATATAGTCACTAATCCCGCTCGTAAATAATAAATCTCGCTCGTGTCCCGCTCAATCCCGCTCACAATTATAACATCCTCTCAAATCCCACTCGTCGTTTCCCACTCGCGTCCCGCTCCAATCCCGCTCGAATCACATCTCGCTCGACTCCTTTGTCGTTAAATCCCGCTCGATCGGGATAGGATTTGCTGTAAAATCCCGCTCGGCGAGCGGGATTCAACAAGCGGGACTTCCCCTAATCTCATGTCAAATTTCGCCCGGTGTGTGTCAGCCAACATTTGTCGAATCTCACTCGGCGAGCGGGACTTCACGAGCGGGACCGAGCGGGATTTGAACATATTTGGATTTTAATATCTAGATCTTTCACTTTCTCTCATCATTCACCCCCTCGTTCCCGTCGCCGATTCCCGCTCAAGACCGCTCGCGAACTAGATTTTGGAGCAGAATTCGACACAAAAACACGAGAATGGTCATCCAGGTTAGTCCCACTCGAATGCTATAATCTCGCTCGAATTTTATCCGTTAATTTGGCGCGAATCTTATGATTTTTTGAGCATTTTTTTTAGAATTAGTCGAATTTAAGCATGAATATTGTTTAATTAGTTGAATTTTCTGAGAATTATTCGAATTTGAGCATGGATATTGTTTAATTAGTTGAATTTTCTGTGAACTATTCGAATTTGAGCATGAATTTTGTTTAATTAGATTTGTGATTTTCGGGTTTTCGATGGTAAAATCGTGGTTTTGTTGTTTCAAAATTAAATGTGTGGACTGATTGTTTCGGTGTCGAGCCGGATTTCGCTTCGGCCGAGCAGGATTTTAATTTTTTTAACTATTAAATTGTTTCGGTGCAGCCTGTTTCTAAAAGAATTGATATGCTCGATGCGAATTCGAGGATAGACATAGAATATAACCCGAAGATTTTTTAAACTATTAAAAAAAATTAGGAGTTATCGGGGATGGTGAGGTAGTGGAGGAGTTTAGGAATGGTGTTTTTGGAGGCTTTATGGATTGGAGGGCGGATAGGAATGCGGCCAGAGCTCTGCATATGTTGATGTGTCATGAGATTCAAGGGGACGGACATGATTCTGTTATGTGATTTTCAGTGTTTGGGATGACTATCCGATTTTCTTGTTTCGATTATGCCCTTATCACGGGTTTAAGGTTTGGATCCTGCAATTTTGATCCCCATGCTCAGCATGATCCACGTTTCTCGACTGTTTACACCATGTTAAATGGTTGTACACTAATAACAGACAGAGAATTGCTGACAAAGTTCGAGGGTGAAGATTTGAAGTTGGACGAGATAGGGTATTTGAAGGTGGCTAATGTTCTAGCCTTATTTTTCTTTGCCCTCGGTTACAACGACACGAGAGTGGTGGACACGTGGATTTGGGTATTAGTGGACGATTTACGGGCATTTTACCAATTTCCGTAGGGCTCATACACTTATGGTGCTCTGAAGCACTAGTGCACTTTTGTTCCGAGAACGACGGAACACACTTCGAAAAAATATCATTTCTACGGAACCATTTGGGCACTCCAGGTGTGTATTATGATTTTTTTAATTTAATTATTTGAATTATTGATATATCTCATATACTAATCAATGTTGATTTTCATGCATTGTAGATTTGGTCTTACGAGGCTATTACAGATTTAGGAGCAATATCTGCAGAAAGGTTGTCTACAACTGGATTCCTCGTTGGAAGAATTGGTTCTTCGGTGGAGGCCACCCGCGCAGACTTAACAATTTCTGGCAGCGTTAGGTAAAAATATTTAATTTAGAGTTGATTTTTAATTTTTTAATTTAATGTTGTTTATATTATATATATTTATTTTATTTTAATTTTGTTTAATAATAATTTATTTAATGTAATTGCAGCATGTTGTCCTAGATGATCTCACACCATCCGATACGGAGACACAAACTCCGTATTAGCATAGTATCATTAGAGACGATCGGTTTCATATATCCTACAATCCGGCTCAGAATCCGTTACAACCCACGATCATAGGGGAGCATGGTGAACGAGAGTTATACCAATTCAGACAGCAGACACAACGTCCATCCAGAAGAACTGGACACAGGCATCGCCGTTCCACTAAAGGTGGTAAGCGGGTTCGAACGGAGGAGGGACCGAGGGAGCCCAGTCACCAGCAGTTGTTGACCATCGAAGACGTCCAGGTAGTTATGAGGGAAGAACACCAGACCTTACGATAGGAAATAGTTCACGACGTGAAAAACATATTCTGGTCCGTGCTTGGTTGGTCTAGGAGCAATTGTGAGCGGATTATCTCATCCCATGGCTTTTGCTCGACGTTAGTCACACCACTGTTTCCACCATGTGACCTATTGCCTCGATCATAGAGCATATCGGTAGACGTCGTGCTGTGAGCAGCCTCGAGTTGATGGATTCAGCTATGTTTGAGGTCAGCTGACTGTACCGGCGAACGGGAGACTTCGATCTAGCCCACTTTTCTGGTCCGACATCCATTAACTTCTCGTATGCCTCAGGATAGGCTTGACGAACCCCTTCCATCGCACGATCAAAATCATACGTTGTATATATATAGGCAACATTATGATACAACTTGATTAGCGTCTTACCATATCGTGTAATCTTATTCTGGAGATGATAGTAACAAGTGTCATGCGCTGCTTTCGGATAAACAGCCTCTGCCGCATTAGCTATGATGCGGTGTTTATCGAAGATGATCATTAAATGGCTTGGCGTCGTATATGCTTCTCTCAGTCGGGACATGAACCACGTCCAAGAGTAATCGTTCTCAATTGGACCCACACTAAAGACTAGTGGAAATATTTGGTCGTTGTCATCTATCGTAGCAGCTACAAATAACACGCCTTTATTCATTCCTTTCAAGTGAGTTGCGTCGACCACAATCAAATCTCGGAGGTTAAATACCCACGGGACACAAGAAACATTAAAAGCAATGAATAATTATTGGAAACGACCTTCTGAATCGACTTCGAGATCTGTCATTGTACCTGGATTCGTTGTTTTCAGTACGTAGAGGTAACGAGGAAGCATCTTGGACGAATCTGAGTGTCCACAAAAAATCATCGCCACAGCACAATTGCGGGCTTGTAGAGCTACACTGTAGCTTGCTTGAAAGCCGAATTCCCCCTGGATAGCTGCCATAATTTCTTTCGGTTTTAGGACGGATTTTTTACGGTGCATTCGCCGAGCAACTTAAGCAGCGAGTGCCTTTCACGCACCCTCCTTGGACCAATCTACGAAAAAACTCGATGACATGTGTGTTCGGCATGCAAGCAGTTTACAATCCATAACACATCTCTGTGAAACGATGCCCATAGAAAAAATAGGCAATCGCGACTCCGTCTGCATTTATACTCAACCCGACCAAGGTCAGAACGAGCCACCCTAAAATCGAGACCTTGTTCCATGTACCGAAGTGCAACAACAGCAAACAAATCCGCCTTCTCCCAAAATGTCGCACCTTCACGGAGTGGATAGACCAGAACGTGATCCAGATCTCGAACATATAGGTGAGTCAGATGCATCGAGAGGAACAAGTGGAAGTAAACCATCACTTACTTCTTCGCCGCCACCATATATTATTTCTATGCTTGGAGGGTCACGGTTGTCCAACATGAGCATAGATATCAGTTGATTCACACCACATTCTCGTCAGATCCATGCCGCGAAGTCGCCAAACGTACATTGATTTAATGCACCGGGCACCTCATCGTATTCTTCATCGGATGAACTATCCAAAATATTTTCTTCGTCACTGTCGGACACAACATGAGTATCCTCTTCGCGAACAAAGATTTTCTGTTCGCAAAAATTCTCTGCCCGATTTCTACCACCCACTTGATCTTGAAAATTGAACCTTGAACCGAATTGATCAACAACATCGGGTGTATGATAAGATTCAACATTGGAGTGCACAAGAAATAAAGTTGGCTCGATTTGTGTACTACAAAGATGAAGTAGGTCCATATCAGTCGCGAGAATGGACCTAAGCGTAATACCATGACGAGAAACGTAGGTGTAATAAATTTCATGATTTGACGAAAGAGAAAATGGATTAAGATTGTATTGAATGAACTGTCGTAAAATCGGGATACAAATATTATTCCTAGGAATGCAGACAACTCTAACTTCACCGCCAACATACTCAGATAAATTGTTAAATTTCCCGTTAAATAATAATATTATAACAACTTTCCATTTTTCTTTCTTTTACGGAATGATTTTGTAATTGAAAATGAAATGAAAGAGGATTGAGTGTGTTCGATTTTGGACTTCAATCACAATATTAATAGCGAAAATTTCATGATAGGGACTATGAATGGAACAAGCGGGACTAAAAATGGAAAGAGCGGGACTTCACAGGGCCGAGTGGGACTCTGTGAGCGGGATTCTGCTCGGCCTGCCAAGTCAAAAAAACTGAGCGGGACTGAGAAAGCCGAGCGGGATTCAGTGATCGGGAATCTGCTCCCCTCCAGTCAAAAAGCCGAGCGGACTTGGCAGGTGGAGCGAGATTCCCCGAGCGGGATTCTGCTCCCTGCCAAGTCACGGCTCGAGCGGGAAACCGTGCCTGAGCGGGACTTCCAAGCGAGATTCTGTACTGATCGGAGCGGGAATGAGCGGGACTCGAGTGGGACACGAGCGGGATTTTGTGTTATGCTTCAGTTATCCGATTCAATCATTTACGCACGAAACGAAGCAAAATAATGAATTTAGTAGGCTGACAAGTTTGAAAAGTGGGGATATTTAAGTAAAGTTGGGCATTTTGTGTAGCAGTTATAAGGATTGGGTAAATTTGTCTTTATCTATACGGATTTGTGTATTATAGAAAACACCCCTATATGTTTTGTATAATCTATTCTCTTTCTTATATATATATTGGGCCACACAAACAAAAGTTAAAATGAATTAGCCCTTACAAATTAAATCTTGATATCCATATCTTTCTTAAATATATAACTAGTTGTTATTTTCTCAGCAAACACTACGTCTTGCGTGGTTTTAACTGTATTGTAGTTGATTTTATTACTTTATACCATGATTTCATTGTTAATTTATCAACATTGTTTATATAATTTTCTTTATAGAAAAAATAGTGTTTTGCTATAAAAATACATAAGTTCGCATAGGTAGGCCAACAATACGACATTGTGCCCCCACCTTGCTAAAAATCCTGCCTACGTCCCTGATTTGTGGGGCAACAGTCGACACTTTCACCCCACCTATCCAGTGTTATCATAAACTTATCTCATCGTTACCCTCTTTTTTAACTTTTCGGATTTTTCAGAATTGAGCCGAAACTCATTTCAGATTTTCATTTCCCGTTTGGAAAAACAGCTTAAATAAGCGCTTATAATATAACGCTTATGATACTTACTTAAATTTAATAAGCTGTTGCGTGTGGATATATTTATATATAAGCATTTAATTAGAAAAAAAATGTATAGTTTAAAAAATTATTGCTAGGGGATTTGATATGAGAACCTATTTTTCATAAGTTTTTTTTTCTTATTTTCATAAGTTATTCCAACTAGCTTATGAAAATAAGTCAAAAACAACTTATTTTTTATAAGCTCTCCCAAATACATGTATAAGCGTTTATTTTTTAGAATAAACTGAAATAAGCTCCTTATAAGCTCTTCCAAACGGGGGCTTGATTACTTTCACAAATTAATTTAAGGGGCGTTTTCTTAAATACCCACATCGGAAATCGAAAAGGCAATTTTACCCAAAGCTTATAATTGATACACAAAATACCCAACTTTACTTAAATATCCCCACTTTTCAGACTTGTCAGCCTGCAAAACCGTCATTTTGCTTCGTTTCTTGCGCAAATGATTAACGCAGAATCCCGCTCAAGTACTGACCAAATCCCGCTCGGCCACGTGGAATCCCGCTCGGCCACGTGGCGGGACGAGACGATTCCCGCGTGGCCACGTGGAATCCCGCTCGCCTCGCAGAATCCCGCGGGCGGGATCCCGCTCGGCGCCCGTTATTGCTCGCGGGATCCCGCTCGTTCCAAAATCATGATTTTATCTATTTATACCGTGATTGAAGTCCAAAATCGAACACACTCACTGCTCTTTCATTTCATTTTCAACTACAAATTATTTCTGTAGAATTTTGCTTCCTCGTTTCATAAAAAAAATGGATAGTTGGTATAATATTATTGTTCATTTTAACGGGCAATTTAACAATTTGTCCGAGTATATTGGCGGTGAAGTTAGAGTTGTCTGCATTCCTGGGAACAGTGTTTGTATCCCAATTTTACGACAGTTCATTCAATACAATCTTAATCCCTTTTCACTTTCGTCAAATTATGAAATTTATTACACCTACGTTTCTCGTCATGGTATCACGCTTAGGTCCATTCTCGCGACCGATATGGACCTAATTCGTCTTTGTACTACACAAATCGAGCCGACTTTATTTCTAGAGCACTCTAATGCTCAATCTTATCATACACCCGATGTTGTTGAACAATTTGGTTCAATGTTCAATTTTGAAGATCAAGCGGGTGGTAGCAATCGGGCTGAGAATTTTCACGAACAGGAAACATTTTCGCGAACAGGAAACCTCAATGGTCATGTTGCCGCCATTAATTACGCATCAGGCAGGGAGACCGAAGAATAGTAGACGACCCTCAGGAGCCGAAGCAAGTACATCTAGTGGGAGAACACGCGGTCCGAAAAAATGCAGCATGTGTGGTGTGGTTGGGCATACTAGGAGGAAGTATCCGGGAACGGATGTGCCGGACTCACCGGAGTCGGAATCATTTCAGTATATCATAATTTGTAATTGTCAAAGTAATCAATGAATTCGTAATTATGTTAATTCGTAATTATATCAAAAATCTACAGCACCGTCCTCCAAAAAATTCGCATCGAGAAGATCAATTCTTTGAAAAAAAAAATTTGGTTATACGAATCCTGCTCGGTGAGCGGGATTCCGGTTCGGCCGAGCGGGATTCGTACGGCCGAGCGGGATTCGTAATAATTTTTTTTTATTGTTATATTGTATCGGTGCAAATTTTTTGGAGGACGGTGCTGTAGATTTTTTTTTTTTGGTTATACGAAATATATAAATCAAATATGTCAATGAAATACAAATATATAAATCAATATAGTCATCATAGACCCGGCTTCGTATAGCACATGTCAAAGATCTTATGAGCCATCAACCGACGATACACAACTACATTGCCGGGTTCGTTGCCCCACTTGATTGTCAGGTAAGTGACAATGAATCTCTCAACTACCATGCAGGCCATCGGTCCACAGCTCTTATCATCTGCTTGCACCAACTGCAGCTCACGAGGCATAATCTGCACAGTGGGCGACCGCGGTACAGGATCCTGATATCCAAAGTCATTAAGGCCCCAGTAATTGCCGTACGATAAAAATGGACCAATCAGCTTCCACAGAGGTCTCAACGAACGAATCCTACGTGTTCGGCCATGATCATCGGCTTTGTGCGCAAGCGAATCATACACTTCAATCCTCCAATGACCAATGTCAATCCGAACAGTGACCCAGTGATCGAAGCAGAGACATGGCAATAACAGCTTCAAAAAAATAGAATTAATTACTATATGAATAATTTATAATATAAATAAATAATTAAGCTAAATACTTACGTATTTGGCACTATACCACTTTTGCGCATGTTCCGTCAAGTTTTTACCGAGAATGTACTCCATGAGACTTGCATTCGGCTTCCATAAATGCGCATAGTTGAAGTTGTCGGCGTCGTGCACATCAAAATCCGGATCTGGAATGCATTTCTTCCAATTCGCGCAAAGAACGTTATGTTAAATAAATGAAAAAAGTCAGTAATTATTTAATAAGCATAATACAAATATTGAATTATTACTTACGAAGAAAACCGAATCGACTATCACGGTGTGATGATAGTGGGGAGTAGCCAACACATCAATACCCCCGAGGCTCTTCATCTTCCTCAGTGCTCCCATGTATAAATCCATGGTTTGTTGATCTAACTCCTTAGTTGGATTCTCAAGGTCGTCGAATAAATCGGGGGGATAGGATAATTCGCAGCAATCGTGAAACATCATAGTCCAGATAAACGGTGCTGCCGATAATTTTCAGCTATTATGGGAGCGGTCATCATTGGGGCACCAAACGGGTTAGCTCGGGGAGTCGTCAAAGCCTAAAATTAAAGAATAACAATTAAAAAAAATGTTATAATTAATAAAGTAAATTAAATAAAAATTAAATATTATACGGTACCTTATAAACTGTATCAACAGAAAACTCATCGAGCCAATTATGATCGTCCGACAAGGTTGGCTCGACCCGTACCGGGTTCGCAGACGATGCACCAACCTCGGGGGGGTGTCCTGAAGGCTGCTCCTGAATAGGAGCATAATACTGACGCCAATTTCCACCGTCGAAAGGGAGTGGGTGCATGGGTTGTGCACCGTAGGACCAACTCTGACGAGGCGGACAATCTCCGTTAACAGGGTCGACATAGTCAAACATGCTCCTCACCGACCCCGGAGCATAACATCCACGCTCGTATATGCTGTGTCGACCCTGCATCGGTGGAATAACCGGCTGCTCCGCCTCATTATCCGATTCGTCATCCAGATCCATAACCTCGGGCCGGTACACCAGGGCGGCTAGCTCCTCCTCAATCACGGGGCGGTACACCGATGTGGCTCTCTCCTCCTCAACCCGGGGAGAGTGGTCTCCCATATCCTCATTCTCGGTCACGACGGTGTCTCATCGACACCGATTCACTCCTAACAAGACCGTGTGGTGTACGGTTACCACCTGCGTGAGAGGACGTAGTCCCCAATCCTTGGCTCTTAGATCGATCAAACATCGACCTAAGTAGTGCCTTCACATCGTAAACTATTTCCTGTCGCAAGTTCCGCTGCTCCTGTTGCAAGTTCCGCTGCAAGTTTTGGTTTTCCTCCCTAATGACTTTACGGACGTCTTCGACGGTGAAGATATGGTGTTGATCGGGCTCCCTCTCTCCAGTCTCCGTTCGCAGCCGTTTACCACCTTCAGTGGAACGGCGTTGCCTCTGTCCGGTTCCTCTAGAACTGGTCGGACGCTATGTCTGCTGTCCGAATTTGTATAGCTCTCGTACCCCATGATCCCCTATGATCGTGGGATGTAATGGATTCTCAGCCGCAATATAGGATACATGGTGTCGATCTTCCCTAATGACACTCTGCCAATAATAAGTTTGTGTCTCCGCATCGGATGGTGTGAGACCATCTCGGAAAACAAACTGCAATTACATTAAATAAAATTATTATTAGACTACATTAAACAAAATCAACTTTAAATTTAATATTTTTACCTGACGATGCCAGAAACTGTTAAGCTTCTTTGGTTGTCCTCCACCGAAGAACCAATTCTTCCAACGAGGAAATTCGGTTGTAGACAACCTCTCTGCACAAATCGCTCCTAAATCTAGAATAGTCTCGTAGGACCAAATCTACAATGAATGAAAATCAATATTGATTAGTACATGATATATATGAATAATTCTAATAATTAAATTAATAAAATCATTAAACACACCTGGAGTGCCCAAACGGGTCCATAGAAATGATATTTCTTGGACGCCTGTTCCGCCGTTCTCGGAACAAAACTACAATAGTGCTTCAGTGCACCGTAAGTGTACGAGCCCCACAGGAATCGGTCAAATGCACGTAGATCATCCACTAATACCCAAATCCACGTGTCGACTAATTTCGTGTCGCTATAACCGAGAAAAAAGTAAATTAAGGCTAGAACATGAGCCACCTTCAAATAGCCCAACTCGTCGAATCCCAAATCACCATTCTCGAACTTTGACAACAAATCTCTGCCCGTTATTGGTGTACAATCATTTAATTGTTCGTACACAGTCGAGGAACGGGGATCTTGCTGAACATGCGGATCAAAATTGCTGGATCCAAACTTTAAACCCGTGACAAGGGCATAATCGAAACAAGAAAAGCGGGTAGTCGTCCCGAACACAGAAAACCAAATAGCGGAATCATCTCCGGCCTCTTCAATCTCATGACACATTAACATATGGAGGGCCCTTGCTGCATTCCTACCCACCCTCTAATCCAAAAAGCTACCAAAAACCCCATTCCTAAATTCGTTTACTAAAAAACCATCCTCCAAAACTCTAAATTTTTTTTTTATTATATCAAAAATCTTCGGGTAGAACTCTATGTCTATCCTCGGAGTCGCATCGAGAAGATCAATTCGTTTAAAAACGGGCTGCACCTATACAATATAAAAGTTAAAAAAAAAGATCACCCATTCGAGCTCCGAAAATCATAAATCATACTCAAAAAATTCAGAAAAATTCATGCTACAAAAATCATAAAATCATGATCCAAAAATTCAGAAAAATTCATGCTACGAAAATCATAAAATCATGTTTGAAAAATTCATGCACCTAAAATGATAAAATCATGCTCCAATTCAATATAATTCATGCTCAAATTCGAATAATCTCATAAAATTTAACGAATTAAACAAACAAAATTATTCATGTCCAAATTCGAATAATTCTTCTCAAATTCGAATAATTCTAAAAAAAACATGAACATCAAATAATTAAGATTCGCGCCAAATTAAAGGTTAAAATTCGAGCGGGACTATAGAATTAGAGCGGGACTAACCTGGTAAGCAATTATTGTGTTTTGGAGTCGAATTCAACTATGTAATCCTATTCTCGAGCGGGATTCGGCGACGGAGAGGAGAGAAAAATTCAGAAGCAAATGGAAGAGAGGAGGAGACGAGCGGGATTAGAGGAGGGTGTTGGGTGATGATTCTATCCTCAGCAGAGTCATACTTAGTGGGAAATGATTCTATCTTAACTGACCAAAGCTCAGTAGCCTCGTGCTCTGAATTTGTTTGAAGATTTGAAGATCCCAAAACCCTATCTGATTGGTGAACCATTCCGTTGTAATTGTTTTTGTCTCTGAGGGTTCAGACTCAGAAGACACTCTGCTCTGGTTTAGGCGTTCGGAGATTATCGGCCTCGGCACCGTATGTAGAAGACTCGGTGAGATACTTGGACTCAACAGGAGCAAGATATCGAAGGAGTCGGTGGAACCGAACTCGCAGGAGTAGTTCATCGAACTAAGAGCCGACCTTCGGAGAGTAAATTCGGTACTCTCTACGGGATCGGACTCGAAGGGCAGACGGCCTTCCGAACCGTCGATCTTTTGAACAACAATCGGCATAGTCAAATACGAGGAAGAGAGAAGTCGGCTTCATTATGCCTCGAAGTCCGTTGCTCGTCTCAACTACTCTGCAAAACCTCGACGAATGACAAGCAGACACATGTCCTATACCTACTAAAGCTGCAAGTCAACAACTTTCCAGAAAAGGAGGGAAAGGACACTGTCACTCTACTTCAAAAGAGCCGTTAGCTACCAAAAGAGAGAGAAAGGAATGATCGTCTCCAACGGATCTTTCCAAGACTCTTCTCTATAAATAGAGGGATCATTCGAAATTTAGAAAGAAAAAAAAAGAGAAAACGCAAGAACACAGAGCATTCAACGAGCAAATCAAAAAGCCTAAGTCTTCCGCAAGAACTCGAAGAATATTTCTCCGGCGAAAGACTACAATCTAGCTCTTAGGGAACCAAGCTTAACCGATATACAAGCCTCTAGTATCCAAACGACGTTACACGAACCCAAAGCTAAACTCAGTTGTTTGTCGTTCTAGAAGCTACATTCTCATTCCCTATCCCTCTAACCCTAAGCTCAACCGATCATATCCATAGCTTAGACGAAGGAGTTCATATTTGAACCGAATCCTTATTGTAAAAGGACTCCTTCACTGTTGGAGAGTTTGTCAAACACTTTAGTTTGATAACCGTTGTAAACTGAGACTTGCTCAGTATAAATTCCAAGACGCGGCTTTGTCCTGTGTACAAGCTGACTGAGACTAACTCAGTATAATAAATAGCCTCTTGACCTTTCGGGACAGTGGACGTAGGATCCTGTGTATCCGAACCACTTTAAAAATCTGTGTCTCTCGCTTGCTCTCTTATTTACTGTTGCATTGATTTTAACTGTTCATACTGAAAATTATCCTTTAAAATCATACAACTAAGTCTCAGCATACTGAACTGTTTTTTTGCTGAATTGAGACTGTCTTGATAAAACGTTTTCCACTCAACTGATTTGGGCCTACACATTTCCGCACCACCGAACTCTATCTTGCTGATACTGAATTCGACTCGGTCGCCTAGCGGATCTCGCAGTAGTCGAATTCTTTGCCAAACACGATTCAGAACAGCTATTTGGTCTGCTTAATTCTTTCAGTACGGCACTTTCCTGAACAGGACTGTTCGTGTTCAAAGTTGAGAAATTAGGATTCAGGTGTATTCACCCCCCCCCTCTACACCTGAACGTGCTCTCGGGACCAAGAATTGGTATCAGAGCAGGAGTTCTATAAGACTCTTGTTATCTTGAAACTGGTCTACTTGAACGGATCCGAAAAACGTTTTCACTGCATATCATTCTACACTCATATCATTATTCATCATGACCGATATGTCGGTATAAGGATGGTACCCATGTTCTCGGTAGAGAACTATGGTGTATGGCGGGTCGAATGGAGGCTCATCCGACTTCCCTTCACGACAGGCATGACCGAAGTACTTGAGGAAGGACCTATCGTTCCTATGATAGATAGTGTCGTAACTCGGGATCAAACAAACTGGAGGAGGAATGGTGACCGGAAAGAAGATTCCCAAGGACAGAAGTCTCTTCACCCCTGAGGAGAAGAAACTTCATAACTTAGACCGAGTCGCCAGGAATGCCATACTAACCACCTTAAGTGATTCTTATCTCGGCAGGGTTCAGGAATGCAAGACAGCTAAGGAACTCTGGGATGCTCTAGCGCTACTTAGTCGGGGGACTTAGAAGATCAAAGCCAACAAACTTGCGCTGGAACTCCAAAAGCTGGAGAGCTTGTCTCTCATGCCTGGTGACAAAATAGAAGATCTAAATGTCAGATTTACGAATCTGATGAACTCCATCAATGGGCTGGGAAAGACATTCCAACCGAGAGATGAATCTCAAGATACTGAGGGCACTGCCAGACGGTCATTGGACTCCTTTTGCTACATTATTACGCCATTCTGACTTAGATATTGTTACTCTTGACCATATCTTTTCAGAACATCAAGCAGAGGAATTCGAGTTTGACAGACCTCAACGGAAGCAGAAAGCTGAAGCTGACACCAAAATTGACCATGCTTTCAAAGCATCAGTAAGCACAACATCTCCCGCGTAAAGCAAAATTGAACCTTCACTAACTGACATACAAGAAGGAAGTTTAGCTCAAAAGTACGCGCTGCTCGCTGTAAAATATCAGAAGGAGAAGGAGAGGCGCAGAAAAGTGACTAAAGCCAATCGAGAAACAAAAGGTAAGTCTGAATACACGCAAAAGCGCACTACTGACTCACAGTCTTCTGAATGCAGAAAGAGGGATGACTCAGCTCCATCTAAAGACAGCGAAAGCAAAGAAGAAAGAGTCATCGCTTGCTACAACTGCAAAAAGTCAGGACACTATCAGTATGACTGTCCTGAGCTCAGTAGTGCTGAACGCGCAGCACGTAAAGCAAGGAGAGAGAAATTCGCCAAGAAAAGACAAGCATACATAGCTGGACGACTCAGAAGAAGTCGACTCCTTTATGAATTCATCTGATGATGAAGCAGCTTTCATGGCCCTAGAGCATGAAGCTGAAGAAGCTACTGAAAAGTGCCTAATGGCAGGAGAAGAGGATGAGGTAAATTCTCATGAACCATTTAACTCCTCTTCACACTGCACACACGACACTATTTCAAGTGCAGATGAGAATTTGGACGTCACGATCGCATACAAAGAACTGCTTGACGAACAGATTCAGATGAGTCTGCAGCTCAGTAAGACTCTTCAGGAATTGGATACCCTGAAAGTGGAGAATCAGAGACTTTCTCAGGAGAGTCAGGTCTCTACTGAGTTTGAAGGACTTGTGTTGAGACTCAGGGAGGAGATAAACTCTCTGTTGGCCAAGTCTCAGCATCAAGAAGATCAGATCTCAGTTCTGACCAAGGACTTAACTCAGAAAGATACTGAACTAAGTCTACTGAAGCAACAACTATCATGACTTCAGACCGAGCACGACACACTGAAGAAAAGTGATGATGTCTGGAGGAACCTGATGACTGAGCGGTACATGGGCGCTGAAAAGAAGCTGGAGGCTATGCTAGCAAGCAACAAGCCTAAGCACTGCAAGGAAGGACTTTGTTTCAGCCGGGAGCTTCCTCATCTACCCCAAGACACTAAGAAGTGCGACTTGCCGATAGATTTGTTAAAGGGGAGACAATCAATGCAAATATTCCGAACCCCTTAGCAAGGAATAAACAAAAGATGACAAGCACCTCATCCTACACGTCGGCAATCCGACCAAAAGATCGCACCAAAACACCCCGGTTCGGTCGAGGGGGAACCAAAGAAGCCAAAGTGGGCGATCAAGATGGACCACCTCGGTGACACATCCAGCGGTATGGGTCATATTATTATGATCCTATAGTCGAAGAGGATCCAAGAGTCGAAGAAGAAGAAGATAGCACAAAAGGCAAAGGTCGGCGATCCACCGGTTCGAAGATCCGGACTCCTGAACCGTAAAAGCCTAAGAAGTCGAGAACGACCGGTCCAAAGTGGTCAAATATGTTGACTCAAGTGGAAAGAACTGTCTGAGACCACCAGGGTCGTTAGACAGATTTGGGTTACTAAAACTAACATCTAAGGACCCAAAATCAAGAATAAAGGGTACCTGAATATAATTCTGTTTTGCAGGTGCACAAAGATCCTTAGTATGTGGACAGCGGATGCTCAAGACACATGATGTACCAAAGGAACCTACTGAAGAATTATACAGCTGAAGAAGGACCCAGAATCGAGTTTGGAGACAACGCTAAAGGCTACACAAGAGGATTCGGAACACTCAGCGTTAGAACTGCCACAGTTCCTAGAGTATCATATGTTGAAGGACTTCAGCATAACCTTCTCTCTGTTAGTCAATTTTGTGATAACTCGAATAGAGTGATATTTGACGCTGGTTTATGTGATGTCATTGATAAATCCACAGGGAAAACAGTGTTATTAGGTTCGCGCAAGAAGAATATCTATGTGGCTGACTGGAACTCAGCTGAACCTGAAGCTTGTTTGTTAGCGAAAAACGACAACCGAACGGGGTGCTATGGCACAGAAGACTCATCCATCTCAACTTCAAAACGCTCAACAAACTAGCAAGAAACACTCTAGCAAGAGGACTGCCGAATGAAGTATTCAGCAAAGACACTCAGTGTGAAGCATGTCTGAAGGGAAAGCAAACAAGGAATCAAAATCCACCTATTCCATCTCCTTCCACTGATGGAATCCTTCAGCTGCTACATATAAATTTGTTCGGTCTAGTCTCTCCAGTGACGATCAGAGGCAAGAAATATGCTTTAGTGGTCATCGATGACTACTCGCGCTACACTTGGGTCATATTCATTGCCAACAAGTCTGACGTCAAAACAGAGTTACCAAGGCTTCTGAAAAGGCTCAGTGTCGAGAAGAACACCAAAATTATCAAAATCCGTTCTGACAGAGGAACTGAGTTCCTTAATTCTATGATGGAGGAGTTCTGCAAAGCAGAAGAAATAGAGCATGAGATATCGGCTGCACGCACACCCCAGCAAAATGGAGTTGCTGAACAGAAGAACAGAACTCTCAAAGAAGCAACTAGAACTCTACTCGCAGACTCAGGACTCCCAGCCAAATTCTGGGCAGAAGCCACTGATACTGCTTGTTACACTCAGAACCATTCTCTACTGACAAAGCAACATAAGAGAACACCATATGAACTATGGAACAGCAGGAAACCTTCTCTATCCTATTTCCATATTTTTGGGTGCTCGTGCTTTATCCATAATAATGGGAAAGATCAGCTGAAAACTTTTGATAGCAAGTCAGATCAGGGAGTGTTCTTAGGATACTCTCGGGTCGAGCAAAGCTTTCGTGAGTATTCAACTATCGAACCCTTTGCGTGGAGGAAAGCCCTCATGTTGTTTTTAATGAGTTTGCTACGAAGACAGGGAGCAATAACTCTAATTCCGAATGCGAGGACATCGCAAACTACTACAGGATCTAAGCCTAAAAGACGAAGTCAAGAAGATCCAGCTTTGTTGGGATGATGATTCAGATGAGGAATCTGAAAATAAGTCTACTGAATCTCAACCAGTAGTAAATGTAGCTGAGCCGATTGATTCTCCTGAACAGAATCAATCCCAGGTAACTCAGGTCGATGAAGAAACCCCGTAGGTAATCGAGACCACTACCGAGAATAACAACTCGGGGGGAACATCTATTAGTGTTCCAGAGCTGAATGCCCCTGAACCTGGTGACTCAGTAGATCAAACTCTCATTACTGAAATGCTTCAATCTCAGAATAGTACAACTGAAATGCCTAACTCGCATACTATCTGTGTTGAACAAATTTCAGAAGAAGAACTGAAACATCGTAGATCGTGGCTGGACGCTCACACTGCTGATCTGATTATTGGAGATCCCTCAGCAAGAGTAAAGACAAGATCCAGATTCTGTCAAGGAGAAAGCGCCTTATATTCCTGCTCCTTGTCTACTGACGAACCTCAGACGATTGAGGGTGCATTAAAAGATGCTGACTGGATCATAGCTATGCAGGAGGAGCTGAATCAGTTCACGAGAAACGACATTTGGGAGCTTGTTGATAGACCCCGGTATCAACATGTTATTGGAACAAAGTGGGTCTTCAAGAACAAGCGGGATGAAAACAACGTCATAGTAAGGAACAAAGCAAGACTCGTGGCAAAAGGCTACTGTCAAGCTGAGGGAATAGATTTCGATGAGACTTTCGCTCCAGTTGCAAGATTGGAGGCAATTAGACTATTCCTGGCCTACGCAACACATCAAAGATTCAGAGTCTATCAAATGGATGTGAAGTCTGCGTTCCTGAACGGCGTACTGAAAGAAGAAGTCTACGTGGAACAACCGCCCGGCTTTCGCCAGGGACATCAGTGTATAGACTCGTAAAGGCTCCAGATGGGGTTAAAACAAGCACCCGTGGGCTTGGTACGATACCCTATCTGAGTTTCTTCTTCAGAAAGGTTTTCAGAAAGGCACAGTAGACCGCACTCTATTCAGCATTCAACTGGAAGACGATCTACTACTTGTGCAGATCTATGTAGATGACATCATATTTGGATCTAAGAATGTCATCATATGCCAACAATTTAAAAAGATGATGAAGGATAAATTCGAGATGTCAATGATGGGAGAAATGAACTACTTCCTCGGTTTCCAAGTCAAACAATCTGAAAAAGGGACGTTTATTAATCAAGGCAAATACACTCGAGACCTCATCAAAAGATTCGGTTGCACATCCGGCAAACCTATCAAGATCCCGATGAACACAAACATGAAAATTGATCTTGATAAGGAGGGAGTATCAGTAGACCAAACTGAATTTTGTGCTATAATTGGTTCTTTATTGTATTTAACAGCTACTCGTCCTGACATAACTTATGCTGTAGGTGTCTGTGCTCGATTTCAAGGCGACCTAAAGCGAGAGTCACATGGACTCAGCAAAGAAGATTCTCCGCTATCTCAGAGGAACACCTGATATGGGTTTATGGTATCCAGCTGATGATAATATAGAACTAACTGGTTACTCTGATGCTGACTATGCAGGGTATAGAATTGACCGAAAGTCAACTTCAGGAACGTGTCAGTTCCTTGGCAGTAAGCTGATCTCGTGGTTTTCAAAGAAACAGCACTCAATAGCCACGTCAACTACTGAAACTGAATACATGGCTGCCGGAAGTTGCTGCGCCCAAATCCTTTGGCCGAGACAAGCAGCCTACGAGACTATGACGTCATTCGAATGAAGTGCCAATCTTCTCGCGACAAGATGCCGGTGCCATTGCAATCACTCAGAACCCTATACTTCACACAAGATGCAAGCACGTGGACATCAGACATCACTTCATTTGTGACCATGTCGAAAAGAAGGATATCAGGATGGAGAAGATCCACACTGATCGACAAAGGGCTGATATACCGACCAAGCCTCTAGGCCGAATCCGTATTCGAGAGAACTTTCGGTAGAGCTAGGTCTTACGGATCCTACCGACTCCGGTCGAGTAAAGGTTTCGGGAGAGGAGCATTCGAGTAGGGGGAATGTTCACTCTCGCATCGAGTAAACTCGGTACGTAGAGACAATAACCATCTACAAGAGGTATCAGCTGACTTCGATGTTCAGCTGACAGGTTTGCGTATCTCTACTCAGTAGTATCTAATAGAACTGTAATATGCATTTATTGCTCAGAATTAGCATCGTATTTAATATCTCAAGGATTGTCATTTAATATTAACGACTTACATTTAATGCACGACATTCCATGCATAAGTATGCTGAACTCTGCCACGAATTTAATGCATGTCGTATCATAGTTACTACTTAGGCAAGTTACAACTGGCTTTTGACTTAGGCGGCAAATTTGATCATTACCTATAATAGACCTTTTTAATCTTGACCGTCCATCTCATAAAAGCTATTTTAAACTAGGCCATTGATCGATAACTGTTCATCTTCACCTTGATATATATTTTTCGATCATATCTTAGAAACCGCCATTAGCATACTTCAAATCCTTAACTCCAAAAAATCTGAAATTTTTTTTGCAAACCCCTCTTGCATATTTCTTAAACGATCAGATTTCTCATCGGTATGATATTAGATCTGTTATAATAATTTATTCTCTCTTTTCGTAATCGCTATACGTATCGTTTTATTAAAATCGATACCGATAGACTTCTCTTGTAACGTATATAATGGCAAGTACAAACATTTCGATCCACCGTTCCAAAGAACATGCAGGAAATCCTGGATAAAGACCGTGTGCAGTGCGAACCGGTCCATGGAATTCGACGCCTGCGATCTCGAGTTCATGGACGAAATCTTCGCTGCCCTTAGAGAATCGGGTCTGGAAGGATTTCTCTCAAGGAAGCCGACGGTCTTCCTTCCAAGACAAGTGTCTGAGATCTATCTCAACTCAGACTCGGTGTCTGGCGACATCATTGGAAGATTTGCAGTTCACTTTATCGGCGATGCTTCTATGCAACTAAAGCGGATGTCTATCAAGGAGGCACTGAAGAGGAGCTTCGATCTACCTGCTGAAGGAGTCAGCACCGTCGGATATAACGACGATATGATAGACGACTACCTATCAATTTTCTGCGGAAAGCCCACAGCATTCAGAGCCGCTTTTCCGAAGAATAGTATGCTACCTCAGTACCGAGCCTTGGCGTACATTGTGACGCAGCTACTGACAAGCCAAGCGGGTTTATTCGATCAAGTATCGAGACCCAAGATACAGCTTATGATGGCGATCTATGACAGAGCGAAGATTAACTGGATGGTGTTCTTTCTCCGAGAGTTCATGACTCAAGCTGCCAAATTCGACAAAGCAACATGCAAGCTGAGCGCAAAAGGCAAGCTTCTATATGGACTGAAGCTATCGGTCATGATTCAAGACCTCTGCGGAGATGACCAAATCACATTCGATGACAAGCTATATTTTAATGTGAAGAAGGTCAGATTCCACAACAGAACTGCTGCACTTCAGCAGATAGGGACAGGACCCTCAACTCCGCAGGTGACTCCTCAGAAGACCACGCCAATAAAGAAACGGTCTCCTCAAGCAAAAACTCCTAAGGCACCAGCAAAGCGCCTGAAGAAAAGCATTCTGCGCGTGCCCTACCGAATCCGAGGCGTACTGCGAGGCTTCTCGCTAAACGCCGAACGATGCAGACGGCCGATGCAACGATTGATGAGTCAAAGTCCTCAGAGAAGACTCAGTCAGTGGAGAAGGCCATCTCCACTGAACAAGCTGTAGAAGTGGACCAAGGGGTTCAGACTGAAGAGGCCCAGAGCGGCGATTTAGAAACCTTGGATAGTCCACTCAACGCTCAACCACTCAGCAGCATGCCATCTGCTGAGAAACCGCTGTCTCCAACAGATGTTGAAGACTTGGAGACAACATCTGAAGAGGAATCTGTCGGAATGGAAGCTTCAGCCATTCTATCTCAAGCATTCCGAGAGATTGTTGAGCATATACCGGAGATTTCTGGCCACTCTGATCTGGTGACTATTGCCAAACAAAGCCGGACTCCATATGCTTTTAAGATTCCGTGAGTGGCCCAATCGGCCTACGCCTCATTCTTCACTACACCCGCAAGCAACCGCATGAAGAGGAGCCGGGTTATAAGGCGGCGAGATAGGCTACTCACACCTTGCTAACCTCGGCACTCTGGAGGACCTAAGAGCCGCAATGCTGGCCTTGCTGCATGAAAGGCAAAGAGCTTCGAGCTCGGCCCCTTCGACGGGTCGGACCACGACTGGCCGAGACCCACCCCATGATTCGAGCCCCGGAAAGCCTCGATAAGGAACAACCCCAGGACAAGGATACACCCACTCCTACCGAACTACCACTCGGTATCCTTGGACTCGTGAAGTCGGCGGCCGGTACTTCAACTTCCGCGAGCCTCGCTCGGCTCTTTGCTTGAAATCAACGTTTGAAGTAGCGCCCAACCTCAAAGGCCGACGCTCAAAGTCCATGGCTAAGGCACTAAAAAGCCAAGGAACTCAGAACAGGGCTCTCGCCAAAGCCATCCGCAAAACATGGAAGCAAACTGCTCAAGCCACCAATGCTGAGCTTCAGGGGCTGAGATCTTCCATTTTACAATCAGCTGCCCCTGATGTCTCCTCCATTGTCTCTAACGCGCTGGCACAACGGAAAAAGGACTTTGATAATCAGCTCAGAATAATTCAGGAAGGACAGGCCAAACTGCTTGAAGAATTCAAGGCCGCTCAGTCCTCCCATACTGAATCAATCTCAAACCAATCCCGTGCCACCGAGCTCGAGCTCGACAATATTCAACGAGCCCTTGAAGGAAAGGTTTCGAGAAGCCGAATGACTTTAAGGTCTGCAGTGATCTCTCTCACAAATTCTACAACGAAGAACTCGCTTCTGAGAGGAATAAGCTGCATGAGGCCCTAACAAAGATCAACGACAAACTCGAAGCGTTGTCAGCCTCCTACAAAAGCCTCAATCTCCAAGTATCCACTCCTACCCCGGCTGTAATTGATGATGCCAAAAAGGGGGAAAAGAGGGATAAATGTGAAAAAGGGGATAAGTCGCCCCTAAGTCGACCCCGACTAAAACCACCGCAACATCAACTAAGGGGGGAAGCCCTACCGAAGTCGGGGAAAGAAAACACGGTCGTAGTCGAAGCAAACAGAGCTCGGACAATAGCTGCTACTAGACCAACCGGTGAGGCCCGTGGGTGTCTCACCGCGAGCACAGCGGCAGACCGGCCCAAGTGGCTCGGGAACCGGGAGAACAAGCTACTCATGCAACCCGGACTCCTCTACCGACATAATTAAGGAGGTTGCTTGAGTATGCCGAGCAGGATGACTCGAGGAGGAGGAAGAGGCACCTCTCCCATCTCCCGTTCAAGGCAAGGGTAAGAAAGTATTGAAACTCCCGACCCCTCCAGCAAAGAAATCAAAGAGATATGTTACTGCTGCAGAGGAGGCTCAGATAGCAGCTGACGAGAAGCTAGCTAGGGAATTAGCCGAAGCTGAAGCAACCAACAAGCCTAAAGCAAAGCCTTCCAAAGGAAAGACAAAGGCCCCAACTCGGCGAAAAAGAAGTCAACAACGACTAGGTTGCCTCCCAGAAAGCTGATAATTCAAGATGATATGAAAGGGAGCCGAAACAACAGCAGGACACTGAGAAGCAGGGTACGTCCATAGAAAAATCAAGTACCCCTGCTGACTTAGAAGAACAGTCGCCTCGCAAACCCTCCTACTCGAGAACTAAGGAACAAGATGCCGAGATTGAAGCTATATTTGCTCCGATGGATAGGTATCTATACCGAGGAGAAGAGGCAAGACAGATTCAGGCTGCTAGGCAGAGAATCCTTATGGCAGACCTTGAAGCACTGAGAATCCGTACTGAACAAGAGGCCAGACTGAGAGTACCTTCAAAAGCTGACATTCCATATAAATACAGAAGGTTCAGGAAGCCAACTGATCTGAAAATGCAAAGATGGCCTAGGACGGATGAATGGATTCCTGCTCAGTTTACGTTGAATGGATGAGGATTACTGAACCAGACTTATATGCCTACCTGGTACAAGCTGTGAAAGAGAATATCATTGTCCAAGTCCCTGAGCCCAGAACTCTGCCACCACCCAGAAGACTTGATGATTCTATTCATTATGGAGTAATAGAGAAAGAAGAAAAGGATGCTGCCGCCCACAGAGGTCTTGAAGAAGATGAGCCAGCTGACTTTGCTGAATATCTGAAGCTGAGGAAGTATACTTACAGGATGTATGGACTGCTCCTTCCCGAGACACAATCGCAGAACTTTATGGACAGGATCAAGCAGTACAAGCGTTCTTAGTCTTAGTTTCTTTATCTTCCTAGCTTAGCAAGAGATGTACTGTACTAAACTTTCATATTCATATATACATCTTTTGGCTCTGACAATATCTTATTGTCTAAATAGCCATGTTTGTCTTATGCTTAACACTCAGAATCACTGAAGTGATTACTGACTCACACGCTCACGTTTATTTACTTGTCAGTCGATTGCTTTGATAGATTCTGTTAGACTAGCTGTTCCGGGGGAAATTGTTGTTTAGGGAGAAATTGTTTCTGCCCTGATCCCCTCAGTAGATTAGAACTTAAAAAACAACTCCACTGATCTTACTTGTAATATTTTAAGGAGCTCTGTTTCTGAGAAGTTTTGTGTTAGCATAGATGTTAGGTTTTGGCATCATCAAATAGGGGGAAATTGTTGGGTGATGATTCTATCCTCAAAGACACCATACTTAGTGGGAAATGATTCTATCTTAACTGACCAAAGCTCAGTAGCCTCGTGCTCTGAATTTGTTTGAAGATTTGAAGATCCCAAAACCCTATCTGATTGGTGAACCATTCCGTTGTAATTGTTTTTGTCTCTGAGGGTTCAGACTCAGAAGACACTTTGCTCTAATTTAGGCCTTCAGTAGATTATCAGCCTCAGCACCAGATGTAGAAGACTCGGTAGATACTGGACTCAGCAGAGCAAGATATCGAAGGAGTCGGTGGAACCGAACTCGCAGAGAGTAGTTCATCGAACCTAAGAGCCGACCTTCGGAGAGTAAATTCGACTCTCTACAGGATCGACTCGATAACGGCAGCAGTCTTACGAACCGTCGATCTTTTGAACGACTATCAGCATAGTCAAATACGAGGAAGAGAGAAGTCAACTTCATTATGCCTCGAAGTCTGTTCTGTCTCAACTACTCTGCAAAACCTCGACGAATGACAAGCAGACATATGTCCTATACCTACTAAAGCTGCAAGTCAACAACTTTCCAGAAAAGGAGGGAAATGACACTATCACTCTACTTCAAAAGAGCCGTTAGCTACCAAAAGAGAGAGAAAGGAATGATCGTCTCCAACGGATCTTTCCAAGACTCTTCTCTATAAATAGAGGGATCATTCGAAATTTAGAAAAAAAAAAAAAGAGAAAACGCAAGAACACAGAGCATTCAACGAGCAAATCAAAAAGCCTAAGTCTTCCGCAAGAACTCGAAGAATATTTCTCCGGCGAAAGACTACAATCTAGCTCTTAGGGAACCAAGCTTAACCGATATACAAGCCTCTAGTATCCAAACGACGTTACACGAACCCAAAGCTAAACTCAGTTGTTCGTCGTTCTAGAAGCTACATTCTCATTCCCTATCCCTCTAACCCTAAGCTCAACTGATCATATCCATAGCTTAGACGAAGGAGTTCATATTTGAACCTAATCCTTATTGTAAAAGGACTCCTTCACTTGTTGGAGAGTTTGTCAAACACTTTAGTTTGATAACCGTTGTAAACCGAGACTTGCTCGATATAAATTCCAAGACGCGGCTTTGTCCGTGTACAAGCCGACCGAGACTAACTCAGCATAATAAATAGTCTCCCGACCTTTCGGGACAGTCGGACGTAGGATCCCGTGTATCCGAACCACTTTAAAAATCTGTGTCTCTCGCTTGCTCTCTTATTTACTGTTGAATTGATTTTAACTGTTCATACTGAAAATTATCCTTTAAAATCATACAACTAAGTCTCAGCATACTGAACTGTTTTTTCTGCTGAATTGAGACTGTCTTGATAAAACGTTTTCCACTCAACTGATTTGGGCCTACACATTTCCGCACCACTGAACTCTATCCGGCGATACCGAATTTCGACTCGCCGCCAGCGGATCTCGAGTAGAGTCAGACTCTTTGCCAAACACGATTCAGAACAACTATTTGGTCTGCTGAATTCTTTCAGTACGGCACTTTCCTGAACAGGACTGTTCGTGTTCATAGTTGAGAAATTAGGATTCAGGTGTATTCACCCTCCCCCTCCCCTCCCTCTACACCTGAACGTGCTCTCGGGACCAACAGAGGGAGACGTCCCACTCGTTAAATCCTGCTCGTCGAGCGGGATTGGGTGTCGGCCGAGCGGGATTGGAGGCGTGGCGGTGCCGAGCGGGATTGTACGGGCGGCGAGCGGGATTCTGCCGGCGGGATTCTGCCTGCCGAGCGGGATTCTGTGTCCCCCGAGCGGGATTCGGGTGTTCGCAACCTTATTTTCGAGTGGGATTTGAATTTAAGTGAGCGGGACTGAGCGGGACTTGAGCGGGATTTAAATTTCGAATTAATTCATTTCGAATTCATGTGTTTTTTTGTTTGTTTCTTCAATTAATTCGTCTCGAATTCAGTAAAACACCTGAAAATGATTAGTGTCAGTCAACTTTTTGAAAAAGTAAGGGTAATGTAAGTAAAGTTGGGTATTTTGTGTAGTAAATATAAGGATTGGATATTTTTTATTTTTGTTATACGAAAATGGGTATTAGGCAATAATACCACTTAATTTAACGTTGGGATCATTAGATACAAAAGTATTTAAAAAAGTGAAGAGGATGCGAAAGAATGCAGATGAAATTGAAAACAAAAAATGAGAAATACTTTGAGTGTACACTATAATACAAGGATATTAGAACAAACTAATCACCACTTCCCTACATATAACAATAACATGAGTTATTCTCCACCTAATTTTTCTGGGCCACAATTCTCTTACTCTATTTCCAAAGAAGCTAAAACTAAGCACAAGGAAAAAAGAAGGGAAAATTCAAGAAAAGTTTTAGAGGAAAAAACCAATAGTTTATCCTTAATTATGTTCCTAGGAGATACTCATACCAATAAATACTTTCTTGTTTTCTCATCTGGGCTCTTCCTATTTTGGGTGGACGGCGAGGACTGGAAGTCCGGCGAGCGGCGCGGGAACTCCGAGAGCATCTGCACCACCTCTCTCATGGTGGGGCGCTCGACGCTGTTCTCTTGGACACAGAGCATGGCCACAAAGAAGAGGTGCATCGATTCATCCTTGGGCACCACCGTCAGCCGTGGGTCTAAAATGCTGCCCACCTCTTCTCTGCGGCATTTCGTCGAACACTTGGCCCACTGCACGATGTCCACCCCTTCCCCGAACTCGCCCACCGGTCGCCGCCCCGTCACCAGCTCCAGCAGCACTACACCGAAGCTGTACACGTCGCTCTTCTCGTCTACTCTCAACGTGTACGCATATTCTGCAATTCCACACCACGAATTAATTAATACAATAAAAACACAATCTTTTTACGTTTCCCAATTGGGAAGTGCAGAATACACGCAGGAGAGAGAAAGAGAGGGAGGGGCACAAGTGTCTTTTTTCCTCTTTCACGAGGAGATGTTACGTCAGGCTCAGATTCACTGCCACTCTCATACTGATTCAGTGCGCTTACCAATAAAATTCTCCGGGCCCCCGCGGCTTATTTCTTCTCTCATTTTCGCTATTTTTGGACCTTAATTATTTATTTCTGATTTCTTAGCTACACATGTTAGGTTAATGCAGACAATTTTCAGATGATATGAATATAATTTGAAATTCAAAAAAGTGTACCTGGAGCAATATAGCCATACGAGCCGGCAATGGCGGACATGCACTGCGAGGCGGCGCCGTCGACCAAGAACTTGGCCAGACCGAAATCTGCCACGTGGGCTTCAAAGCTTGAATTCAATAGAATGTTGTTGGATTTGACGTCGCGGTGGACGATCAACGGCGAGCAGTCGTGGTGGAGATAGCATAACCCTTTCGCCGAATCCACCGCGATTTTATACCTCAAATTCCAGCTCAAAAACCCTCCTTTCTTCCCGTGCAGCGCCTCCCCTAAGCTGCCGTTCCTCATGTATTCATACACCAGAAGATTCGCGTCTTTGTTCGAGCAGAAGGCCAGCAGTCTCACGATGTTACGGTGTCGTATGTTCCCCAGCGTACGGATCTCCGCTTTGAATCCGTGATCGTGGCTGTTGATGCTGTTCAGTCCGAGCAGTTTTTTCACGGCGAATTCGACGCCGTTAGCCATCTTGCCGTGGTAGACGATCCCGGCTCCTCCGCGGCCGATCACGTTGCCGTCCTTCACGCACTCGACGACGTCGGAGACGGTGAACTCCGGCTTCTGAAACGCCGTCATCTTCCACGAATTCGACCCGTTCCTCTTGAAAGTCTTCGCCTTCACTATCGCCGCCGTCGCGAAGACTAACGAGCACATCAATAGCCCCACCGCGAAGATGAGTTTGAAGGCGTTTCGCGATTTCCCCGGAAGATTTGCGGCTGCGGAGATGTTGCAAGGATTATCCACCATTAGTCCGCAGAGATTAGGGTTTCCGACGAATGAGCTAGAATTGAACACCGAGAACTGCCCAGTTTCCGGCAGCTTGCCGGAAAAATCATTGAAGGAGAAATCCGCCGTGGTGAGGCTTTTCATTGAACCGATTGATTGAGGAATCGAATCACTCAAGTGATTTCTCGAAAGATTCAAGTAGTTCAAGATTCTAATATTGGATATCTCCGGCGGGATTGAGGCAGAGAGGTTGTTCTTGCTTAAATCAAGATAGTTCAAATGAAGACAGTTGCCAATTTCATGAGGGATTTCTCCAGTGAGGGAGTTTGCACTAAGATCCATCTTCACCACTTGGTGAAGCTCTGCAATGGAAGCCGGAATCAGGCCGGAGAAGTTGTTCCCACTAAGCAAGAGGATTTGGAGAGATGAGAAGTTGGAGAGGGAAAATGGTAAAGGCCCTGAAAGTTGATTGTTTGACAGATTCATCTGGCCTAATCTAGTTTGGTTAGATGATGAATTACTGTTTTCGGACAAGGAACCGGACAGCATATTGTTTTGCAGTTCAAGAAAGTTTAATTCTGGGAGGTAGAGAAGATTACTCGGAATACTACCATTAAAGTAATTCTCCCCCAATCTCACTCTAACAAGACTCAAACAAGAGCCTAAATCTTGTGGAATGGAGCCAAAAAGGAAATTCTTTTGAAGAATAAGAATCCTAAGCTGCTTAGATTCACACAAGTTAAGAGGAACAGTACCAGTTAGCTTGTTTGAAGACAAGTCTAGAAGCTGCAGCTTCTGATTCTGGCCAAGATTCCTTGGAATAGTACCTGTGAAGTTGTTCATCCAGAGAGCAAGAGTGTCAAGTTGAGGATACTCTGCCACGAAATCCGGGATCGACCCGTGAAGCCGGTTGATGAAGAGGCTGAGCAGCCGGAGTTGGCTGAGGTTGTTGAGCTGATATGGGATTTCTCCGGTGAGTGCATTGAGAGAGAGATCAAGATTCACAAGGCTAGTCAAGTTGCCAAGCTCATCCGGGATGGGCCCGGATAGGCGATTTATGTGAAGAAACAATGTGTCTAATGCCCTCAAGTTTCCCAGCTCCTTAGGGATTGAGCCATCCAAATCACAAGATGAAAGATCCACGTGGACTAGATTCATCAGCTTGCCAAACTCCTTAGGGATCCCTCCTTGGTAGACATTGTAGTAGCCTAAATAGATCTCCTTCAAGTTTGTGAGGTTGCCTAATTCTTTAGGGATTTTGCCCTCTAGATCATTTCCAGCCAATGATAAGTACTCCAATCCTTGTAAATCTCCATAGCTTGGTGGTATTCTGCCAGTAAAGTAGTTTCCTCCCAGCTCCAAATGCTTGAGCCTCTTCAAACTCAGCAAGCCAAGAGGTAGGGGGAGCAGAGAAGTTGTTGTTGTACACATCAAGAACTTCAAGATTTTGGAGGGTGGAGTAGTTCCAATCAAGATTTCCACTAAACTGATTGTTGGACAAGTTGAGGAAGTTGAGGGAGTTCATATTCTCAATCTTGATCTCACCAGTGAAGTTGTTTCCATCAATGGAGAGCTCCATCAGCTTGTCGAGTCTTGAGATATCGGGCGAGACAGAGCCGTACAGTGCCATGCCGGATATGTTGAGGGAGACTACTCGGTTGTGGAAGCATTTGATCCCACTCCATGAGCAAACAGAGGTAGGAGTTGTGTAATCCCAAGTGTTTAAGGCCGAGTTAGGGAACTCGAAGCCTTGTTTCAGCGCGATGAGGGAGTGGAAATCGGAGATGAGGGAGGAAGAGAGAGAGGTGTTGATGAGGGACAAGAATGTTGCTGCTAAAACAACCAAGTAAACCATGTTTTTCTTGAAGATGTTTCAAGGAAATTGACAAATAGGAAGTGTTTTAATCTGAGGATGGATTGAAAGTAGAGGGAATCTGAGGTGGTTGAGGTTTGTATAGGCCTAAAGAATCAATCATCTTGCAAAAAGAGTCTTCAACTTCAAGGAAGAAGCTAAGCTTCACCTTTCTCCCTCTTGCTTTCCTCTTTTTCTTTCACCCTCATCAAATTTGTACGAAAGATTTGATTTTGCAGAGGTTTAACATGAGCTTAAGGGGAGGAGATGGAAGATGAAGAAAGGGGAGGAGAGGGAGGGACACACTGATAAAAAGAAGGCCAAAACAGCCGTTGGATAACAGAAGAATTTAAAGTTGAGATTATGAACCTAAACAAAAAGCAAAAGTTGATTCTCTCACTTTCTTTCTTGCTCCCTCCCTCTCTTTATTCGTATTACTATGTCACATTTCCATCTTTAAACAAAGAGGGATCAAATAAATTTTTTTTTTTCTTTTAAAGTGAGAGATGATGAAGTTGCACTTTGAGCAATCAAGAATGGATGAGTTGGCCTTTTCACATTTCTTGATATTATATCTTAGCCATGTATTTGTATATCTAAATTGGGATCAAAGGGTGGAAAAGAAGAAGAAAAAAAAGAAGTGGGGTTACTGTAATCAATTCATGCCACTATTGCAAAGATACTGATCTAGTATCATTGACCCCATCTGTCTGAAAATGACAGCAGAAAGATCTGTCAATTTGCATTGTAGTTTTCAGTAATTTAATGTGTGATGTAATTTAGCAATGCATGAAAACTAAGGTATGCTAAATCTGAATTTCTTGGACCATTTCTGCATCCAATCCAAGATTCTGCATGGCTTACACATTGTGCCCCCACCAGGAGCATTTTACTTAAATTTTTCGTTTTCTTTTCTAGGGCTATTTTCGTCTATTCTCACCGCGATATGCTTGAGTAGTTTAAATCAGAAAAAAAAAGGGTTTTGGGAAATGAAGAGAAGATCTTGTGGTGGCAGAAAATCCTATAAGAGTAAGTGTAATTTGCACAAGACTTAATTAGTAGCTGAGGACACAAGATTTGTGTACTTTGATGTATACATGCATATTACAAGCATTATAGGTAAATTAATATTTTCTTGCAATTCCCACAGCTAAAAGAAGAGAGTTGGGGACATGTGCCTGCAAGATACTGCAGGATGTAAGAGAAGCAAAAGATGATGATTATTATTATATCATTACAATGTTTTTTTATTTATTTTTATAAGAATGCTCAATATATAATTATGTAGCATGAATGAGCTGCATGGGAGAAGCAACCAAGAAAGCTTTTTTCCCCTATTCTTTTATTTTTCCTTTTTCTTTTTCTCTTCTCCTTTATTCTTTCCCTCCTTAATTTGTCCTACAGGAATGGGACCAAGTTTTCTCTATAGTAATGTGTATTTGAGCTTTATTAGAAGATGGAATAGTCCTAAAGTGAGAGCTGCAAAAGCAAAAGCATGGAGAGAGAGAGAGAGAGAGATATGATCTTTGCTTTTGATCTTCCACTTGAAAAGAAAAATCCATTATCTTTCACATGGAAAAGAGTGCTCTTGTATTAAGTTGAATTCCATGAGACCCCCACCCTTTATATGCATGGGAAAGAGTGCTCTTGTATTATTATTCAGAACTTCCAAAACACACATGTGTGGATCTTCAACTTGGTTCCACTCAATGTTTATAAACATAACCAAGAGGGTACCCTTCATGATATGTCCCTCTCTCTCCGAAGAGTCACTTTCATCATTTTATTACATCTTACCTTACAACAAATCATCAGGGAGGGAGACCCTTGTCTTAATACATAGGATAGGATCACCACAATGCACCTTGTACTATAAGAGAAAAATTACAACGTCCTACGTGCTTCGCGGAGTAAAAAAAGTCGAATTAAATTATTGCAGGCATCATTGGTAAGCATACTCGGGAAAGAGCAAGCAAGGCTCTGGCCTTCAAAGACATGAAACTTCTGCATCACTCACAGAGAAAAAGGGCAAAATCCACTACTATTGTGTCATGGAAACTTATGTTTGATCAGACAGTACAATTCTCAACCACTCTGCCACATATATATAATTTCATCACACAAATAGACATGTGACTCCTTCTGTCTCATCATAAATAATCATGATTTTACAACATAAGCAATGTATTGACACCAACTTATTATTAGGACATACTTTTATTTCAACAATCAATCTGCATTATTGCATCTTTATTCACT
Organism: Lavandula angustifolia; assembly: GCA_028984105.1. Lineage (NCBI taxonomy): Eukaryota > Viridiplantae > Streptophyta > Magnoliopsida > Lamiales > Lamiaceae > Lavandula > Lavandula angustifolia. The sequence goes on from CM054813.1 coordinate 25,106,190, forward strand.
TTCAAACTACACATTATCAGAAAAGCATCAATTCATGATCCCAAAGCACAAGTCTTCATACACTATATTATGCAAGAATTTATTTTTTTTTTTTTTTTTTTATGTATAATGCATGAATGTGAGCTTTTGAAAAAGCAATATTGTCTCTATAAATAAGTAGAAGCATATGAAATAACAAGTTAAGAATTATATATATAAGGCAAATTGGCAAAAATAGTCCTCAAACTTCACGTTTTTGCGAATTTTGTCCTCAAACTTTTTATTTTATTTTTTTGACCCTAAACTTCTTGTTTTTGCTATTTTAGTTCTACCTTTGATTCAAAAAAAAATTTAAAAAATAAAAATTTGAAAGGGAAAAATCGAAATTTTTATTTACATGGAACAAAATTGCAAATGAAAAATGATTTGGGACCTATTTAGCAAAATAAAACAGTTTAAGGTTTGATTTCACAAATTTTAGATAAATAAGCTAATTGCTTCAGATCGACGAGATTTTTGCATTAAATTTTCAATTTTTCATATAACTTTATTGCTTCGTATCAAATATAAACTAATGAATATTTCGTACCAATATAAACAACATTTAATTCGAAATGCAAAATATATACTGTGACTTAACCATTAAAAAACAAAACTATTATCACCCAAAATTTTTACTTCAAAATAATCATTTAGTAGTGTATAATATTTACTTCAAAATAACTAGAATACGAGGAGAATTGCAAACCCACAATTGATGAGCTCGCTGACGAATTGCGAGATGAGGAGGCCGACGACGAAAAACATGCCCTGGAGCTCGTGGTGGAAGAGGAAGTGGGAGAAGAATCCGCCAAAGCTGATGAACATGGGGATGAGGTAGATCCAGGCGAGGAAATGACCGAGCTGATCGTCGCGTTGGTAGCGGACGTGAGTTATGGTTACGACCTTCAATGGCAGGTGGTGGTGTTGGGCATTCGTCATGGCAGTTCTATGCAGAGAATGAGAATACGAGACTAACCTTGTTTGCAGTAGTTTTTTGGCTTATTATAGTATTTGCAAATAAAACTAATATTTTATGTAAATTACGAACTGATACATATTTTTCTCGTATTCTATTATTCATGACAAATTACGAATTAAATGTTATTTACAACATATTATTCATCGTAAATTACGAACTGATACATATTTTCCTCGTATTCATGTTATTTTGAAGTAAATATTATGCTCTAAATGATTATTTTGAAGTAAAAATTTTGGGTGATAATAACTTTATTTTTTAATGGTTAATTCACAGTATATATTTTGCATTTCGAATTAAATGTTGTTTATTTTGGTACGAAGTCTTCGTTATCTTATATTTGATACGAAGCAATAAAGTTATATGAAAAATCGAAAATTTAATGCAAAATCTCGTCGATACGAAGCAATTAACTTATTTGTCTAAATTTGTGAAATCAGTCCTTAAACTGTTTTATTTTGCTAAATAGGTCTCAAATCATTCTTCATTTGCAATTTTGGTCCATGTAAATTAAAATTCCGATTTTGCCCTTTCAATTTTTTATTTTTAAAAAAAAATTGAATTAACGATTAAATTGACGGAAAATTTAACGGTAGGACTAAAATCGCAAAAACAAGGAGTTGAAAGTTAAAAAAAAAAGGTTTGAGGACAAAATTCGCAAAAACGTGAAGTTTGAGGACTATTTTTGTCAATTTACCTATATATAAATATGAAGTGGGCAGAGTTTTTATGTTGACTAGTAGGAGTCATGCTAAAGAAAAAGGCAATGAGCCCCTAAAGCAAAGAATCAAGAATTCACGTTTAGAAAGCCAATGTCTGATGAGGCTCAGCTTTCTCTCAAAGTTTGTTGCATTCAATTGGGAAAGAATCATCTTTGCTGGTGGCCTCAATTGCTGCACTTTGGTCCTGTTTTTCTTGCCTTTGGTGGGAAAAAAGTGTGAAAATTTCAAAAAAAGAAAAAAGAGATTGCAATAAAGGAACTATTAATCATAAAGAAAATTATACATATATAAGTTTATACACAACTTTCTTTAGTAGTATAGTATTTGAACAATGCCAACATTCAAATCTTCGCCTTCTTCTTATTGTAGTTTTTTATGAGTCATGGAGAAGAAGGGTCGATTTTGAACCAATTACGAGATTGAAACATGAGTTATCATCCTCAAGTTTGGGGGCAAGTGACTCAAATTGACGTTGACTATCATGTTCCTTAATCCTTAGGAGGATAAGATTAAAGATTCTGTCTACTTGGTCAAGATTAGTTGCTAATCATTTGTTTATTGTGTGGATTAATGACCCAACTAATATTTTCTTTGTCAAAACAATAATAGTGGCTTAATGGAGTTGGTTCATAATCAATCATTTATCACATTATTTTTTATTATTATTCAAATGATGGGTATATAGTCCAAGATATGGTATATATAAAATAATATAAAATAGATTCAATGTGTTAGTATTTTAAATAATATAATATTATACTAATGAATAAAGGACAAATGATACACTATTAAGGTTCCGTTTGGGAAAACAATTTAAATAAGTTCTTATAGAAAAATGACTTTTATTATATAAGGAATTATGACAAAAGCTCTTAAATTTAATAAGTTGTTTGCGTTTGGATGCACATATTAATAATAATTTATACAATATAAAAAAGTAAAAACTCTAGTGTGAAAACTCGTAGTGTTATAATTCGATGGTGAATCTCTGCATTAGCTCCTTATAAGTTATCTATAAGTTATAAATATTAACTTATAAAATAAGTCAAAAGTAATTTATAGAGTATAATAAGTTATTTCGATAATCTTTTCCAAACGCACGCAAAATTACTTATTATTAAGAATAAGTTGAGTCATTTTTAAACTCTTCCAAACGAGGCCTAAATTATTTAAAATTGGGATGCCTATAACTAGGGTGTAACGATCCGTTTTGGATCGGTTTCCAATGCTTTTTAGGAACCGACCGAATGTATAGAAGTTGTGTAATTTGGTTCGATTCAAAATGTATTTTTGTGTTAGATCCAAACTGCCTATAAATGATTCAGTTTGGTTGGGTTCAACTGTTTCATTTTATTTTTTTATATATTTTTAAATCCTAAATGAAGAACTTGACCAAACTTAAACTAAAACAAAAGAGTTAGTATTCTTGTGTGATAATTAAAAAGTAGTGTATGAGATGATGCTTAATTCAGGCGTGAGAACTCATAATTATATGGTTGCTACTTGTTTCTTTTGGATTATGGTAAATCTTGGCTCAAATCTTGTCACAAGATATCGTCCTTCATCTAAATCCTAGAATATTCTCATGTAAGTAACTAAAATAGGAAATAAAAAGTAAAATAGTAGACTTTCCTTTCGGTTGAGTTTGAACCGTTCATGAATCTTAAGAATCGTGAATCGAACCGATTGCAAACGATTGCTAAAATAATAAAACGTACCAAACCACGACATACATTTCGGTTTGATCCCGTTGGTTTCACAGTTAAAAACTAAATCGCTTACAACCCGTCTTTGACATTATGATATTTTGAATTTTAGAAAGATGCTATATTTGTAGTCACCCTCTTAGTCTAACGCTTAATTTTTATTACGAAGGATGATTTCATTACTACATGGTCAACAGAGCACATTATTGGTATGTCTATTTAGGTATGGCCCCTGCTAATGATGGATGTTTATTTGCTTTATAAGAAAATCTTTATATAAATATCCAACTAGCATTTTCCAACATAAAATAAAGAAATCACAAATGGTAAGTTTGGTTAAATGAAATTCTCTGGAATTTATTCGCAAGAATTTAAGTTTCTCACCAACTGGATTTGAAGACATGATTGAACATTAGAGCAAGGTTTAAGGTATCTGAACCCATAGTTAGTCATATTTAGAATTATACTTTCCATAAATAGGGAAGAATCTTAGGGTCAGATAGATCTAGGCCTATAAGCAATTTTGACAAATGAATGCTAGTAATAATTGTATACAAGTAATTTAATTGAGGTCGTGGGTCAAAAGGCAAGGAAATGGTGGAAATCCAAGTCATGGTCCAATGCTTTTGTCCCTTGCTGTCTTGTGATGCATCATCATTCCCACTCATTGCCCCCCTAACCCTAGTAGCTAAACTTTAACGTTATTTGACTTTAAAATAATGTAATAGAAATGACATGAAATGTGCAAAGTTATCCGTAATATTTGATTTTAGAGTAATAATCAAAATGACATGAAATATGTTTAGTTAGCCGATCTGCTATAATAAACCTTGATAAATTTAGCGACTTAGGGCGTGTTTTATACATGGGTACACCACCTCTCCGCTAGAATATCAGATTTCAAACTCTTTTTTGTATAATAAAATATCTTTAACATTTATTATACTCTAAAAAATAAAAAAAGAATATCATACTTAGTTAAACTAAGAAATTATTTACATATTTTTGTATCTTGTAAGAAAATAAATCTTATTATCATTTAAAAAATATTACTCCATAATTATAAGAATTTTTTTTATAAGAAGTAAATTTTTAGTTTATTTTGAAAAAAATATAACACAATTAGAAATAGTTTTTATTTTCAAAATATAAAATATTTAGCAATTAACTGTTCATTCTTTTAATATTTGTAGTCGAATAAGAATATATATATAAATATATATATATATATATATATTTAAAAATATTTACTAAATTAAATTAATGTCTCGTATCATTACCAATCAAAGTATTAAAATATTCACATGATAGTGATGAGTTTTGTTTCTATGAAAAAATTTCCATCCCATTTCGCATAAATATAGCAGTGCAAGCTTAGCTTTTTATTTATTTTATTTTTTTGACAAGACTTCCTTCAAGAACTTAGCATGTAAAGACATCTTCTTCAAAGCATCCATTGTTTGGTGATGTTTTATAGATAAGATTTTAATGATTATAAATTTTTGGCAAATTGGCAAATTTGGTCCCCAATGTTTGCCACTTTAGATGAATTGGTTCATAATCTTTTTTTTAGTTTATTGGTCCACAATGTTTACTAATTTGGATAAATTGGTCCTTCTGTCAAATTTTAAGTTAATTAAGTGTTAATTATAAGGGTATTTATGGAATAAAAGTTTTAGGGACCAATTCATCCAATTTTTAAATAAAACTTTAATTTTTTTTAATTTTTTTTTAAATTATGATTTTTTTTCGGAAAAAAATTAATTTTTCAAATAATTTTTTATTTTAAAAATTATTTTTTTCAACTAATTTTTTTTCTTTTTTTTTTCAAATAATTTTTTTGGTAAACGAAAAAAAAATTAATTAATAATAATTTTAGGGACCAATTCATCTAAATAATTTTTTGAATTAACTTTTTTTCAAATTTTTTTTGTTTAAATAAAAATTAAGTAAATTTAGATTAACTAATAATTTTGCATTTCACGGTGAAGGAGGGGAGCGGATCAACACAACGGTTGGGGAATGTGTTATGTTCTTCGAGGAAAAGAAGCATGGACGATTAGGAGGTGGGAGGCCATAACCGGACGACTAGGAGCGGCCGTCCAAATTGCTCCTCTCCTCGAAGAACATAACACATTCCTCAACCGTTGTGTTGACCCGCTCCCCTCCTTCACCGTGAAATGCAAAATTATTAGTTAATCTAAATTTACTTAATTTTTATTTAAATAAAAAAAATGAAAAAAAGTTAATTCAAAAAATTATTTAGATGAATTGGTCCCTAAAATTATTATTAATTAATTTTTTTTCGTTTACCAAAAAAATTATTTGAAAAAAAAAAAAAAAATTAGTTGAAAAAAAGTAATTTTTAAAATAAAAAATTATTTGAAAAATTAATTTTTTTCCGAAAAAAATTATAATTTAAAAAAAAATTTAAAAAAAATTAAAGTTTTATTTAAAAATTGGATGAATTGGTCCATGAAACTTTTATTCCATAAATACCCCTATAATTAACACTTAATTAACTTAAAATTTGACAGAAGGACCAATTTATCCAAATTAGCAAACATTGGGGACCAATAAACTAAAAAAAAGATTAGGGACCAATTCATCCAAAGTGGCAAACATTGGGGACCAAATTTGCCAATTTGCCTAAAATTTTAGATGATGATGAATTAGTTTGTTAATAGATTGAACGGGATCAGTCAAGCTTACTTTTTTTTTTTTTTTGATTTGAGGAACCCGTCACCGCTACCTTCTGCGCTCCGGGTAAACCTCAACTCCTTGTGCGATAGCCTCGCAAACCACACATGAGATTAAACCACCCTCGGTGACAGCTCACACAGAATGGCTTCAGTGAGGATTGAACCCATGACCTGTCGGTCCCGGGAAACCTCACCTCAACCACTATGCCATCCCCTCTACGTAGCGGGACATCAGTCAAGCTTACTTATTTGGAAGCTTGCTAGTCTAAGTTAAATCTTTTAGGATTGTTGCTTTGGACTCAATAAACAAGATTCACTAGCCCTAGAGTGGCTTCTTGAAGAATCAGTAAGGTCACCAACAATTTAGTATCGGACCCTAACTGGACGCAACACAGTGAAGTTAGTAAAACAATCTTTCATCAAGTAAAGGGAATAGTACGGAGTTTACATCCGAGGAATCTGCTCAATATCAATCACGAAGTCAGATCAAGGATCAACTACAATATCAACCTCAACCAATCAGAAGCAACCAACATTGTAATTGTCCTAACATAAAGTTGTGTTGGGTGATGATTTATAATACTCCCCTTCGTCTCACAATTGTTGCTCCACTTTTCTTTTCGGGCTATCCTACAGTTGTTGATCTATTTCTAAAAATAGTAAATTATTAAAAACACTTTATTTTATGGCTCCACATCTTTACATACAATCAGTAACTCTCCTAAAAAATCCTGCCGAAAAGTTTTAGAGCAATAATTATGGGACGGAAGGAGTATAAGATTTGAAATCCTAAAACCCCTAATTAAATGATAAACCAATTTATTGTTACAGATGTATAGCTTAGATAAGCTCTGCATGTTAGAAGTTCAGTAGGCTCTATAGCTTCTTCAATAGTTGATGAACAAATTATAATTCTCTCAAGTGCACGAATCGGTGTAATGCCTAATCTAGCAACTCCCGATGTCGATCTCACAAGGACGCGGCTGGGTTCTAATTACCATAATTATTTCACTACCTATTTGGTCCTAAACTGGGTTTGATTTATTCTAAACTACGAAAGTAAAATAGCAAGAAAGTAAAAGAGCAAGTAAAAAGCAAAGCAAAGTGGGTTAATGGGTGTGGTTTCAAGTTTGATGAAGAGTACGGAGGTTTAACAATCACTATGTCTAAGATGATTGATTCATTCACATTCTCTAGCTAGCATTTATGAATTTATTTTGTTGGTTCATCCACTAAGGTTCTAGGGATTCCGTATGATGGCGGGAGATGTCTAACTTATAATCCTAAGGGTCAATCAAGTGATCATATCATGATTAAATGATAAAACCAATTTATTGTTACAGATGTATAGCTTAGATGAGCTCTGCATGTCGCAAGTGCACGAATCGGTGTAATGCCTAATCTAGCAACTCCCGATGTCGATCTCACAAGGACGCGGCTGGGTTCTAATTACCATAATTATTTCACTACCTATTTGGTCCTAAACTGGGTTTGATTTATTCTAAACTACGAAAGTAAAATAGCAAGAAAGTAAAAGAGCAAGAAAAAAGCAAAGCAAAGTGGGTTAATGGGTGTGGTTTCAAGTTTGATGAAGAGTACGGAGGTTTAACAATCACTATGTCTAAGATGATTGATTCATTCACATTCTCTAGCTAGCATTTATGAATTTATTTTTTTGGTTCATCCACTAAGGTTCTAGGGATTCCGTATGATGGCGGGAGATGTCTAACTTATAATCCTAAGGGTCAATCAAGTGATCATATCATGAACCTAAGGATCGTATCAAGCTCAAGGATTTAAGGAACCATCTAAACTATCTCAAACCAATGGTGACAATCTAGACACTTAATTGCAGATCTAAATAAATAATCGGGTATGATCTGCCGTATTACCTATTACCTATATTCTCTATAATTATCTAAGATGATGGCCAGTCATTGATATGCATATGTGAAGAAAGTGATACATTTCCTCAAAGAAGTGATACAAATGATCAAAACAACGAAGACATTTATTCATGTTAAACGGATAAGTATTGATACATGTATTCAATTTAATTGATACATTTATCAATATTAATTGATACATAAGTATTGATGATATATTTGTTATACAAGTGATATTTTTATTCCAATTATTGATATTTTCTCAGATCAAGTAGTATTGCATGTAAAATGATACTTTTATTAAAAATAATAATACTTGTATTCATAATAAGTGATACTTTTATCCATAGCAAGTGATACTTTGATTCATAACAAGTGATATTTTTATTAATAACAAGTGATATTTTTATTAATAACAAGTGATATTTTTATTCAGAACAATTGATACCTTTTTCATGCAAATTGATACTTTTAATAAAATCAACGATACTTTTATTCATAATAAGTGATATTTTTATTCATATGAAGTGATACTTTGATTTATGATAAGTGATACATTGGTTAATAAGAAGTGATCCTTTAAATAAAATTAAATTTATTATTTTTTGTGTCATATTGTAATTTGAGAATAAAAAAAATTAATTTTTGATGATAAAATTAAAAAAAAACATAAAATTCGTTGCTAGGTCTCGAACCTGGGTCGCATGGGTGAGACGTTAAAAAAAATTAAATTTATTATTTTTGTGTCATATTGTAATTTGAGAATAAAAAAATTAATTTTTGATGACAAAATAAATAAAAACATAAAAATCGTTGCTAGGTCTCGAACCCGGGTCGCATGGATGCGACTTTAAAAAAATTAAATTTATTATTTTTTGTGTCATATTGTAATTTGAGAATAAAAAAATTAATTTTTGATGACAAAATAAATAAATATAAAATTCGTTGCTAGGTCTCAAACCCAAGTTGCATGGGTGAGAGCCTAGCAACTGACCAACTGCACTATAGGAGCAATACTAAAAAGTTTTACATAACATATATATTTACCTTGGTGCAGCCGGTTGCAGGTGCAATCGGTTGCACTAAAGTTTTTGCGTTTATATTATACTAAAATATAAGCTCTTATGCACGTACTTGAGAGAGTTGGTATAAGCCCTTCACAAATTATTTTTAACTTATTTACGTAATTAGGTAATAATAATTTATCAAAGTTTATACGTAAATTCTCTCATTGAATCCTAACTTCTTCCATTTATCATATTATATTTTTTATTATTTTTATTTTATATATATAGCGTTTTCCAAATTCCCAAAATGTTAGCGTTCTGAAGGAACACAATCATTTTTAATCTTGTATGTTGCACTAGGGTTTATCCTTCTCCTACAGGATACATAGTCACCAAGTACTAGTATAATCACGAAATACAAGTATTGTAAGTGCATTTCGTAAGTATTACAGGTGCAGTCCATAACAAATATGAGTGCAGTTTGCAAGTAATATAAGTGCAATTTGTAATACTTACAAGTTGCACTTATAATACTTGCGAACTACATTTATATTTATTACAAACTGCACTTATAATACAAACTACTTGTATTTGGTGATTATATTAATACTTGGTGATTATACTATACCCCGTAGGAGAAGGATAAAGCCTAAGGACGCATACTCGCATTAAAAATGTTCTAGTTCCTTCGGAGCATTCACATTTTGGGGGTTTGGAAAACGCTAGTGTTCCTCCGAATGCTAGCATTTCCAAACCACTAGGATTGCTTGTAAACTGCACTTATATTTGTTATAAACTGCACTTATAATACTTACGAACTGCACTTATATTAATTACGAACTGCACTTACAAAACCTTGTTCATTCTATGTTTATAATCATATCTTAAATCATCAAAACAATAGAAGTGAACAAACCATCATTTAATATGAAGATTAACGAAATCTCTTTCGAATTAAGGAAGAGAAATCTACATAGCGCTTACTAAATTTATATAGAAATATCAGTGTAAATGAAGATACGATTGTGGATATAATTATTTAGAATAGATTATGAATATCTTTATTTAAATGCAAATTACTTAATTAGACTTTAAGTACAGTAGCAATATATTGTAACATCAATTTGGTAATTTAAATTTAAAAAAAAAATTGACCATCCAATCCATAAAATCAAAGGCATAAATTTATTCGCACGTTCACACACTAACATTTTGTTCACATTTGACATATTCTCCTTGTCCATCCAAACAAAATAATTTATTTAATTGTGCCACAAACATTTATTTAAACGGTTCGTCCAAATATGATCATACTAGATTTGACGGACCGACAGTCTATGGATTTCAATTTGATGGTCCGACCTGGCCCGGCCCATCACCAACGAAAAGTACAGGTGTGTAGGACTACGAAAAATCAACGTTTTTAATTAGGATTCATAAAAACAGTCTTAATAATGTCAGAAATTATTGTTAATAAAATAAATCTCTTAAATGAAAAATAAATAAAAGTTAAACTAACTTAATTTTTTTACATCTCTTCTTCCTCTTTGACGAAGTCTTACCATTTATCAACAGTCCATCGCTCCAAAAACAAACTCGATTTTCCTATCAATTCACAGGAGGGGAGAGAAAGAGAGCCGAGATGAAACATATTTTCAAGAAACTTCATCATCACCCAAATCGTTCGAACGAGACTCCTCAACAGCCACCGCCGCCTCAGTCTCCGTCCTGTTCCGATAATCGGACCGCTTCCTCTTCTCCCGCCGCGCCTTCGACCACAGCTACCGCCAGCACCACCGCCGTATCCGCTACTCATAATGGTAGTAGTACTACCAGCGAGGGTAATAATAGCCTGCAGCACCATCCGCAGCAGGATTATTACGCCTCCGAGGAGGAGTACCAGGTTCAATTGGCTTTAGCTCTGAGCGTGTCGTCGTCCGGTCAGGATTCTGTTCAAATTGACCCGGAAAAAGGCCCGATCCGCAGTATGGATAGCGGTGAAGCCGCTGCCGATTTGTTGTCTCGCCGCTACTGGGTCAGTTCTATTTTCTTCTTGTTGACCCAAATTAGTTGATATATATAGAAGATAGTTCGGAAGCAGAAAACTTTTAAAACTTCGAATTTGTTCAGTCATCATACGAATTCAATTAACTAATTCACCGGTTTTTTGCATTCAGTTGGGGCATATTTTCCCAATTCAAAGTTCGTTGTTCTATATTTCTTAAACTTCTCTGGGTGTATATACACGAGTTAGTTTTAGTATATACTGTTTAAGGTGGTTCTTCTGATTTGTCTTTTCTTATGATTAAGCGGTTTCAGATTAGGATTGAAGTGTATGGTAGGCTACTTAGTTTCTAAATTGGCTTACACCTAATTGAAGCATGTGAAATAGAATATGTGATAAGTTGGAAATTTTCAGTACTATGTATATGGGAAATTGTATTGTAGCCTAGGGTGTTTTGATATGTCAAACTATTGCATGCGTCTTGTGTTCTCATTTGTATGTTTCATCATGAGAATTTTCTTGATTAGATTATCTACTCACTAGCACATTCTCTATGTGAAACATTTTGCTGGTGCATGGAACTAGTATTATGACCTGTACCTTGCACCTGCAACATTAAAACAGATAGTTTGTGAGAGAATTTATGAGTTTTTTCTTGATTGCTGTAGTTTCTAAAGCAATGTTTTTCAGCCTCAATCTGGAGACCACACCACAGACGTTTAATTTCCTTATTCTATAGCTGTTCTATCATACTTTACTCTTGAATTTTTTATTGCTGCTGAAATGATTCTTAAATGAGAAAAAACTGCAGTTCAGTTATGTAATGAGGATCTTTTTTTGTTCATCTCATTTTCAGAATTTTGGTGTCCTTGATTTTGAGGAGAGAGTGGTGGATGGTTTCTATGATGTATATAATCTATCTTCAAATCCAGCATCTCGAGGGAACATGCCTTCTCTTGCAGATCTTGAAAGTGATGTTGGGGCCTCTGATTATGAGGTTGTCATAGTAAACAGAAAAATAGATCCTGCTTTGGAGGAGTTGATGCAGATAGCACACTGCATTGTATTAGACTGCCCTACATCTAAAATCACTCTGCTCATACAAAGACTAGCTGAACTTGTTATAGAGCACCTAGGCGGCCCTGTACGTGATGCAAATACCATTTTGGCAAAATGGATTGAAAGAAGTATGGAGTTGAGAACATCTCTCCACACCACTGTGCTGCCTATTGGATCCTTAAGAATTGGCCTTTCACGTCACCGAGCATTGCTTTTCAAGGCAAGATGAAGTTTTTAAATACTATTTTGCTTGTTTATTTTCTGTTCTGTGCCATTGGCAGGTATACTGCCCAGAAGTACATAAGTGACATGTGGTGTATATGTATGCATTGCATGGATGTATAAGTATCATGATTCATGACCAACGTGTAGCATTTAGCATAAGGGCTTTCCTTTCATCCAGCGTTTCACTGGGTTTATTTCTTCAATGACATAACTATGGGCAGATTTTTTTTTCCCTCTCAAATAATTGGTTTTTTTCGTTTAGGAAGACATGTATAGGCTATACTCAACACTAGAGAAGTCCTCAAGGTCCTTATTATGCTCTTAAATCCCTTGATATCAAACTATGCTGCATTTGAGCTGTTCAATTGTTTTTTTGTTTTTTTTGGTGCAGGCATTAGCTGATAGTGTTGGAATACCTTGCAGATTAGTGAAGGGTAGTCATTACACTGGTGTTGATGATGATGCTGTTAACATTATAAAGCTACATGATGATAGGTAATTGAAAGATTTAAACTATGATCGTAGTTGCTATACGGCATTGCTTGAAGTAATTCATTTTGTCGGATGCAGTGAGTGCTTGGTTGATCTCATGGGAGCTCCTGGCACGCTAATCCCCGCTGATGCTCTTAGTGGATGGGATACTCCTTTGAAGTCATACAGTACACAGCCAAATAGGCTTCCCAGTCCGGAGGCCAGATTTTCCTCTGCTCAGCCCAGTCATACTTCTTTGGGTGGATATAATTTGTCTTTGGGTGCTACATGTTGGAAGCCAGAAGCAATTCAATCAGATGCTAGTACTAATGATGGAGTAGGGACTTCTGGACTACATGACAACACACCTTCTGCTATTCAGGCGGGTCATAGCGTGGCACAGGGAATTGGAAGTTCATTATACAAAGGAGGCCGTGGGCCCAATTTAGCAGGAGATGCTGTCAGGATAAATGTAAATGTTGTTCCATACAGCCCAAAAACTGCTGAAGACCCGAAAAATCTTTTGCTGATCTTAATCCCTTCCAGATAAAAGGATCTGGAAAAACTGTGGTACAAAATGATCTTTCGAATGAAGCTGGGAAAATGCTTTTCTCAAAGAATAGCATCATCAGTGGCCGCCCTCCTTCACCTTTGATGTGGAAAAATCGTCATGCGTGGAACGAGGTTGCTAAGGAAAATGAATCTGGTTTTTTGGAAGGGTCATCTGTGAAGAATAATCAAGGATCTAAAAAAGGAAATGCACCCTCAGTGGTTTCCTGGAGTTCAGAGCCACCAGCCAAAGCCTCTAAATTCTCTCAAAAACCCTTGAATGGTTCTGCAGATAAACACGATGGTACACTTAATAACAACTTCAAGATATCTGGTGAAAGTGGACCAAGTCCATTGCCTTTCGAGAAAGATTTGAGGATGAATAATAGTGAAACATATCTCAGAGAGGACAAGGATATTGTTAAGAAGGAAGAACCTAAACGAGGAGACAATGGGAATGACATCACCGGGTTGCATGATAATAAGAGAAATGTTGAAGACATATTAAGTGTGGGAAATACGAAAATGGTGCAAAGTGAACGTGCTGGCAGTTCACTCCGTTCCAGTGCTAACTATGTTGATACAGAGATTGATGATGTTGGTGATTGTGAAATCGTCTGGGAAGATCTTGTCCTTGGTGAAAGGATTGGATTGGGTAATACAGTCACTGACTTTCTTTATTGCTTTTCTGTTGAAATTTCCCTTCTGTCGTGTCTGTGGATCTTTGTTTATGCTCTTGATCTGACCTCGGTCGCACTTCCTCTAAAATACTTGAAATACTGCATCTTGTGCCCTGTTTGTTTCTTTTAAGTTTTGTAGGTGTCCATAGTTTCTCTCTCTTATATATGAAATTATTTTTTTTATCACTGTACTACCTTTTCAGGTTCCTATGGAGAGGTCTATCATGCTGATTGGAATGGCACTGTAAGTTGTCTATGTCCTTTTAAGATTTTCCAATTGATCGGGACATACACTGCGTCATATCCCCATTAAGATGTAACATGAACCAAACAGGGTTTTTGATGGCTGTATCAAATGCTGTTACCTTAAATTCTTGATTAATAGACCTTGCTTGATTTAAATTGTTGAGACCTGACTACTCATTGTAAATATGTGGCCCCTGTTTAGATAATTGAAAAGCATTACATTCCACTGTTTTGTGAAACCTCATTTGGACATTTAATTTTATAGATCTTGCTTGTAGTATGAGTATGCAGGGGAGCATGCATTCCTTTTGATACTTTAAACCCCCTTTAACACTGGGTTGTTTGGTCTATAGGAAGTTGCTGTAAAGAAGTTTCTTGACCAAGATTTCTCAGGTGCCGCATTGGATGAGTTCAAGAGAGAAGTAAGAACCTGTTTTCATTAATTTACCAGTTATTTTGTCGAGTATTGCATCAATTTTCTCAATGGATTTAAGCATATCTTCCACTGAAGGCTGACCACTGTTTTTTTGACATATTTGGTAAATGAACATGTGGAAGAAAACCTTGAAGTTGTCTTGCTGTAGGCTATAGAAATTTCAACATTATGATCAGGAATTGGTTATGTTACCGACTCAACTTCCTGTTGCTTTGCCCTCTAAGTTTCGGCTTAGAATCAATTTCCTGCTTAGGATCAGTTAATGTGCTTTCGTGATATATTACTTATTTTTTCCTCAAAATGATTAATTAATATTTCTTATTTCAGGTGCGGATAATGCGTAGGTTACGCCATCCAAACATCGTTCTTTTTATGGGGGCAGTAACACGCCCACCTAACCTTTCTATTATCACTGAATTTCTGCCTCGGTGTGTTGCTCCACAATTGTATCTCTCTTACTTTAATATTTAATGTCTAGTTACTATAGAATGTTTTACCAGCTGGGATAACCTATCCATGATATCTCAATGTCTAAAAGCAGTCTGTCTCAATAGAAAAATGCTTATTTACCTAATTCTGTATGTAATTTATGCTTTAAATATAATCTTATACCTAATTTTGCATGAGCCTCAATCTTTCCTTTGTCGTTCTCTATTTTCCAGAGGAAGCTTGTACCGGATCATTCATCGGCCTCATTGTCAAATTAATGAAAAGAGGAGAATTAAAATGGCTTTGGATGTGGTATGGATGTTGGAATTGGATATGTTTCTGACATTATTTACCTATTTTTTGTTTAAATACAATTCTTTGGTTTTATTGTAGGCTAAAGGCATGAACTGCTTACACACCAGCATACCAACAATTGTACACCGTGATTTAAAATCTCCAAATCTCTTGGTGGATAATAACTGGAATGTCAAGGTATACCATATCTTGGATTATATAGTCATCTACCTATCTGGTGCCTGAGTTAGCATTTTGCTTCAGTTTAAGGTCGTGCATTTAGCATTTCTATAGCTACTTGTTTTGTTCCAAACATAAATGCATGGTTAGATATTTAACAAAGAATCATTAAGGAATTATGTAAAGCAAAATCCATGTGCAGGTCCTCATCAGTTATTTATCAAAATGTGATGCAGGTGGGTGATTTTGGATTGTCACGCTTGAAGCACAATACCTTTTTGTCTTCCAAGTCCACTGCAGGAACGGTGAGCTTCTTATTATTGTTTGCTTTCACTTTTGGATCTTGTGGATTCGTTGTTCATCATCTGACGTTATATGTTTATTGATTTTTTGTGGGTAGCCCGAGTGGATGGCTCCAGAAGTTCTTCGAAATGAACCTTCTAATGAAAAGTAAGTGCAGCATTTACCTTTCTCCTTTTGCAATCATGTTCAATAAAGTATAGCCCTATTGCTTCATATATGTAATTTGATGTTTAAAAACGGAGTAGTTTGATAAAGTCACAATATGCAAACTTTGTTTAAGCTTTGGTTTTACTTTAGCTTGGAAGCAAAGTCTTGAATTATGTTATGAACTTAACAGGTGCGACGTATATAGCTTCGGTGTTATTCTATGGGAACTTGCAACACTCAAATTGCCTTGGAGTGGAATGAACCCTATGCAAGTTGTGGGTGCAGTAGGTTTCCAAAACCGCCGTCTTGATATCCCAAAAGAGGTCGACCCTCTCGTTGCAAGGATAATATGGGAATGTTGGCAGATGTATGTTCTAAAATACTTGAAATGTTTATTTCTTAAATCTTAATCCCATGAGATGAACTAATTGCTACATGACCTTTTATGACAGGGATCCAAATCTACGACCTTCGTTTGCACAGCTCTGCGTGGCACTAAAGCCTTTGCAGCGGCTCGTTGTTTCTTCACACGT
The DNA here is from genome assembly GCA_028984105.1 of Lavandula angustifolia. NCBI lineage: Eukaryota > Viridiplantae > Streptophyta > Magnoliopsida > Lamiales > Lamiaceae > Lavandula > Lavandula angustifolia. The sequence continues at coordinate 25,122,770 of CM054813.1, forward strand.
GGAGCAACCAGCTGCATCTTTGCCACAAGAGATCCCTGTAAATTCTACGCCTTGAGACTTGTTTCATTTCTGCAAGTGTGAATACTATAGCATAGCATATGGTTTTCCCTATTGAAGTTGATGGGATTTTGTTAGTGTAAATTCTGCAGAGATGCTATAAAATGAAATATAAAGAAAGAATCCCAAGTGAAAAATCATTTTTTAATCTGTGCAAAGTAGAATAGATACAATCACTTAGTTGATATACAGAAACATATACACAAAACTTTAAAAATGAAAGAAAACAAGCTAATGAGCCCTATGAAGAATGGAAAACCAAGATGTTAGCATTGTTTTGATGAGTTTATTCTGTGTTGAAAGACAACAGAATGTCAGCATACGTATATGGTTGAAATTAAAGCAAGTGACGAAACTTGAAGTGTTGTTTAGGTTGATTTGAGACTGCTCTGAGTAGCATTAGTCTGGTTGAGCCTCGCCGCTGCTGCCACGGAGGCCGCCACGCCGCCCGGCCGGGTGCACAGGTACGGATCGTTCCTCAGCTCCGCTCCGATTACGCCCTCCGCGTCCCGACGTGTCACCGCCTTGTCCGACGGTAGCTTAGAACTTGCATCCTGAAGTTAAAAATCAAACTTTAAAGTTCTTCTACGTTTTTTTTAAATTTTATTTACAACGTATTAAATTACAAGAGTATATACAGACCGAAAGAATTTCTCCGAGCTTAGTCTTCTCCTCGTCTTTGGGCAATCTCGCGTTGCGAGTCGCCGCAGATTGAGCGGCGGCGGCAACTCCACCCGGCACTATGTTGGTGCGGCCGGTCGCTCTGACCTCCGCCGCCTGTATGGCGGCAGCGTCGCTATAGTCGACGGGTCGGTTGCCCGCTGTCAGAGCGGTAGCTTCTAGGGCTTCGCCGATTGTGATTTCCCGTCTTTCCTCTTGACGTGATCCTAGCGGGCTTGATTCGATCTCCTTAATCCCCTTGAACAAATTAAATCGAAAATCATCTTGATTTCATCTTCTATTCCAACACATTGAAGATAAGGTATCATTGGGAAATACCTGGACACCGACGGGTTCAGTCTGGCTAGCGACGACATTAGTGTGAGAATGGGACGAGGGTGAGTTGGTACGAGAACAGGATTTGGTATGAGAAATGGCCGAGGGTGAGTGTTCGACGTCATCAAATTCCTTGATTATTTCTTGAACATGCTTGATCGGTTGTTGTTGGGTCATGATTTCAGCTTTGGTTTTTGGTAGATAAAATTTTCAAGAAAGATAGATGTATTTGTGATTGTATATACGTATATACAAATTGCATGTATGCATGTAGAAGTTGGTTAAATTGGGTGTTCGTTTGAGGTGGAAAAGTGCCAACCATCTGAATTTGTTATGAATAGCCATTTTAGTTGTTATTGGTGGAAAATGAAGGAGTGAGTTTAGGGCCCAAAAAATCTGGAAATTAATAATATTTGAACTTGGTCTTTTAATTTCTAATATTGACTACTAAGTTCAATAATAAGTATAGGGAAGAGGAATTAAAATGAAAATTTAAAGACAATCATAAGTCATCACTAAATTGAGTTGTGGTTTGTGTGTGTGACCAGAGAACAATATCTGACAGCATTAAATTTTGTATGTATTAATATATTACATGTGCCTAAAATGATTGAATCTAGAATTATTTTTTTTTTGAACGGTTTAAAATAGTACGGGGAACATTAAATGAAAAGGCATTCCTTTTTGGATGTATAATAAATTTCAGAATGAATAATATATACTCATTCCGTTCCGCTATTTCTGTCCTACTTACCTTATCGGGCTGTTCCGGTATTTCTGTCCCCTTTCCAAAAAAGGAAATAATTAACAATCTAAACATGGCCCACTTTTAATTTAATATCACACCCACCTAATTTTATTCTACCTAACCCACCGATCCTATTCTTCTCTACCTAACCCACCCAACATCAAAATATCTCTCTCCATACCTCTCCTCTCCCTCTCGCCTGTTCTTCGAACCCTAGATCTGCGCCGCCTCCATTCTCTAGCTGTGATGAATTCCCAAGATAAGCTCGAAACTTTGAGCAATCTACCTCCCCCTTGCCTCAAACAGCCATCAGAAGAAACAAATACTCTCGATCTTGGGTCAAAAATGGGTGAGAACGGGAATCTGAGTGCCGCCGTGTCCGACGCCTCCGTCGCGGACGAGCCCGAGTATGTTTGTCTCTGTCCGGAGCTCATGTTTTTTCCCTTTAAGATGCCCGCTTTTCATTTGCCGGACACGAAGGAAATGGAGGGGGAAGCCGATCGGGAAATGGCTAGGAGGCGGGCACTTCAGCCATGGTTGGATGAAATGATTCGCTTATGGCTTCCAGCCTACAAGCCAGACCGGTTAGATTTGCTCCTACTGGCTCGTTTTTCCTATTACGGTATACTATTTGTGCATGTATTGGCCCTCTTGCTATTGTGTTTGGGAGTGGTATGTGAATACGGGGGGTCTGAAATGATGATTACTATGCTCATTTGTTTGTTGAGATTAGCCTTGTCTGAAGACATTTGTTTGTTGAGATTAGCCTTTTCTGAAGGCATATGTTCTTGTTTGTTAAGCTTGCTGTCCTTGATTGCTGCTTCTTGAGATTAGCCTTGTCTGAAGGCATATGTTCTTGTTTGTTAAGTTTGCTGTCCTTGATTGCTGCTTGTTGAGATTAGCCTTGTCTGAAACTTGTTTGTTGAGTTAGGACCGAGGTCTTTCAGGGTTGATGCTCCTGCATATGCAACATTAATTTTGGTTTTGTATTCATTAACTTGAATACAAAATTTATAGATGCCTCTGCATATGGGATTCGCATCTTAGAGACCTAACTTGAGAAGTACACTTGAAAAGTACACTTGATCTTATATAACTGCATCTTACAAAAAATAACTGCATCTTACAAAATATCTATGCATCTTACTACTACATATACCAAAGTGTACAAAATATACTGCACAATCTGTTCTCTAGATCTTCAAGTTCATGCAAGCTACAATTTTCAAGCATATAAGCAATACATTCTTTCACCAAGGTTTCAGGCACTTCCAAGTCCAATGGAAGAGTTCCTGATCTAATTAAGCTATCCTTCTTCATGTGGGGAATTTTATAGGAATTTTGTCCCCTAACTTTCATCACTTCGATCATGCAGTTTTGTAAACTCAAGAAAACTTTATTTAGAGTAATCTGGGATAGTTTGCTCATAAGAAGCAATCACGCATTGACTAGTTGCTTGAGAGTTTATGCATGAAGATTGTATTTGAATACTACGAATAGATCCGAACCAACCTAAATCATTGACATTCATGTCTGGAGAGTTTGGAGGCTGATTTATTAACCTGATGTCAAATCCATCTTGACTTGCTACAATTCTGAACTCTGGGTCACTGTCCTTAAAATGGGGTCTAGCATTATCTTGTTGAATAAATATCGGTTGCTTGCATGTGTAGGCCATTTGGCTTTTATAGGTGGTACAATCCGACATTGTTTATGAAATATAGTGCATCAACTTAGAATCACAATTAATCAAAATAGAATCTAAATAATTCTTTTTCCATACCTGATTTATCAAGCATTCCTTGATAACTTGTTTTGTTATTGATTGTATGGGTTTCATCTCTAGTGTGCCTGCTGGCCTGTTCTTGGATTTTCTGATTGCTGGGGCTTTTTCTATGAAAGGGAAAATACCTATCTTCCCATCAAATTCCACATTTCCATTTGCATCAAAGATTGGCCGGCATACAACACACATAAACATGATTTTCGTGATGAACTTCTTGTTTTGACAATGTAAAATGTGGCTCTATTTCAGTAGGTGTAAGGTAATATCTATGAGCAGCTTTGGTCATGTAGAACCATTTTTCATCTATATGGATCGTGTTGTGCATGCTTTTAAATTTCAGAATATTTAGGACTCTATCAAATTCTAGGGCCTCAATAGAATACCTTAGCCTTAGCAGTCGGTTAGGAGAGTCGTTATTTGTGGCCTTATAGCACTACCGTGAGCTCCGATCGGCCCCGATTCACCCACCTCCATACTTGAGAAGGGTCATAGCTTAATACCAAATGCAAGCTTTCTAATAGTAGCCCTTTTTTGTAATTCCAAATTCTCAATCAACTCCAGATTTAGATGAACTATCTTTCTCCTTGGTGCTCCTGGTTTGTTGCTCTTTACACAGATTACTTGCCTATTTTTCTGTTGTTTTCTTGCAGCCGCCCATAGCCGATTCACTGTCCTTGGAGAGACGTCGTACGTGGATGCTACTTCACTTCTTTTGCCTTTGTCAATCTTCCCGTTCTTATTGTTCTGCAGAAGGAAATGCACGATTCCCATACGCTCGTCGTCAGTTAGATTTTTGCTCCTCTGCTCTCTCATTTTGTGGATTTTTATGTTTTGAACATGTATGAAAATTGAAGTTCTAGTAGTACTTGTTGGCTATTTATAAACATTTGTAATGCAGATTTGTCTTTGCAGATTTGTAATGGAGGGAAATTCGAATTACACTCTCCCCAAACTGTAATTGTATATGTAATTCTGATTTTGGAGGGAAATTTTGTGTACTTAAATGATGATTACACTCTCGGCTTCTGTGTACTTACAGGGAAATTTTGGAGGGAATTATGTAATGCAGATTTGTGCACTTGTTCTCGGCTGAGTCTTTGAAATAACTGCATCTTGAGTTCTCGGCTGAGTCTTTGCTCCTCTGTTTTTTTTTTTTTTGTTTCAGAATTTATATTTTATGAACTTTTTTAAAAGATTACATTATTTCTTAATAAACAAAATGTTTAAAAAAAAATAAAAAAAATTTAATGTATCTCAACCATGCTATAATAAATTTAGGTGGAATTAACACTCTCTCTCCTACATCTTCTTCTCAAAATTTGTGCACCCATCTTATAAGAATATAAATGAATATTTTAAGTTGTTAATCTATCTTCCCAACACAATTAAACTTCCTAAACAAAGTTTCTTAATCTCCGTGCCGAAGTCAACTGGGACATAAATAGCGGAACGGAGGGAGTATATTTTTAAAGAAAGGTTAAAAATTAGTATTCTCTCCGTCTCGCTTGACTTGTGTTTTCCTTTTTGGATTATCCTATTGGACTTGTCTTTTTTTTTTAATGTAAAACTATGTTGCACGGACACTCCGAAAAAACCCGCCGTACTATGTCGGACACGTGTCGGACACGGACACACCCGGACACGCGCCCAATACACGTCCGACACGGCAAAAATGAGTCCATAAATTAAAAAAAAATGAACACGTTTTCGGATACGGCGATTTGTGTGTCCAACACGGAACGAACACGTTTTTTGATGTAATCTCTTAGTAGACACGTTTTTTGTAGTTAGAAATTACTAATTAAATAAGTAAAGGGAGTGGGACACGTATTTAGTAATAACTAATAAGTAAATAAATATATAATTAAATATTACTTACCTTTTCTACCCCACGCCTAAATATTGAAATCAAATCAAATCAAATCCCTAAATCTCCTAATTCTACCTAGCGCAGCGGGAAGCGGATGAACCAGAAAAGTGAAAATTCTTTCTCAGTTTCTCTCTGCCTTGATTGTCAACGATTTGCTCAGGTTTGAGTTGATCATTTCAACATGAGTTTGATATTGAAAAACTTGATCATTTTTAAATTTATATATATTATATATATCAGTGTCCGTGTCGTGTCCTAAATTTTTCAAAAAATACCGTGTCCCGTGTCCCGTGTCTTGTGTCCGTGTCGTACCGTGTCCCGTGTCCGTGTCCGTGCAACCTAGATGTAAAATAATTAATACATAAATTTCGATTTTTTTATATGGTCTACATCTGTACATATAACTAACCGCTCATATTAATTTCAATATCGAAAAATCTTAATCTCAATATCGAAAAGAGACATGAGCTGAACGGAAGAAGTATTATTTATTAAAATTTGAGGGTGTGCGGCTACTCCCACATGTACTTTATGAAAACGTATATTTTTCAAACCATTAAGTTAATTCTCAATGTCAATAAATGTCTACCATTCTTATAATACTGTCGCAAATTATTATTACTAAACACCTCAACAGCTATTTCATTTCAATTCTCAACAATTAGTTATATCAATATGCAGTCGCTATCTTCGATGCGCATTGGGCAAACTCCGTTCCTTGTGCAGTAGCCTGCAAACTACACAGGAGGTTCAACCATCCCTTATTGTGACAGGGTCCGCTCCTTGTGCAGTAGCTTGCAAACCACACAGAAAGTTCAACCACCCTTATTGTGATAGGGTGACATTGTGCAGTAAACCACCTTTATTGTGACAAAGTGATAGAGCAGCCTGCAAATCAGGTAGGAGGTTCAACTACCCTTATTGTGACAGGGTGAACAGCCTGCAAATCAGGCAGGAGGTTCAACCACCCTTATTGTGACAGGGTGACAGAGCAGCCTGCAAATCAGGTAGGAGGTTCAACCACCCTTATTGTGACAGGGTGATAGAGCAGCCGCTATCTTCGGTGCGCAACTTTCACCACTACGCCATCCCATGGGACGCGAATTAGATTCTTTTGTATTTTATATTGTTGGTGCATGGCAATGTGCATTAATTTATCATACTAATAAGTCAATCATAAATATATGATTCACCAACTACTCCCTATCTTTCATTCTATATTTTCAGTAGCTTAAGTAAGTAAAAATTGTTTATTAGAGAATTTGAGAAGTGTACGCAAAAAATGCTTAAAAGTAGAATAAGTTGGAAAAATAGTGTTTGTAAACTAATTACTTATTTTGAGGTGTAGAACAAAAAAAATCGATTTTGCCCCTAATTAAATTTATTTAGAATAAAAATGGTGATAAACTTGTAAAATTGTAGCTTATTTATATTTAGAAAAATGCCATAATCTATGTAAGTTGTTAGACCAACTTAAACAACTTATGCCTTTTTAGCTTAAATTAAGATTTTTTCATAACTTTTAAGATAATGTAAACACTAAAGTTAAAGCTCGATAAAATAATAATATTGGGACCAAGAAAAAATATTCATTTAACGAGATTATTACTTTACTAAATATTATTTTAATATATTGACCCATATTGGGATCAGAAGAAATTATTATTATAACGAAATTATTATTTTATCGAATAATTATTTTATCGAGATTTAACTGTATAAATTGAATAATTTAAGGAATTACACAACACCCACTAAACGGTCATTAGCGACAAAAGCCACGCGCCAGCAAACACCAACTCAAAATATGGTTCGGAGTCGAGACAAATTTCACCATCAGCATCTCTTTGTCATCAGATACTCCCACCAATTAAGAGGCCGTTTTGCCTCTGATCCCGTCCTCGATTCCTTTATCAATCCCAGTTCCCTTTTGTGATTTGAACTTCAAACAGCAGGAAAAGAAGGAGGAGAGTTGGTGAATGGCTGCTGCTTCCGCTTCCATTTGCGTTCTCGAAAATGGGAACCGGTCAAATTTCCGATTTGGGTCTTCTGGTAAGCCGATGAATAGGCCTCGTAGGATTTCAGTTCGCTCTGAAGTTCGCACTGATTTGAACTCCAATGTCTCCGACATGAGAACTAATGGTAGGTCAATTCTGCTGTTTTGATCAGTTTGATACTTGAGAATTGGTTCTGAATTGTAAGGGTTGAATCAATTTCGATTTTGATCATTTCATTCATCTTTTTTTTTGTCTAATTTTAGGAGAGTTAGGTATGAATTCGGGTTGTGATGATAAATATGGACTTTCTATTTGCAGCTCCCAAAGGTTTGTTTCCTCCGGAACCTGAACACTACCGCGGGCCAAAGCTCAAAGTTGCCATCATCGGAGCTGGGCTTGCGGGCATGTCGACCGCGGTGGAGCTTTTGGACCAAGGCCATGAGGTTTTCATCCCCAATTGTCTTGCAATCTACCTATCTTTTCATGCCTCTCATTGGGATGATGTTACTTACACATTGTATTGTTTGATAAGATTGAGGATATAAATGCAGGTGGATATATATGACTCAAGGTCATTCATTGGTGGAAAAGTTGGTTCATATGTAGACAAGAAGGGAAATCACATTGAAATGGGACTTCACGTTTTCTTTGGTTGCTACAACAATCTGTTCCGTTTGCTAAAAAAGGTATACTATAAATAACTTGTTCCTCCTTGTTGTAACTACATTTAAGTAATCATGTTTCTTTATTGGTATAATGATTTCCCAATTTCTCTCAGGTTGGTGCTGATAAAAATTTGCTAGTGAAAGATCATACTCACACTTTCATCAACAAAGGCGGTGAAGTTGGCGGTATAATCACTATATTTAATAAATATTCAGCTACACTTCTGGCTTAAATAGGCTTTCAATTGGGAGGGTCTGCAATCATATAAACATGCATGACGAATTGAGTTGCATCTCTCATTGCAGAACTTGATTTCCGCTTCCCAGTTGGAGCACCACTACATGGAATTAATGCATTCTTGACAACCAATCAGCTTGAGGTACAGCGTGCTTGGTGTATGTCTGTTTGTTTCATTGAAAGTTCATCACTGTTTCTTTGATTAATTTCACAAATTTTCATCATGATATACCTATATGGGAGCAGTGTGTTAGATTAAAAAATAAGCTTATGATATCACTTCATTAATATTGTTCTCTTTAGAAGTTGAAACCTATATATGCTACTCTATTTTATTCAATGAGATTCTATAATAAAAAATGTTTCCCCTTATGTTCAGCCTTATGATAAAGCACGAAATGCAGTGGCTCTCGCCCTTAGTCCAGTTGTAAGGGCTCTTGTAGATCCAGATGGAGCTATGCGGGACATACGGGGTCTGGATAATGTTTGTATTCTCTCCCATAGTCTATTTCCTACTTCTTAGTTTTAAGCGTGTGAATAAGATTCATAATCTCATTGACTATTTGAACATGGAACAAGTTCTTTCCAATTTCTTCATGCTACAAAGCATCTTTTTTTCTTCTGTATCGGATTCTAGTAATCACTTTGCTATATACTACAACAGATAAGCTTCTCGGATTGGTTTATTTCTAGAGGGGGGACTCGCAAGAGTATCCAGAGGTTGTGGGATCCTGTTGCTTATGCCCTGGGATTCATCGACTGTGATAACATGAGTGCACGCTGTATGCTCACTATCTTTTCACTTTTTGCTACGAAAACTGAGGCTTCCCTACTCCGAATGCTTAAAGGTTCTCCAGATGTTTATTTGAGTGGTCCAATCAAAGACTATATCTTGGAAAAGGGTGGCAGGTGACCACAAATATAGTCTACAAGTTATACGAAGCCACATTTTTCTCGTTGGTTTATCATTTAATCGCCTATATCCATTTGCTATCCTAGGTTCCATTTGAGGTGGGGTTGCAGAGAAGTCCTTTATGACCAATCTGCTGATGGAAGTGTATATGTAACAGGACTTTCCCTCTCTAAGGTTCGTTCATGCATCTCATTCAGATAATTTTCTTTTTCATGTTTGTCCTAACTGAGTTTATTAATAATAAAATCTCGGTGGGAGTTTCTAGTGCTTTCTAGGCATGAGGACTAACAAAATAGTACTCCTTTGCTCAGGCTACTCAAAAGAAGATCATAACAGCTGATGCATATGTAGCAGCTTGTGATGTCCCTGGAATCAAGAAATTACTTCCCCAAAGATGGAGGGACTCAAAATTCTTCGACAATATTTATGAACTAGTTGGAGTACCTGTAATCACAGTACAATTGCGATACAATGGCTGGGTTACAGAGCTAAGGGACTTGGAACGTGCACGGTGAGCGCTGAGCTACTCAGTTTTTCTTCACTATATCAAATCTATTTTGTTAGAAAAGGCATTGTTAACTCTTAAATGGGCAGGCAATTGAGGCAAGCTGCTGGTCTGGACAATCTACTTTATAGTGCGGATGCAGATTTCTCTTGTTTTGCAGACCTTGCACTCGCTTCCCCAGAGAATTATTACCTTGAGGGCCAAGGCTCATTGCTGCAGTAAGAAAATGTGGATTGTGTATTTTCAATATCTTGACGGGTTTTCTGTCCGCCCTCACAATGTTGTGGTAATTTTGTAGGTGTGTACTTACTCCTGCGGACCCTTACATGCCTCTACCAAACAATGAAATCGTAGAGAGAGTGTCAAAGCAGGTATATATTATATGTAGACCTTACTTCCTCTGCTTGGCTCTTTTGAGAAATTGTACGTACTAGTCTAGTAGACAAAAACCTTCAACTATTCAGAGGCAAAAGCTAAACAAGTATTGGAAATGGTTGAAGTTTGTTGATAATAAACCATGATGAATTCATGTTTGTTGATATTAGGTTTTGGAGCTATTTCCATCTTCTCAAGGTCTGGAGGTGACGTGGTCATCTGTTGTCAAAATCGGACAGTCTTTATATCGAGAAGAACCCGGTAAAGATCCATTCAGACCAGACCAGAAGACACCGGTGAAGAACTTCTTCCTGGCTGGCTCCTACACTAAACAGGACTACATAGATAGTATGGAAGGAGCTACGCTTTCGGGTAGACAAGCGTCTGCCTACATATGTAATGAAGGTGAAAACTTGGTGGCGCTAAAGAATAGTCTTGCTGCTGCTGCTGATCTGAAAGAAGTTGCATTTGTCTGAATTTCAGGAGTCAAGTTCTTTATACCATTGGTTATAGAAAGCAAATGTTGTAGCATATTAATAACTCATAGAAAAGAGTCTGCCTTTGGCAACTCATGCTTTGAAAGAAACATTTGAAATTTGATCTCAAGTTCAAAGCTAAAGTTGGTTTTTGTTTGTGTTTCGGAGTTTTGTCTCTATGGTTACGGAGAAGTCCGATTTCTAGAAAACGGTTTGAAGTCGGACTTACTATAGGCGCTAGGGATCTTCTATCCCACATTTGGTGGGCTACCACTGGTGACCATCACATTTTTTACACTCTAATATTAATTTATTGGTGGGGCCCCCAGGCCATACGGGGGCGCCGCGTGATTGTTGCCATTGGCCCATCGAAAATGGCCGTAAGATCCGGACCGTACTTATAGGTTAAATTCGGTATGATTAAAATAACAGATAAAAGTTGAATTGAACCAATTAGAAGATGGCTTTTAATTTATGAGACGTAGAGGTGGTTAGGCTAGGCCTGCCTCATTTTCCGGATCGTGTTAGGCCACTGTAAATCTTTTCCAACTTTTCTCCTTCCACCTATCCAAACCAACCCACATACAAAATTATACTCCCTCCGTAACATTAAGATTAGTGCCATTGTCCTGCTTACTTTTTGGTTGTCCCATTAGAAGTGTCCCATTTCTAAAAAAGGTAAGAAATATGTGGACAAGAATCAACCACTCAAAAGTCAAACAATACACACCACAAAACACCATTTTCTTAATAACCGTGCCGAAAAGGAATGAGACACTACTAATGGAACGGAGGGAATAGTATATTTCTTTCATATTTTCGTATTCAGAAGTTTTATGAATAGCCTATATATAGATCGAAATCCATCAGATTTGTTCATACCAATACCTAATAGAGTTGTCTAGCAATTGAGCCACATTCATTAGACCCATTCTTTTCAGGTCTCTAAATTTTATAACTATAGATGGTTTGGATGAATCCATTTACTTTGGTCATTTCAGACCAATTTTGACTACTCTAGATGTTATGTGTGCCGGATTGCTAGACTGACTAACTGTACAAGATTGATTCCCCTATTTCTAACCAAATTATTATATTTTTATATGACCATTCTCTAGATATTTGTATGTTAATAGAATAAATCATAAAAAATAATGGTTAGAGAATACTATAAGTATTTAAGTTATTAAGTTTTGATTTTAGAATTAAACTTGAAGTTTCCCCATATTTCGAATAATAAAGAAGGAACATAAAAAAGTCAACTTTAAACGATCTCCTTTCCATATTAACACACACTCGATCGGAAGCTCTCTCTGTCTCTTTCTCTCCGCCAGCAGACCACCAATTCACGGTGGCGCAGCCAGACCTATATAAGAAACCTATAATGGCTTGGGTATTGACTCTCGCCATTCTCTTCTTCACCGCCGCATCGGCACATCTCTCGAATTCTCCTTACCATCCAATTAGATTAGTCAATAACACGAGTAGTGGAGGCAACGCGATGATTCTGCCCCTGTTTTTCAAGCAGCGGGATAACCACCGCCGCAAAGAGGAATTTTTCACCCGCCGCCATCTCCGCAGCACTCCCAACGCTCGGATGCCTCTCCACGACGATCTCCTCCTCAACGGGTCTGCATCTTCTTTTCGGTTCAATTTCACATTTTGTTTTGAGAAAGGCGAGATCTGATCTCAACTATCTCATTATTTGTTTGTCTTATGGATTGTGATGCGTCGGTGCAGGTATTACACGACTCGGCTGTGGATCGGAACGCCACCGCAGCAATTCGCTCTTATTGTTGATACCGGCAGTACTGTTACTTATGTTCCTTGCGCGACTTGTGAACAGTGCGGAAAGCATCAGGTTTCTCTCTATAAATCTTGATTGCCATTTTCTCCGATTTGGTTTGGTGGCAACATTTGCAATTGAAAAGAGAGAGGGAATAAATCGTCATAGCCTAATAAAACTGGGGAGCATTTCTATTTATCTGCTCAATATTTTTGTTTGAACGTTAGAAATAATTTACTTTTTCTTGTGTGTTTCGAGTTTATCGTACATTTTCTTTTTTTGTCATGGTGGATAAGGACTACCATCTGCGTATTGAATAATTTAATTGTGCTGTAGCTGTTTGATCCATTTTATTTTAGGTGACTGCATTTCTGCCGTGTATGGCACCTATAATACTTGTTGCAAATTGCACTTGCTTAAACTCATTTAATATGCATTACAGACTTACAGTACTCTCTTTTTTTCACCTAATTTATGGATATCCTTTTTTCTTTTAATAGGACCCTAAGTTTCAACCAGAAGATTCAAGCACCTATGAACCTCTAAAGTGCAACATTGATTGCACTTGTGACAGTGACAGAGAACAATGTATTTATGAAAGGCAGTATGCTGAAATGAGTACAAGCAGTGGGGTCTTGGGAGTAGACATAGTTTCATTTGGCAATCAAAGTGATCTGGAACCACAACGAGCTACTTTTGGATGTGAGAATCTGGAAACAGGGGATCTTTACAGCCAGCATGCTGATGGGATAATGGGCTTGGGTCGCGGGGATCTAAGTATCGTAGATCAGCTTGTTGATAAACATGTAGTCAGTGATTCATTTTCGTTGTGCTATGGTGGAATGGGTGTCGGTGGTGGTGCAATGGTACTTGGAGGAATTTCAACCCCTCAGGGTATGGTTTTTACCCGTTCTGACCCTGCACGCAGGTAAGTTTAGTAAACTTTTGTGCTATTACAACTGATTGTTAGGCTCTATCCTAACAAGCGCACTTGATAATCTCACACATTTACTCTAGTTTCGGGATGGCAACAGTCCATATTACAATATAGAGCTGAGTGCGATTCATATTGCTGGGAAAAAGCTGCCCATAAATCCCAAAGTTTTTGATGGCAAACATGGAACTGTTCTGGACAGTGGCACAACTTATGCTTATCTTCCTGAAGCAGCATTTACAGCCTTTAAAGAAGCCGTAAGATATTCATTCTGCAGACTATGCTACTTAATCTGGTTTAAAGTACTGAGAGGTTCCTTTGCTAAGTTCCCACTTTTGCATGTAGATTTTCAAGGAAACCAAGTCCCTGAAAAGAATACAAGGCCCTGACCCAAACTACAATGATATCTGCTTCTCAGGTGCTGGAAGGTAATATGATAGTCATTGTGGAATTGGCTAGATAATAAAAGTTTCCAATCATTGTTTCTGTATTACATGCTGGTTTTGCTTCAGTGATCCTGCACAACTTTCAAAAGCTTTTCCATCCGTTGAAATGATATTTGCCAATGGGGGGGAGAAGCTGTTGTTGGCCCCTGAGAATTATTTGTTCAGAGTATGTCCCTTTGTTCATTTTATTTCGTTAAAAATACTAGCCTCATATCATATATAACATAATGGACTGTGAGCAATAATATAGTACATATGCTGCTTGTTTAGCATCGAATGATGTTCTTTATGCTAACCAATTTTCGTTCTTCTGGTTTACAGCACTCAAAGGTGCATGGCGCATACTGCCTTGGTGTCTTCCAGAATGGAAAGGAGTCAACCACTCTTTTGGGGGGTACTGCCTGCTTCATTATGGGGTTTAAGCTATTCAATTCAAGACTTGATTGTTTTTAACCTCTTTTTGTGGCAGGTATTATTGTCCGGAATACACTTGTAACATATGACCGTGAACATGAAAAGGTTGGTTTCTGGAAAACCAATTGCTCTGAGTTATGGGAAAGACTTCACTTATCTCCTGCCCCGCCACTACTACCTTCAGGCCCAGATGAGTTATCTCCTGTCCCGCCACCACTACCTTCAGGCCCCGATGAGTTATCTCCTGTCCTGTCACCACTACCTTCAGGCACAGATGAGGTGAACTCAACAACGACCGTGGCTCCTAATCTCACACCAGCTGAACCCCCTCAACCCAAAATTCCAGGTTTAATATGTTACTATTTTCTCTTTGTTATCTCTTATCTAAAATAAGCATTTGTTCAATAACTATCTTCTTCATTATTTGTGCGTAAACGTAATACACATTTGAAGCCAATTCAATGTTTTGGATATTAGATAAGTAAAGAAAGACAGATTTTTTGAATTTTTTTTCGTATTCTTCAATTTGCAGTATCTAAAGTCGGTAGGATAACATTCTCTTTGTTGTTGACGGTCAATTACACGGAGTTGAAACCTCGCATCTCGGAACTTTCTCAGTCCATTGCAAAGAACTTATATGTTAATTCTTCTCAGGTAGATTCATACAAATTGTTGATTTATTTGGATTTAACATGGAAATAATTGCTAAGCTTGCTACACTTTGCAACTAACTTTTGAGATGTCCTATCACAGGTCCAATTGATGAACCTCACTTCCAAGGAGAATAATACACTCTTAAGATGGGCTGTTCTTCCAGCACAGCCTGATACTTATTTCTCCAATGCTACCACCATGGTAAAGATTGTCTAACTGGAGAATGTTCACCTTCTGTTTTGAGGTGCTAGCACCGTTTAGATTATTTTTTAAATTCTTTTGTAGAATATTATATCCAGATTGAGTGGAAATCAGTTGCATCTTCCTGATAGTTTTGGAAGCTACAAATTGTCTGAGTGGAAAATGGAGCCAGCACCTGAGAGGTAAATCGAAATAGTTTTTCATTTCTTTCCATGTAATGAAATGCTTGAAATTTCTTTCATCAATCTCGATAAGTGAAGCTTTTCTATAAACTGAAAAGGACTATAAAGAAGGAATATGTTAAAACAGAAATAGAAAGTGCGTATAACCCTTATATGGCCATAATGTTTTGAAGTATCTTGGAAATAGAACCCTAGTAGAATAGTTGTCTTTTTGGTGGTCATTACTTCTCCAATAATCCCATTAGTTTTTAGTCTTCTATTGGGACAATATGTTATGCAGACTAAGAGAAATTATACAAGTTTTCTTATTACAATATCGGTTTTGATTGCATTCGACCAGAACATGGGCGCAGCAGCATTACATGGCTTTAGTAGTGGCAGCTGTTCTAGTGATTGTAATCGGACTGCTGGCATCTGGGGCATGGCTTCTTTGGAAGAAGAACATGTCTGAACTTCCGTACAAGCCCGTCGACTCGGTTGTAGCAGAGCAGGAGCTCCAGCCTCTGCAAAACTAGAGAAGTTAATTTTGATTCAATAGTCAAAGAACCCAACTTGTGGCTGATTTTTGTTTCTGATTCATGTAACAGAATTCATTTCGCTGCGAAATTGTAGTTTAGAAATATAATGCCAACATGTGGCCTTGTCTGTGTATAGCAGATTGCTGAATTATTATTGTTTACTCAGTCACAAGAACATTCAATAAAGCATCAGATCATCAATGAATAAGCAAATCTTGTATTTTCATCCTTGAGAACTAATCCTTCTCAAGCTTGTTGTTTCTTTGTATTCTTCCCCTTCATAGTCATATGGAAAGAGCGGAGGAGTTGAAGGTGGCGGTTGGCATTTTGGTTGGAGTAGTTTTCTCAATTACTTGGAATAAATTCTCTCTACTTCTGATGTCGATGTGCTTTTGTGTTTTCAAGCTACTATATAAGTCGGAATATGCCGGTGCCGGCGGGTATTCCGATTTCACTCGAATATTTCATCACTCTCATAATCATGCAGTAACAAACTTCTTGATGAGAGAAGTTTTACTTTTACAGGATGTCAAATCAAAAAGCCGATAGAAGCTTTCTATATTTGAATTACAATCTTGAAAAGGAAACATAAATAGACATTACAACACTTCTTTCTTTTCTTATAATAATTCTCCAATCCCAACTATAAAAGATTTGGAAAATCCTCAATCACACCCGAAAGCATACTAACTTACACCAAAGCTAAATACTCTTGGTGATCGATAGCGAAGTAGTACAGCGAGGAAAAGGTTAAAGAACCTCAATCGGGGAGTGAAATAGTGAATTTTTCTATCCTAGGCCGAGTCTGCGGGCTTTGTATTAGGTTTGTTATTTTTTTTTTTTTTATTTTTTTATAAACACGTGTGGTGTCATGGGTTTTTTAACGAACTGGTCTACTAAATTAGTTGTAGACCCGTCTAAGATATAGAAAAATTCTGAAATAGTATATGAAACCTTAAGCTCCCAAGCAATGGGAGGGGCGTTCCTGTTGAAGAATGAGTTGGCGACTCATCGGCAGTGGCTTGGTTAAGGGAACCCACTAGAGCCAATAGGGAAAGCGAGTCTTCATAGGTGAAGAAGGGTCATAAGCTCGCTCTCATCAATACCGCCACCGGATTCCGCAACAAAGAACCGACCTCTCCACGCAATGAACAACCCTCTTCCCTATGCCGTGACTCCTCCCAAGGTTATATCGATATCTGGAAAGTGTATTATATAAAATGATTTTCTGGTTCATTGATAAAGTCCTCACAAACTCCTTGTTATCAACAAAGGACAAATGTACATACAATGTAAAAATACGGTCCAAGATCCATTACAGTAATATGCTTATAAAATTTTATTAGAATCAATCCATTACAGAACTATACTTGTATAATTTTATTAGAATCATGATACTATCTTACTGTATCCCACTTCTTTTTGTGGATGATGAGAGAGAAACTATTTTAGGAGCTCGAGACTTTTGGTTTTAAAATACATCTTATTCGAAGTAGATATATTTGAACTAGGCTATATCGGCAGCTTTAAAATTAACCCGAGGATCATACAAGTCTATATGCACACCATTTTCCACCTTCAATAATACTTAATGAAACCAAGTCTCGTAAAGAAAAAGTAGGATGAAGCAAAAGAGCATATATGACAGTTTGAGTCATTCATGAGCAACACAGAGACGGGGTATTTTGGTATAAGTAGAGATTTTGATCTCCAACTGCAAGAAAGAAAAACAAGGTTCTAAAAACAAGCATCAAACCAGAATCCCTTTCCCCCCACTATGATAGACATCAAGCTTTTATTCGGATAACGAAAGAACCTGCATGAAGAGAAAACAGACAATTTTAAAAATGACAACAAGAATTTGCAGTAGTTCGCATGAGAGAGAGAGAGAGAGTAGAGAGGAAAATCAAATTAAAAATAGACTGAGATGAATAGCTACTGCATGAAATATAACAGGACTTTGTAGCTTCATTATTTAACAATTCTAGTCATTTATCTTATACGGCTACAAATTTCACATGACTTTTCCAACTTGGAACTAAAATCTTAAGGAAGATAAATGTTAACATATAGCTCAGAAACCAGCAATGAACCAGCTCAACGAGCCTTTTGAATTACAGAGGAAGAACAAGCACCACAAATTGAAAAACATCGAAAAATATGTCCTCATGAGTCATGATTGATAAGTTAAGCATATTTTGCATCAATTGTTGTCCATTGACGCCACTTTTTCAAAAGATGCTTATTAATGATATTACTGAACAATTTGACTAACACAGCCCTTTGGAATTCATCAGTAGTAATACCTTGAGGAGTCTTTTGGAATACAGTTTCAAATATATTGATAAGCTAAGGTGAATAAGTGCATAGAGAATTCATGATATTAAGGTAGTAAACTCACATTCTGGAAGTTTTGATATATCTGCAGAAACTGCACACGATATTCCCAAGTTTGAAAGTGCTCCTCTTATAATCCCACAAGGAAAGTATAGGTGCATGCCAGTAGCCTGAGCTGATTTGTTTTCTGCCATGGTTGAAGGATCTTGAATATTTCCAGATGCCTGCACTGATGGATCAATAGACATATGTACTAGCCATCGAAATCGATTATCTTGCAATACAAAAGTTCCCTGTCAACAAAATAAAGGTTATGATGCCACCAAAGTAATATGAAATTGTGTTACTATTCTGATACCTACTCTATGATTTGTCTTCAAGTTATCTATCTGCTTCTTGAAGAGTTCAGACCAAAAGTCCTTGCAGATAAACTTGATCGCATCCAGGTTATCTGTAAACCTTGGCCGATCCATTGTGTACCTGAGAGGGAAACATGGAAAGCTAAAGCTGGAGATTAATAATATCATGCGATTTGGATCAGAACTTATTTCTCATTAATCTAATAAAATTTCCAATATTTTCCACTCATTATATTCCTATTTAGTACATCAATCCCAATCCAATCCTTTAAGAATACCAACTAACCTTTCAGATAGTTGGTGACCGACCTGAAAGCCGATCGCCTCGATCCTCCGGGCGGCGAGTTCAGGCTTGTTGGCATAGAAGCCCGAGCAATACGACATCACAATCTCCGCAAGCAAACTCTCCACGCAGCTTTCTGACACTTCTCTCACCATTTCTGATCCTGCCCACCCGTTTGTGCTATTCAATTCCAATTTGCAAATCAAATGGTGCCAGGATTTCGATTTTGAAACTTGATTTGATCTGGTCTGATTTTGGAACCCTAAACACTCGATCCCCCTTTTCCTCGAAAAATTTAATATATTATTTAATGTTTGATAATATATTTAGTAAATATTTTGTTGTTTTTTCTTCATAAATTCAATGTATGATCACCAAATACTTTGAGAGATTTTCGTGGTCCTCCAAAGTGGAGTAATATTTATCTTTTTTTTATTATGTGATGAGGGTAAATGGAGTAGTTACCAAAGTGTGCATTGAATAAACATTATAATATGCAAACAATCCCGATTATATATGACATATTCACATATAACGGTCTTAGTGGATTTTGAATGCATGATCTTTCGACTATAGGCTAAAACACTTTAATCACATTTTAATCATTATGTCATCTCAATGGAACTTATAGCGTATTGCTTTTTGGTCATTTAGTAGAGAGAAGTGTGAGGACATTGGCTATTTAAGGATAGATGGATGAATGTGTTGGTAGTACCCCTTCCGTCCCCCACTACTTAGCTTTTTACTTTTCGACATAGAGGTTAGAATAAGGGATTGGTTGTATATAGCGAGCTATGAGTGGATCCATAAAAAATTGGGAATGACCGCTCGAAAAAGAAGAGAAAACAAGTCAAATGGATGGAGTATTATTTATTTAGTTACAGTTGACTTTTTCATAAGATCTAGTTAAATTTAAAACTGTTTAGTTAATAATTTCAATTATGATTTTGATTGGACCTCAGGTTATATAAACAAGTCAAAGTAATTTCAGAAATATAAATTATTTTCCCGAAAAACAGAGAGTCAATTATACAATATAAATTAGAATGCGATCCATAAGAAGCCATAGCGTTAATTATTTACAAAAGAAAAAAGAATAGTTTATGAAGAATCAAAATCGAATATATCCTGTTTTTTACGGTTAATTAAACACTTGGTTGAATTATACTCCTCGATATGACAAAGTTCTTCCGAGTAAGTCCGGTGATGCGTCGGCTTCCGATGATGCCCCTCCACGCTCTCCCGCTTCTCCTCACCCAATCCTCTTAGTAGTCTAATCACCTAACATATATAAACACACAAATTAACGAGAGCGGAGAAGGAGGATCCAATGAATTCGAAAGAATTGAACGAGAAACGTGCCTCGCTCATTCGAGGCCTTAGGACTGGATTTTGTTGGATACACATAGCGGCAGTTGTCACAACCCACCCCGCTTCCTCTTCAACATACTCATTTTCCAAGGAAGGATCTACCAGTTCCTTAACTTCATTCTTGTCAAGCAAAGGTTTTGCCCAAAGCACCAGGCTTTTCTGGGAATTATCTAATGCTTGACGCCCAGTTGTAATCTCCAATAGTAAGACACCAAATGAAAATATGTCGATTTTCTCATCAACAATGCCATGCATAAAATACTCTGGAGCAAAATATCTAGCAAAAATGAATGTAAAAAATAAGTTTGAATTATATATAATAGTATAAGTTAATAACAAGTTCATAATACAAGGGGAATTAATTGCACGTACACACCCAAATGTGCCTTCAAACTTTGTGGCATTATGGTGTGACCATTGTTTTGGTAGCCATTTGGAGAGCCCAAAATCACAAATCTGTTTCATTTTACTACTGGTTACTCTCGTCGTCCAAAAAGTAAACATAACATTAAAACGTACATACCTGGGGCTCAAAATCTTGAGACAAAAGGATATTATCAGCTTTGATATCTCTATGGATGATTCTTCTTTCACAACATTCATGCAGATAGTGTAGCCCTTCTGCTACACCAAGCATGATCTTATACCTCTTACTCCACTCCAGTTTTGTGTTTGAATCTATTAATGCATGGGAATGAAATTAGATGAATTGGAGATATATTTAGAGAGAGTGAGAGAGAGAGAGAGAGAAGTATATGCATGCATGTGATTACTGTGAAGGATATCACCAAGACTCCCTAACGATGATAACTGGAGAATGAGAAAAGCCCCTCCTTCAACTCCATAGCCAATCATTTTTGCAGTATTGGGATGATAAAGATGAGCAATAATTCCAATCTCAGATAGAAAATTAAACACATCTTCTTCCGGTGCTCCCTTGCTCAGTCTCTTGATTGCTACATACTCTTCATTACCCAAACACCCTTTATAAACTTCAGAATAACCTCCTTTCCCAATCAAATTTTCTTGGCTAAAGTTGTTGGTTGCAGCCTTCAACTGCGAGTATGTAAAAGTATTCCATGTATAATTGAGGAGGCACCTATCACCATTAAGGTCTAGAGAAGACTCTCTCGAACATCTGCTAGTTCCTTTTGAGACTACTTTAGGCACACCAAGTGGAGGTAATATCTTTATTGGGCTCTTCTTCCATAACTTGACGAACCTCCTCCAACTCCGCGATGCCATTGGAGCCTTGCTCTTCGATCCCGACTCATCATGTTTGTGTTCGTTGCTTTTCTTCTTAGGAGCTACTACCTCTTTTTCACGTTTCACCACTTCATTCTTTCTATTTTTGTGTTCTTCGTGATCATAAACTCTCAAGTCTGCAAGAAAGGATAAAGGATATTCAAAAGTTGATAGTTATACAATTGTTACATAATTTGATATCAAATATAATAAGACGGACCATGTTACCTTGAGCCGAAGCAGATCGTGAATAAGGGAATGATACTGCAAACTTTCGATAAGTTTTTATTCCGAAAGATGGGGTTTTCAAATGTTTCCTGCACCCAAAAAGAACAAGAAAGAACTATACGATGATCGTAGTAGGAATTAATTAACATATCAAATAAATTTATAGATATTTAACAAAATTGACCTAATTATACAAGGATTTGAACTTACATTTTAGGAATCACTTGTTTGATGCTTCGATCGGCCAAGAGAGGGAGAACTTCTTGAAGCTTTTGATCGGCCATGAATGGCGAAACAAAATCTATGGATGCGCAATGGATATTTTTGATTTAGAGAGCATCTGTCACAATATTTACTGCCAAACAAAAACGATCCACGATCATCTTTTTGATTATACGTCATAAATATATGATTCCCGATACTACCAATCAGAATCACAATTTTTTTTTAATTGTTTAATCGAACAAGTTTCAAATGATTTATCTGTGAGTTTCGTAAAAAGGGAGAAAAAGGAAAAATTGAAGGACATGCTCATCTATATAAGGAGATCTCCTATTTTTGCTCTTGTCCAACTATGAAACGTATAGTAAATATTAATTGTATATTATTGGGGAGCGGATTGTCCAATTTTTATATGTTTAATTTGTACTCACCAATGAAATAAATTAATAAAAATATGAACTTGTTATTAGAATAAATTATTTTTAGATAATTACAAATTGAATACCAAATCACATTCCATACTATATTATTGTGATTGGAGACAAATCCAATTTTCAATTTTGACCCGATTTGACCATGTTTGACCCGGTTTTCTACTTTATTAAAAATAAAATAAAAATAAAACAAAACAAAACCTTCATCTCGCGCCGCAACATTTATTGAAGATTTCATACGATTTCGATTTCATACGATTGAGGCTTCGATTTCATACGATTTCGATCACCAATTATATGAGTTGTGGATCAATTCCACAACGGCGCGTACGCTGCCTGCTCCGGAGAAACGGTGGAGGAATTCGAGGCGCGCAGAAGCGGTGGAGGAATTCGACGGCGGCGCAGAAAAGCGGTGGAGGAATTCGACGGTGGCGCAGAGAACGCGACGAAATTCACCACGAATTTCGTGGAATTTCTTTCAAACGACGTTGGGTATCAAGTTTGGTATCAAATTTCTTAATTGGAATCCAAAATCAAAAATGGATTTTGAATCAGATATTCCAACCAGTATTGAAGGTAATGACACTTTGTTTATAAGAATTGACACTTTAATTAATGTTCTCTTGTTGTTGTGCTGCTCTAATTTTGTTGATTAAAGTTTTGTATGGATATTGAATTCAAGTCACAGCTTCTATGTTGATAATTGACACGTTATTTTAATATAATTGACACTTTACTTCAGGAAGAGTGAAACGTTCCTTTAATTAATGTTTCTGGTTGTTGTTCTGCATGTGCTCTGTGCAATAAACTTTGGTATGATTATTGTGTCAATTTGTTTGTGGTAGGATCAAATTGACACTTTCTAATGATAATTGACAACTTTCTTTATTATGCTTGATCTTGTTGCAATTCAAACTTCCTTGTAGAATCTGGACCCGAAACAAACATCCAAAACAATTGTGATGATATTCAACCTCTGAATACACAATGTATAGTGACAAATGATTCACAAAATAGTAAGGAAAAATTATTAAATGTATTTTTATAGAGCGGTGTCATTTTATGTGGTCAGAGTGGTACTATCTGTAGGTAAAAGTGTCAATCTTTCATAAAGTTGCGAAGATAGCCAAACAACTGTCAATGATGGAACACTTATTTCAGTTATTGTTAATCGTCCTTGTCATGATATTCATACGAGAGAAGGTATTCAAAATTGTTATTACATAAAAGTGTTACATTCCGTTTTAACACTTTTGTTTATTGAAGATTAACACTTATATTTATTACAAGTGACACACTTGTTCTGTTCTTCTTCTTATAGATAATATTACAGATTTGTCGGGTTCTTTGCTTGGTTTAAAGGATAGCATAATTGAGTATATGTATCAAACGTACTGTGCACATGCTGCTAATGTTGGATTTAGCGTAAGAAAATCAAATTCAATAAAAAATGTTGTTGGTGTTACTATTGCAAAGTTATTTGTCTGTTCATCTCAAGGAGTGCGAGGGAATGTAGTTGATTCTTTGGGTGCTAAAGAAAAGAGTTCTAGAAAGTACGTAACCCGCACGAATTGTAAAGCTATGTTGAAAATCAAACTCACAGATGATGAAATGTATGAAGTTACTCAACATGTCACGGAACACAACCATACACTATGTAGGAAAGAATTGAGCTACATGCATCGTTCAGAACGGACAATTACGAGTGAGAAGGCTGCACTTATTGAAGGTATGATATCATCTGGGATAAGGGCTGTAGATACGTTCCGATTCATGTCCCATGATGCAGGTGGTGAGCAAGTCCTTGGTCATACCAAGAAGGATCACTTGAACTTTGTGAACCAACCGAAAATGTTAGCGTGAGAAGGTGGCGATGCACGTAGCTTGATCGACATTCTCCACCAACAAAATGTCAAGACCCGGACTTCTTTTTTCCGTGTGAGGCTTGATGATGATAGTAGGTTCTGTAATGTATTTTGGAGAGACTCCATGATGAAAGAAGACTATATGGTATATGGGGACGTCCTTATTTTTGACACGACGTATAGAACTAACAGGTATAACTTGATTTGTGCACCTTTAGTTGGATTGAATAACCACTACAAAAAATGTTATGTCCGGATGTGCATTTATATCAAATGAGCAAGAGGAGTCTTTTGCATGGTTGTTTGATGTGTTCAAAAAGTCAATGGGAAATAAAAGTCCGAGCTTAGTATTTTCACGGATCGGGACAAAGCTATAGCAAATGGACTAGAGAAGGTGTTCCCAACAAAGAAAGCATAGACTTTGTATATGACATTTATATCAAAATGCAATAAGCGATTTGGAAGATTGAAATCTAATAAGGAATTCAACGATGCATTTAGCAAATGTTTGACGGGCTGTTCAAATGAAGATGAGTTTGAGGATTGTTGGAACACAATGGTTTCATCCTATGGGTTGCAAGATCAAGAATGGTTTGGGAGGTTGTATCAACTCAGAGAAAAATGGAGCACTGCCTATAACAATGACTTTTTCTCTGCCGGGATCTTATCTTCACAAAGAAGTGAGCACAAATAATGCGTTGGGATTTGCTGCAAAAAAGACAACTAGTTTGAATGATTTTTACAAAATCTTTTCGAGAACAGTTGAACAATGGAGAAGTAATGAATCAAAGGATGAATTCCAATGTTCCATAGCCCGCCCCCGTATCCTGCTTGCCATTGTCGGGAATTCTTAAGCATGCTTCTGAGGTATATACTCTTAATAGTTTTTTAAAAAATTGAGAAGGAGTTCTTGACATCGATTTCCACTACATTCCAGTTTATATGTGAAGAAGATGGTGTGAAGATTTATTAGGTTACTAATGACGATGCATGAATCATCAATATGTCAATTTTTATTCTTTCGGAAGTTTGGTAGGTTGCTTCTTGCAAAAGATTTGAAGAATGTGGACTATTATGCTATCATTGTTTGAGAATACTACATGTCCATTGTGTGACTCAAATACCAGATTGCTACATCAAGAAGAGATGGACAAAATTTGCCAAGCAAGACGTATGGGATAAAACCGCTGAGGCAAATAGTACTTCTGAAAATTTTCAGAAGAGTTCTTGGAGAAGCCAATTGATGAGAAAGTGTTATAATCTGTTTCTAAAAGTACAAGAAAGTGAGGAGATGCAGAGAACTGTCGCAGATGTGATTAATAATGTGATTTCGAATGTCAATGCATTGATTGCTGCAAAGGAAAAACCAGTTCATGACATTATTATTTCAAGTTCATCAAATCAAGTCTTGGATCCATCTCATGCAATCACAAAAGGGAGAAAGCAGAAAAGGATAAAGGGTAATACGTAAACAAAGAAGCCGAATAGGAGAACATTAAGAGATACTTCAACCTCAAAACCAACAAAGGAGTTTGGTACCAAAACTCCTAATCCAAGATTGTTTTAGGTAACAATTGACACGTTCTTTTGTCAACATTGACACTTTTATTAAACATAATTGACACTTTTGTGTAGTATGATTGACACTTTCTTTTATCAATGAATGACACTATTCTTGAACACTTTTCTGTTAGTTTATTTGACACGTTCTTTTGTCAAAATTGACACGCGCCGCGGAGACAATTGAGATTATTCTTGAACACTTTTAATGAACATAATTGACACTTTTAATGAACATAATTGACACTTTTAATGAACATCATTGACACGTTATGTTTTTATAAATGAATGACACTTTCTTTTATCAATAATTGACACTTTTTTAACCATGATTGACACGTTCTTTTGTCAACATTGACACTTTTAATGAACATAATTGACAATTTTGTGTAGTATGACTGATAGTTTCTTTTATCAATAATCCACACTTTCTTTAATCATGATTGACACATTATATTAATTGAATTGACACTTTCAAGTGACACGCACCGCTGCATACAATTATGTTAGTTGAATTGACACGTTCTTTTATCGGCATTGACACCATTCGTGAACAAGATTGACACATTTATTGAAGATAATTGACACTTTTCTTGAACATGATTGACACTTTTCTTGAAACATAATTGACAATTTTCTCTAACATATAAAAAAAAATACAAACATCGACACTTTTCTGTAACATAATTGACACTTTATTCGAAGATGATTGACACTGTTACTAAAGAACTAAGAACTAACACGATTTAACATGATCAGTAGATTAAGATTCACATTAATATCACATACACTAGAAAACCTGTTCCAACATTTAACAACAAATCTTAAAAGTTAGATCATTAATATTCAAATGCATCGAACAAAACTAAAGAAACAATTCTTCAACAACCTCCTCCTTCAAATCATGATTTTGATACAAATTTTCGAACTGCCGCCAGATCAACTTGCATTACCTCATTGTAACTTGAAAGGATAATCATTGTGCAATATTTTGCTCGAAGCATTATTCTTCAACCAATCTAATAATATAAAGCACGAAAAAAAAATTATGTTAGTTAAATTTTTAGAAATAAGCAGATACACAAGAAAATATATTAAAGTTATACCTGCAACAAATCCTCACACTCATAAGGCACCCATACGAAGTTTTCCATGTGATTCATTAGAAAAACACCGCAATCAACATTAGTTCTATCATTCTGCCATGCAAAATCTATGTTTTCAATGACATATCCATCGTACTCAGCAGCTTTGGGGTGATACAACAACTTTAGGAATTTCCCCAATTTTTTTTTTCTGGATATCATAGAATGACACTTTCTATCAATAAAACTGATACTTCCAATTAAATAGATTGACACTTAGATTATATAATATATACAAATGACTATATACATACCAATTCTTTGACAAGACCCATGAAATCTGAGTTCTCTTTTGAATTTGACTTCACATTGTCAATATAGTGCACTTTTCTCATATTGAAGTCAATTACAGCTCCAAAAAAATGAGTATTGAAGTATATCGGAAAATATATCTATATAAGAATGAAAATATTTCAGCATATAATATATCTATATCGGAAAAAATCAATGAAATTTTTTCTTACCAAATTTGCCTTCATCGATCGGGACCTGTTCCAAGCGTGTCATCCCATACATCCAACAATTTATGACATCAACTTCCCTTTCAACTTTCTTTGTAGAATCTTTTTCATTTGTGCAAACTTTAAGAGCTTTCTACATGGAAAAATAAATAAATAATCGTAGAACAGCTTTATTAAAAAAAGATGAGAAAATAACAATTTTGTTTACCGAGAATCGAGAATTAAAATAGAACTTGTCAATGTTTTTTGAATGGGCTTGAGCTCGATATTTCTCTCCTTTGTTCAGCAACAGACTCCAAACATCAATAACACTAATGTCAATAAATGTAGAATCTGTCATGCTGTTCATAACACAAAATGACACGAAGAATCGACCCGAATGAGCAAAGACAGTGTCTCTGTTTTTTGGAAAAATATGTTAACCACCATTGATAGTTAAGAACATAGTGTTAAAAAACAAAGAAACTATAAATACTTACTCAATTTTTGGTCCATGTGTGTGGAAAAAGTAATCAACAACATCCTTCTCCATTTGATTAAGTTCTGACAACTGTTTTACATATTTCTTCATGAATTGGGAAGTATACTTACAATTTTCTCCTCTAGGAATCCAATCAACATTGCATACTTGCCATGGATCCATTGTTTTCAATAAACAAACTGTTAATTTTAGAGTGTCATTTGGTTGGAGCCATGTGTCAATTATTATTTATCAAAGTGTCAATTTTTAATAATTGATAAATTTAAAGAATATGGAATACCTTCATCAGCAGCTGCCAGTTCTGATATTCTGATGATCAAAGAATCAAGATGTGCATCATCAACTATTTCCACACCTTCATCAGTCTGTTCCTCAGAAGTGTCATATGTGCTTTGTGATAAGAGACTGAAATTTGGAAGTGGATGGCTCCCATGTTCTTCACCAGTCTTTATATGATCCTTGCCCACTACACAAAGAGAAAAGATAGATTACATGTCAGTTGCCTGCTTGTTTTGAACAAATCTTGATATAGATTACCTGCTTGCTTTGAACCTTTTGTTGGGAGATGATTCAGTCTTCTCACAATCAGTTGAGACATAACTCAAGAGCCATGTGCTCAAATATTTACCGAAGATTTGAAGATCCCAAAACCCTATCTTGGGCCGATGAACCATTCGGTTGTAATATGTTGTGTTTTGTCTCCGAGGTTTCGGACTCGTAGACACTCCGCATCTAGTTCGTGCGCCGAGTAGATTATCCGCCCCAAGTGCAGTAGAAGACTCAGTGATACCTGGACTCAGCAGAGCAAGATATCGAAAGGAGTCGGTGGAACTAAACTCGCCAGAGCAGCTTCACCGAACTCGCAGTTGATCTTCGAGTAGTGCCGACTCGGCGGGAGCATGCTATCGAATAAGAGATCGACTCGGCAACGGCCGAACAAACTTCCTAACCGTCGATTCTCTAAAGTCAAATTAGCAGAGTCAATACGAGGAAGAGAGAAGTCAACTTCAGATCACCTTGAAGTCCGTTCGCCTCACCTACTTTCCTGAACCTCGACCAATGACGAGCGGCCACCTGTCCTATATCTGTTAAAGCTGCAAGTCAACAACTTTCCAGAAATGGAGGGAAAGGACACTGTACCCATATTTTGAAAGAGCTGTTAGCTACCCAAAAGAGAGAGACAAAGGATCGTCATCTCCAACGGATCTATCCTTATCTCTGCTCTTAAATAGAGGGATAAAATCAAATTGAAGCTCACGAGCGAACACGAGCATATAAGAAGCACACAAGAACACACGTAGCATTCAAAGAGCAACTCATAAATGCCTTAAGTCTTCCGCAAGTAGTTCGAAGAAATAATCTCCGAGCAAAAGACTACATATCCGCTCATAGGGAACCAAGCTGAATCAGAATTACACAACCTCTAGTATCCAAGCGACTGAACACGAACCCAAGTTTATACTTAGCTGTTCGTCGCTCTAGAAGCTACATTCTCGTTCCCTATCCCTCTAACCTAAGCTCAGCTGTTCATATCTATAGCTTAGACGAAGGAGTTCATAGTCGAACCGATCCTTATTGTAAAGGACTTCTTCATACTTGGAGAGTTTCTCAAACACTTAGTTTGATACCCCGTAACCGAGACTTGCTCGCATAAATCTCAAGACCAAGTGTTTGTCCGGTTGCACAAACCAACTAAGACTATCTCAGTATAATACATAGCTTTCTGATCTTTTGGGACAGTGGACGTAGGATTGTTGGATCCGAACCATTTTAAAAATCGCCTGTGTTCTGTGTTCATTCTTTACTATTGTATTGATTACTGTGCATACTAAAAATATCTTTAAAATCATTCAACTAAGTTTCAGCAAGCTTAATCGACTGCACTAATATACCGAAACCCGTTTTGATAAAAACGTTTTCTTAACTCAACCGAATTTGGGCCTACACATTTCCGCACTATCGAACTTTATCTCGAACGGTGCTGAATTCCGACTCTAATCGGCTAGCGGGCCCCGGTAAAGTCGGCCACTCGCCACGCAATTCGAACAGACTTATTTGGTCTGGCCCGAATTGGTTCAAGACGACACTTTCCTAAAAAGGACTATTCGCGTTTAAAGTTGAGAAATCGGTTTTCAGTGTATTCACCCCCCTCTACACCCGAACGTTACTCTCGGGACCAACAATTGGTATCGGAGCAGGGAGTTCTCTAAGACTCTTGTTATTCCCAAACCGGTCTACTTGAACGGATCCGAAAACGTTTTC
The DNA here is from genome assembly GCA_028984105.1 of Lavandula angustifolia. Lineage (NCBI taxonomy): Eukaryota > Viridiplantae > Streptophyta > Magnoliopsida > Lamiales > Lamiaceae > Lavandula > Lavandula angustifolia. Next base: position 25,152,784 of record CM054813.1, read on the forward strand.
ACCGCATATCATTCTTCATTCATATCATTATTCACTATGTCCGATATGTCGTGAATCTGAATGGTACCCATGTTCTCGATGAGAACTATGGAGTATGGCGGGTTATAATGGAGGCACATCGACCTCCCTCCACAACAAAGATGATAGAGGTTCTGAGAGGACGGACCTATCGTTCCAATGGGTCGATGGAGTCGTAGCTCGGACCCAAAGACAAGGAGGAGGAATGGTGACCGGGAAGAAGATCCCCAAAGACGAAGTCTCTTCACCCCGGAGGAGAAGAAGCTTCACAACTTAGACCGAGTCACCGTAAACGCCATACCGACCACTCGAGCGATTCTTATCTCTGAAGAGTTCAGGATAGCAAGTCCGCGAAAGAACTCGGCATGATCTAGCGCCGCCGAGTCGGGGGACTCGAAAGATCAAAGCAAACAAACTCGTGCCCGGAATTTCGTAAGCCGGAGAGACTGTCTCTCATGGTGACTCCATTGAAGATCTCAACGCCGATTCATGGATCCGATGAACTCTATCAATGGGCCGGGAAAGACATTCTCCAACCGAGAGATGAATCTCAAAATTTTGAGGGCACGCTGCACGGTCACCGGACTCCCCTTTGCTACCTTATTGCGTCATTCCGATTTAGATATTGTTACTCCCGACCATATCTTTTCGTAACTCAAAGCTGAGAAATTCGAGTTTGGCTTACTTCAAAGGAAGCAGCGAGCTGAAGCTGACACCCAAGTCGACCATGCCTTTAAAGCATCAGTCAGCACAGCAGCTCCGGCGTCTAGCAAGACCGAACCTTCACTCAATGACATACAGGGAAGGAAACTTAGCCAAGAAGTACGTGCCGCTTGCCGTGAAATATCGAAGGAGAAGGAGAGGCGCAGAAGCTCTCAAGAGTCGTCGAGACTCTAAGGGTAAGAATGAATATACACCTAAGCGCACTCCCGACTCGCATACTTATGAATGCGTAAAATAGGAGGACTCACTCGACGAAAGACAACGAAAGCAAAGAAGAACGGTCACAACCTCGTTATAACCGCAAAAAGCCGGGACACTATCAGCATGACCGTCTCCGATCTCAAAGCACTCGCCGAAAGAGCAAAGACACAAAGCTCGAAGGTAGAAGTTCATCAAGAAGCGACAAGCGTATATTGCCGGTGAACTCTCGGACAACTCGATGAAGTCGACTCCTTCATGGATTCATCGATGATGAAGCAAAGATTCATGGCCATAGAGCTTGAAGTCGAAGAAGATGCTGAAAAGTGCCTCATGGCAGGAGAAGAGGATGAGGTAAACTCTCACGCACCATTTAACTCCTCTTCACACCGCACACACGACACTATTTCAAAGTGCGATGAGAATCGGACGTCGCGATTGCATACGAAGAACTACTCAACGAGCGGATTCTGGATGAGTCTCGCCTCGCAAGACTCTCTTCGGGAGTTGGATACCCCGAAAGTGGAGAATCGGAGACTTTCTCGGGAAAGACGAGGTTGCTACCGAGTCGAAGGACTTGTGTTGAGACTCGAGGAGGAGATAAACTCTCCGATGGCCAAGTCTCGCATCAAGAAGATCGATCTCGGTATTGACCAATGACTTGACTCGAAAGATACTGAACCGAGTCCATCAAGCAAGAGTCTGTCGGGACTTCGGACCGAGCATGAACTCCGAAGAAAAGCGATGATGTCCGGAGGAACCCGGTGACGCAGCGTTACATGGGCACCGAAAAGAAGCTTGAGGCGATGCTAGCAAGCAACAAGCCTAAGCACCGTAAGGAGGGACTTGGATTCAGCCATGGAGCCTCCTCATCCGCCCCCGTACGTTCGTAAAACCGGCTAGCCGATAGGTTTGTTCAAGGGGAGACCATCAATGCGAGATACGGAACCCCCTAGCCAAGAACAAACAAAAGATGAAGGTACCTCATCCATTCCCGACAAGAAGATCAGCACCAAATCACCCCGGCTCCAATCAGGGGGAACCAACAAAGCTAAATGGGCCGATCAAGATGGACCTCCGCACCGACGCATCCAAATTCGAGACGGGTCATATTACCGTGATCCCGTAGTCGGGAGAGGATCCAAAAGTCGAAGAAGAAGAAGAAAGCCGTACGTAAGGCAAAGGTCGGCGAAATCCACCCACTCAGAAGATCAGGACTCCTGAACCTGTAAAGCCTCGTAAGTCGGCATCGACCAAGTCCGGTGGTCAAATATGTTGATAAAAGTGGAAAGAAACTGTCTAAGACCACCAGGGTCGTAAGACAGATTTGGGTTTCCAAAACTAACATCTAAGGACCCAAAATCAAAAATAAAGGGTACCTAAATATAATTCTGTTTTGTAGGTGCACAAGGATCCTTGGTATGTGGACATCGGATGCTCAAGAAATATGACATACCAAAAGGACCTACTGAAGAATTATAGTACTGAAGAAGGACCCCGAATCGAGTTTGGAGACAACGCAAAAGGCTATACCGTAGGCTATGGAACACTCAGCATTGGAACCGCAACGGGCCTCCAAGAGTATCATATGTTGAAGGACTTCAACATAACCTTCTCTCTGTTAGTCAATTTTGTGATAACTCGAATAAAGTTATTTTTGACGCTGGTTTCTATGATGTCATTGATAAACCTACAGGGAAAACAGTGTTGTCAGGTTCGCGCAAAAAGAATATTTGTGTAGCTGATCGGAACTCACCGAACTCGAAGCTTGTTTGTTGGCAAAGAATGACAACGAACAGGGGTGGCTCGGCACGTAAGACTCATCCATCTCAATTTCAAGACGCTCAACAAATTAGCTAGAAACACTCTAGCAAGAGGACCGCCGAATGAAGTATTCAAAGAAAGACACTCAAAGGTGAAGCATGTCCGAAGGGAAAGCAAACAAGGAATCAAAACCCTCCTCGTTCCATCTCCTTCCACCGATGGAATCCTTCACTGCTACATATGGATTTGTTCGGTCCGAGTCTCTCCGGTGACGATCGAGAGGCAAGAAGTATGCATTAGTGGTCATTGATGACTACTCGCGCTACACCGGGGTCATATTTATTGCCAACAAGTCTGACGTCAAAACGGAGTTACCAACGCTTCTGAAAAAGCTCAGTGTCGAAAAGAACACTAAGATCATCAAGATACGTTCGAGAGAGGAACCGAGTTCCCCGAATTTTTATGGTGGAGGAGTTCCTGCAAGCGTAAGGCATAGAGCATGAGACGTCCCGCGCGCGCACGCCTCAACAAAATGGGGTTGCCGAGAGGAAGAATAGAACACTCAAAGAAGCAAAGCAAGAACCCCGCTCGCAGCACTCGGGACTCCCAACCAAATTCGGGCGTAAGCTACCGATACCGCATGTTACACTCGTAATAGATATCTACCGACAAAGCAACATAAGAAAACACCATATGAATTATGGAACGGCAGGAAGCCTTCTTTATCTTATTTCCATATTTTTGGGTGTTCGTGCTTTATCCACAATAATGGGAAGGATCAGTTGAAGACTCTTGATAGCAAGTCAGACCAGGGAGTCTTCTTAGGATACTCCCGGGTCAGCAAAGCCTTCAGAGTCTTTAACTATCGGACCCTTTGCGTGGAGGAAAGCCCTCATGTTGTTTTTAATGAGTTTGCTACTGACGATAGGAGCAAGAACTCTAAACCTGAATCTGAGGACATCAGTAAGCAGCTACATGATCTGAGCTTAAAAGACAAAGTTGAAAAGATCCAGCTATGTTGGGATGATGATTCAGATGAAGAAACTGAAGATAAGTCCACTTAGTCTCAGCCAGCAGCAGAAGTAGCTGAACAAATTGACTCTACTGAACAGAGTCAATCCCAGGTAACTCAGGTCGATGAAGAAACCCAAGTGGTAACTGAGACCTCTACTGAGGATAATAATTCAGGGGGAACTAATGATGTTCCTGAGCTAAATGCCCCTGAACTTGGTGACTCAGTAGATCATACTCTTGTAACTGAATTGCTTCAATCTCAGAATAGTACAACTGAAATGCATAACTCACCTACTATCTGTGTTGAACAAATTTCAGATGAAGAGTTGAAACATCGTAGATCGTGGCTGGACGCTCACACTTCTGATTTGATTATTGGAGATCCTTCAGGAAGAGTAAAGACAAGATCCGGATTCTCGCTCGTGGAGAAAGCGCCTTATACTCCCGCTTCTTGTCTATCGAAGAACCTCGCCGCTTGAGGATGCACTTAAGGACGCCGATTGGATCATAGCTATGCAGGAGGAGCTGAATCGGTTCACGAGAAATGAAGTTTGGGAGCTTGCTTGACGACCCGGCATCAACATGTGATTGGAATCAAATGGGTCTTCAAGAACAAGCGAGATGAAAACAACGTTATAGTAAGGAACAAAGCAAAGGCTCGTGGCAAAAGGCTACCGTCAAGTCAAGGGATAGATTTCGACGAAATATTCGCTCCGGTTGCAAGATTGGAGGCAATCGACTATTCCTAGCCTACGCAACACATCGAGGTTCGTAGTCTATCAAATGGATGTGAAGTCTGCGTTCCTAAACGGCGTCATGAAAGAAGAAGTCTATGTAGAACAGCCTCCCGGTTTCCGCGGGGACATCGAGTCTACGACTCGAAAAGGCTCCAGATGGGTTAAAACAAGCACTCGTGGCTTGGTACGATACCCTGTCGAGTTTCTTCTTCGTAAAGGTTTTCGAAGGGCACAATAGACCGGACATTATTCAAGATTCGACGCGCACGACATTTTACTTGTGCGAGATCTATGTAGATGACATCATCTTCGGTTCGAAGAACGTCATCATGTGTCAGCAGTTTGAGAAAATGATGAAGGACAAGTTCGAGATGTCAATGATGGGAGAGATTAATTATTTCCTCAGTTTTCAAGTCAAACAATCTAAAAAGGGAACGTTCATCAATAAAGGCAAATACACTCGAGACCTCATCAAGAAATTCGGTTGCACATCCGGCAAACCAATCAAGATCCCGATGAACACGAACATGAAAATCGATCTTGATAAAGAGGGAGTATCAGTAGACCATATTGAATTTTGTGCTATTATTGATTCTTTATTATACTTAACAGGTACTCGACCTGACATAACTTATGTTGTAGGTGTTTGCGCTCGATTTCAGGCGAATCTTAAGCAGAGTCACATGGACTCAGCAAATAAGATTCTCCGCTATCTCAGAGGAACACCTGACATGGGTTTATGGTATCCAGCTGTTGATAATATTGAACTAACTGGTTATTCTGATGCTGACTATGAAGGATGTAGAATTGACCGAAAGTCAACTTCTGGAACGTGTCAGTTCCTTGGCAGTAAGCCGATCTCATGGTTTTCAAAGAAACAACACTCAATAGCGACGTCAACTATTGAAGCTGAATATATGGCTGCCGGAAGTTGTTGCGCCCAAATCCTTTAGGTCGAGACAACGAGCCTACGCGACTATGATGTCATTCGGAATGAAGTGCCGATCTTCTCGCGGCACAGTACCGGTGTAATTGCGGTCACTCGTAATCCCGTACTTCATACGAGATGCAAGCACGTGGACATCGAACACCACTTCATTCGTGATCATGTCGAAAAGAAGGATATCGGGATGGAAAAGATCCATACCGACCATCAAAGTGGCCGATATATCGACCAAGCCTCTAGGCGGACCGATTCGTAGAACTTTCGGAGAGCTAGGTCTCTGCTGGACCCTACCGACTCTAGTCGGTAAGTGGATTCGGGAGAGGAGCATTCAGGCAAGGGGGAATGTTCACTCTCGCATCGAGTAAATTCGATGCGTAGAGACTCAAAGAACCATCTACACGAGGTATCAGCTGACTACGATGTTCAGCTGACAGGTTTGCGTATCTCTACTCAGTAGCCAATAAAATATTTCTGTGCATTTATGACTCAAATTCAGCTTCGTATTCAATGCCTTATGAAATGTCATTTAATATTAACGGTTTACATTAAATACACGACATTCTATGTAAAAGCATGCTGAACTCTGCAACGCATTAAATGCATGTCGTATCAAGTTACTTCTTTGGCTATATACAACTGTATTTTGACTTAGGCGGCTAATATGATCATTGCCTATTTTATAAAATCGAATTTTGGTCGTCCATCTCAAAAAGCGTATTCAAACTGAACCGTGGATAATTAACTGTTTATCTTCTTTAAGATATATATACACATTCAAAAGTTTGAAACCGCCATTTCTACTCTGCAAAAATTTCGAACCCTAGTTTTTTTGAGATAATCCTTCCCTCTTTACAAAACTCTCAGAAAAATCCTTGGTAAATTTTAATGATCATTCAGTATCATATATGCTAATATTTCTCTATTGTATTGATACCGATCCATTGTTTTTGCAGATTATAGAATATAACAGAACTCACGTAGTCGTCCCTCGCCGATATGCAAGAGATCTTCGAGAAGGATCGGGTATGGTGTGAACCCATGATGGAGTTCGACGTCTGTGAGCTTGAATACATGGAGGAGATCTTCTATGCCCTCAGAGAAACAGGCCTCGAAGGTTTCCTGACGAGGAAGCCATCCTTCTTCCTACCTTGACAGATAGTTGAGCTCTATCTCGAATTCCGAATCGATAGAGGGAGACATTCGTGTGCATTCGTAGTCCATTCGGCTTGGCGATCCCTCTAAAGTCAAGTTACTATGATCAAGCAGATGTCGATCAGAGAAGCCCTCCAGAGAAGCTTCCAACTGCCTAACGAAGGATTCAGCACCGTGGCGTATAAAGATGATCTGATGGATGAGTATCTGTCGGAGTTCTCTGGGAAGCCGACGACTTTCAGAGCCACATTTTCGAAGAATGCCATGCTTCCCCAATACAGAGCATTGGCCTACGTAGTGACTCAACTACTTACGAGTAAGGCCGGGTCATTCGATCAAGTGTCCAGGCCAAAGATTCAGCTAATGATGGCCATACACGACTAGGGGTGTTACGCTATACCGAAAAATCGGTATACCGCACATACCATACCGAAAAAATACCGAAGATACCAAATTTTCGGTATACTGTGATTTTCGGTACTATATCATACCGTACCGAAGTTTTTTCGGTACGGTAACGGTATAAGATTTTCCATACCGAGGTATACCGCATACCGAAGTTCATACCACATATATCTTGTAGAAAAAGTGCAAAAATGTTGGTTAAAAGTTTTGAACATGAGTTGTTACAAATATATCACTCATATCAAACAATTTTAATGTTATATCATAAATTTACTTAAATGACATAATTTTATTTCACATAAAGTCACATTATTTCTCTATTAAATTATGAAATGGATAAAAAATTATATTTTTCAACTTTATAAACATTAACCCGTAATATTAACAAATTCATACAAAATAGATAGATTAATTAATTTTATTGGAAAATAATATTAATAACTTTATTGGCTTTTATAAAAAACATAGATTAAATTTACTGTATACCGTTAAATATTCTAGACCTTGATTTTTCGGTATACCGAAGTGCGGTACGATATACCGAAAGATCGGTATGACAACGGTATGGAGATTTGTTATACCAAACTTTCGATATACCGAACTACGGTATACCGAAATTATCGGTACGGTAACGGTATGCTTTTTTCCATACCGACCCTTACCGATACGGTATGCGGTATGGAAAAATAATACGGTATACCGTACCGAACACCCCTATACACGACCGAGCAAAAATTAATTGGACGTAAATTCTTCCTTAAGGAATTTATGACGCAATCAACAAAGTTCGACAAGACGTCTAAACGCTCCGAAGCCAAAGGAAAATTGTTGTATGGACTAAAGCCGTCCCGTCATGATAGAAGATTTCGTGGAACTGACAACATAACTTTCATCGACAAGCAATATTTTAATCCGAAGAAAGTCTCTTCCGCAACGGGCGGCGGCCCTTCGGCAGATAGGGTCGTGGCCCGCTAACCCATGTTCGGAGCTCGCCAGACCTCCACACCCACTAAGAAGAGGTCCCCTCCAAAGTCCACTCCGAAAACCCCGACCAAGAGACCAAGAAAGTCGGTGAGGTCGTGCGGGGAGATAGTGACGGAGACAAAGGGTGGTTGTCGAACCACCTGCGCAACCGAGGGATGAGTCCGAGTCATCCAAGAAGACTCCGTCGGTGGAGAAAGCCATCTCCACCGGAAGCATGATGAGACATGGACCAAGGGGTCCAAGCTGAATCAGTGCATACACTCGACAGCCCCTTGGACGTCCCTCCACTAAGCAGCATACCCTCTGCTGAGAAGCAGCCATCTCCAATAGAAGTCGAAGATTCGGAGACAGCTTCTGAGTCAGAATCGATCGAGATTGAGGCCTCAGTTCTCCAATCCAGAGCCTCCCGAGAGATTGCTGAACGGATCCCAGAGATAGCCAGCCACAATGACTTAGTCATCTTGGCAGGGCAGGCTAGGCTCCACATGTTGATCCGGTTCCAGGAGTGGCACAATCTGAACCGCCTCATCAAACACCACTCCTGCGAACAGCTCCATGAGGAGGAGCTGATCATAAGGGGCAAGATTGGCTACTCAGAGCCATTAGACGTTTGCTCCCTTGAAGATCTGAGGGCTGCGATGCTAGCCATGCTGAACGATAGACAACCCATTTCAGCATCGGTACCCTCAGATGGGTCTGACCCTGATGGTCAGGACCCACCCCGTGATTCAGGCCCTGAGAAACCTGATGAGGGAACTCAACTGGACAAGGATGCTCCCACATCCACTGCTGAACCGCCGCTTAGCATTCTTGGTCCAGGACAGTCGACGGCTGGTACTTCGAAGGTAGCTTAACCATCTCAGCTGTTACTCGAATCTACCTTTGAAGTAGCGCCCAGCTCGAGAAGCCGATGCTCGAAGTCAGTGGCCAGGGCACTGAGGAGTCAAGGAACTCATAACCGACTCCTCACCCGCGCCGTCCACAAGACGTGGAGGCAGACCACGCAGGCTCATAGTGCTGAAATCAAGGGACTCAGGACATCAATTCAGACTACACCTGTCCCTGATTTCTCCAATATACTGAACAACGCACTTGCTGCACAGAGAGCCGACTTCGATGAGCAACTGAAGACGATTCAGGCTGGCCAAGCCCAACTGCTTGAAGATTATAAGGCCGCTCAGAAAGCACATACGAATCTGTCTCCTCTATCTCTCAAGCCTCGAACCTCGTGCTCCAAACCATTCAGAAGGCTATAGAAGAGAGCGTGGACAAACAGTTGCAGGAGTTCCAGACAGCAGCAGACGCCTCCCACAAGAAATACAGTGCTCAACTAACAGAGGAGAGGAACGAGCTGCACGAGAGACTGACTAAGCTGCAGTATGCCTTAGGCGATCTGGCAACAGCTTACAAAAGTCTGGACAAGAAGGTATCTACTCCCACCCCTGGCGTATTTGCTGATGCCAAAAAGGGGGAAGGAAAAGGGAAGATACAGGAAGGTAAAGGGAAGGTACTGAGAGTAACGAAAGGAGTGAGGTCAGTGGCAGGAGCATCTCGCAGTCGCCTCCCGCCTCCCACTAGTACCTCCACTCGTACCGGTTGGTGAGCCCCGTGGTGTCTCGCAAGCGGGCGATGTAAGTGTCTACCGAGACCGGCCCAAGCGGCTCGGGACCCAAGGACGTGGCTACTCGGGCAACCCAAACACCTTCCCGATATAATCAAGGAGGTTGCCGAGTATGCTGACGAGGAGTCCGAAGAGGAAGAGGTTCCTCCGCTCCTCCAAGCTGCCGGCAAAGGCAAGAAAATTTCCGACGCTTCCTACCCCTCCCCTCTAAGAAGAAAGGACCCAAGAGGTATGTCACTCCGGTGGAGGAAGCCCAAATCGCTGTTGATGAGAAATTGGCTGGAGAGATTGCTGAGGCTGAGGCTGCTAATAAGCCAAAGAAGAAGCCAGCCAAAGGCAAGATAAATGCTCCAGCAGGTGGAAAGAAAACTGGACCTAGACTGCCTCCCAGAACGCTGAAGCTAAGGGATGAGGCAGATAAGGAAAAGGAGAAGGAACAGCAGCAACAGCAGACTACTGGTCAGCAGGGTACTTCGAAAGAGAAATCCACAACACCTGCTGATTCAAAAGAAGAGCCTCATGTACCCTCCAAGGAATAAGATTTTGAGATGCAAGAGATTTGGGCTCAGATGGAGAGGTATCTGTATAGAGGAGAAGAAGCAAGACAGATAGAAGCAGCTCGAGAAAGGCTCAGACTAGCAGACTTGGAAGCTCTGAGGCTGAAAGCTAAAAAAGAAGCGAGTCGGAGGATTCATGAGAAAGCAGACATTCCCTACAGATATAGAAGATTCAGGAAACCTACCGATCTCAAAATCCACAGATGGCCAAGAGTTGATGAATGGATGCCTTGGGAAAGAACTCAAAGGTGGGAGTCACTGAAGGCTGATTTCATAAAAGAAATTATTTCTGGAGGTACTGGTCTGAAAAGCACAAGTCTATAGCCTTTGCTGAATGGCTTATGAGGACAGATCCTGAAATATTTGCAAGGGTTCAGAAGGCTTTAAAAGACAAGATAGATGCCAGAGTACCAGCTCCAAGAATCATGCCGCCCCCACTGATACTAGATGGCTCCGTTCACTATGGAGTTATTGAGATGGAAATCAAGGATGCTGCTGAAGCCAAGTGCTTAGAAGAAGATGATCCAGCTGACTTGGCAGAGATACTGAAGCTGAGGAAGATCACATACAGGATGTATGGAATGCCTCTTCCTGAATCTAAATCAAAGGACTTCAAAGACAAGGATTAAGCAAGCTCGTATGATTATTAGCCTCTCGTATTTCTTGTAATTCTTCTATTCTCGTTCTTCTTAGTATAGCAATTAATGTACATGTACCGAACTTATTCACATCTATAAAATATCATCATGTATTGGCCCCGACAATTCCTTATTGTCTATATGGTCTTGTTTGTTTTTATGCTTAACACACGTAATCACTCAAGTGATTACCGACTCACACACTCACCGTATTTATATATTCCGCCGCCTTTTACTTAGTCGATTCTCGTTAGATTGCATAGTTGGGGAAAAATGTTGTTAGACAGGGGGAAATTGGTGATTAGTTTCTGTATAGGTTCTGATATTTCTTCCCTGATTCCCTCAGTAGTCTAGGACTTGAAGAACAACTCCACTAATTCTACTTGTAATATTTGTAAGGAGCTCTATTTCTGATAAGTCATAGTGTTAGGTTTTAGCATCATCAAATAGGGGGAAACTGTTGGGAGATGATTCAGTCTTCTCACAATCGTTGAGACATAACTCAAAGAGCCTCCGTTTGCCATGAATATTTACTGAATATTTGAAGATCCCAAAACCCTATCTTGGCTGATGAACCATTCAGTTGTAATCTGTTCTGTTTTGTCTCTGAGGTTTCAGACTCAGTAGACACTCTGCATCTGGTTCAGGCGCTTAGTAGATTACCTGCCACAAGATTGCAAGTAGAAGACTCATTGATACCGTACTCAAGCAGAGCAAGATACCGAAAGGAGTCGATGGAACCGAACTCAGCAGAGCGCCTCCCGAACTCGAGTTGATCTTCGCAGAGCCGACTCAAAAAGGAGCATGCTATCGAATAAGAGATCGACTCAAAGAACGGCCGAACGCCTTCCCGACCGTCGATTCTCTAAAGTCAAATCAACAGAGTCAATACGAGGAAGAGAGAAGTCAACTTCAGATCTCCTTGAAGTCTGTTCTGTCTCACCTACTTTCCTGAACCTCGACCAATGACGAGCAAACCACCGCTCTTATATCCGTTAAAGCCGCAAGTCAACAACTTTCCGTAAATGGAGGGAAAGGACACCGCAACCATACTTTGAAAGAGCCGTTAGCTACCCAAAAGAGAGAGACAAAGGATCGTTGTCTCCAACGGATCTATCCTTATCTCTCGCTCTATAAATAGAGGGATAAAATCAAATTGAAGCTCACGAGCGAACACGAGCATATACGAAGCACACAAGAACACACGAGCATTCAAAGAGCAACTCATAAACGCCTTAAGTCTTCCGCAAGTAGTTCAAAGAAATAATCTCCGGCCTAAAGACTACATATCCGCTCATGGGGAACCAAGTTGAATCGAATTACACAGTTCTCTAAGATTCAAGCGATCGAACACGAACGCAAGTTTATACTTAGCCGTTCGTCGCTCTAGAAGCCACTTTCTCGTTCCCTATCCCTCTAACCTATGCCCAGCTTGTTCATATCTATAGCTTAGACAAAGGAGTTCATAATCGAACCGATCCTTATTGTAAAGGACTTCTTCATAGTTGGAGAGTTTCTCAAACACTTAGTTTGATACCCGGTAACCGAGACTTGCTCAATATAAATCTCAAGACTAGTGTTTGTCCAAGCAGACAAACCGACCGAGACTATCTCAAGATAATACATAGCTTCCCGATCTTTCGAGACAAAGGACGTAGGATTGTTGGATCCGAACAACTTTAAAAATCGTATGTGTTCTGGTTCATTAATTACTCGTTGCATTGATATCGCGCATACCGAAAATATCTTTAAAATCATTCAACCGAAGTTTCAACAAGCTTAATCGACTTCACTAATATACTCAAACCGTTTTGATAAAAACATTTTCTTAACTCAACCGACTTTGGGCCTACACATTTCCGCACTACCAAACTTTATCTCGAACGGCACCGACTTCCGACTCTAGTCGCCCAGCGTGCCTCATTAAAGTCACTACTCGCCACGCGATTCGAACAACTTATTTGGTCTCGTTGAATTTGTTCAAGACGACACTTTCCGCAAAAGGACGGTTCGCGTTTAAAGTTGAGAAATCGGTTTTCGTGTGTATTCACCCCCCTCTACACCCGAACGTTACTCCTGACCAACACCTTTCTTCATATTAAGGAATTGTTCAACTATCATGTCAATGTGAGAGTGAAAATCCGGATTCCGGAAAATTCATCTATATCATTTTCTCCGCAGAGCCTCGGGAATGTAGGGAAGTCATTCCTTCAACCTCTTTATCATCACCCGCGGTTAATTTCTTTAATCTCTCCAGATGAACACGAGTAATTACTCTCAAATCCTTTGCAAGAGCAGTGAATGTCTCATTCAAGCCTATAAAAATACAAAGATAATCAACAGCCGCATAACAAAACATCGACACTTTTCTACAACATAATTGACATTTATTGAACATAATTGACACTTTTGAATTACAAACATTGTCACTTTTACTCAAACACAAATTGACAAGTTTATTGAACATAATCGACACTATGATACGGAGAAAAACATGGATGTATCGTTAAATGTCCTATAAAATATACAAAGATAGTCAACACAAATCGACACTTTTTATTAATATAATTGACACGTTTATTGAACACAATTGACACTTAGATAATACAAATACTTACATCCTTTGCCATAGCTTTAATCTCCGTGTCGCGTCTTCTCACTTGCCGCGCATGATACATAATCACTCGCTATCAGGCTTGGTCCGGGCTTAGGTGGGTGTTCTTTACCGCATCCGCAAAACTTGATCTTCAAGTTCGCCCGCTCAAGTGCATGATTCTTCGTTGTCCCATCTTTCATTTTCAAACCGACCGGATAAGTATCTTCTACCCAAATGTCCCTACCAAAATCCCCAAAGAAGCTAAACTCTAGATCTAATCTCTCTTTGAATTTCTCGTATGTCCAATACTTAATTAAGGGCAAGCCATCGCTCTCCTCCTTTATCCAACCACATGAACCGGTGAAAATAAACAAGGGGGAGTATTAAACACATAACCATTGACATTCTTAAGTGATTGAACACCTTTACATAATCGCTCAATAACGAATGAGCACCAATCAAAGCTATTAATACTGTGGATATCAATCGAGACTTAAAAACTTAAAAATCAATTTGCTTGATTCTTAGTAGGGGGCAAGGAAGCTTGACATTACTATAAAGAACTAACAAACATTTGAAATCATCACCCCCATCTCATAACCTAGGCCCACTTAACATATCGCCTACAATAAAATCCCATTCACCTCCTTCTTCTCAAACCCATTCCTCCTATTAAAGTCATTCAAGATAGTGTCACTCTCTTTGTCATTTATCAAGACCTTATCGCAGTCATTTCTAGGAAAAAAGAAATAAATCCCTAACATCATCCGCCGTATAGACAATGGTCTTATTGTTAGAAAAGGTAAGAGCACGGCTAATGGGATTAAAATTTCTAATAAAACCAAGACATCTTAAATACATCAGATGTACTTAAACCCTTTTGGTAAAGAAGACCATCAAAACCTATTTCTTTAAGAGTCGCTTTTGAGGATCATTCACCTCGTATATGATTCGACATAATCGAGCAGCTCTACACTTTACGGTAATAGTACTTGTAACACCTAACAAAAAATAGAGAAACAACGAAGAAGGTATTAGGTATATTTTTCTTATAGTAGTTTGATGATAAGTACCAAATTTACTTTTACTCTTTTGATTTTCGAGGATCACTTAGCCTCGAAATGGTCTTCTTGCTCGCTTTCTTCCCGCAATACAACCGCTTGGTTTCTTTTCCGTTTCCTGTGTTGAGAAGTTGAGTCAAAATCTCACCGTAATCTTCAACTCCTTGTTATTTTTAGGGAGTTCGGAATCTTTGGAAACAGTCTTTTGAGTCCCTTTTTGCAACCTTCTTCAATGTCTCCATCATGAGCCGGAGCAAGGATGTCAACTCTGTAACGTGTTTTTTGGTTATTCCAAAATCTTCTTGTGGTTGTGGGATATAGATTCACATTGTTTTGGACTGAGCGTAAGCCGGAGCTTCAACTATCGGTGTTTTTCAACCGAAATAAAGCAGCTTTCCGAATCTCGCTTGTAGAGAAGGAACAAGCAAAGACGAACTTCAACTTTTAGACTTTATTTGATCTCGCAAAGCAACGAACTTCAACTCTGTGGATGGCTTTTGAGCCGCATCATGAATAGTAACTGTAGGTTGGACATCGATGTAGCTTTTGTACTATTTTTTGAGGAACATAATTGTCTAAGTTTGAGTCAGAAGATGGTGTTTAGTTCGATTAGCGGTTAAAATAATATTGGGGAAATCATAGTAGTATCCTATGGAATTGAAGATCCCAAAACCCACTTCGAGTATCAAGAGGGGTAGTGCCTCGATAGGATTAGATGATGTATAGGTTAGATTTTGTGATTGTATTATCTTTTTTTACCTAAGTCCCGTACTTGGTAAAATATTGATTGATCTTCTCGTTACTTTCCGTAATCCCCACGCCATCGCGGTAAGAGCCATGCTTTTCAAACCAAGACTGATCTTTTACCTTCAAAGGAGACATCCCATCAGCCGATAGTTATACGCAGGCGAACATTATGCAAAGCTCGCACCTTCGCTAGCCATCACCTGACCCACCAAAGCCTTATCACCGTTGTCACCGACTAAGTCGAAGAAGACAAAGATTACTCAACTCATCAGATTTGACGTAAAAACGACCTAACCGTAAGAAGTCATTTGTCTGTCCCTAAGATCATACGAGGATGTGGATGAGTCAACTCGAACACCGCCACATTCTCATATACCATAAACCCGACCAATGAGAAGCCGACAACGCTTTACCCGCTTCTCGACTCAACTAAAGCCGCTTCTTACATACAATCAGCTTTTTGCTACATCAATTCGAAAATACGGCTGCTTAGAAGTTTGTGACACGTGGTATCGTTCTCTCACCGGATATATGCCTCGGCCACAACTATAAATAGAGAGAGAAAACCGGGCTCCACGCACGGGATCTACAAGGGAAAATGCTCAAGTTCACAAACAACCCCAGTAAGTTTAAAGATCATC
The DNA here is from genome assembly GCA_028984105.1 of Lavandula angustifolia. Taxonomy (NCBI): domain Eukaryota; kingdom Viridiplantae; phylum Streptophyta; class Magnoliopsida; order Lamiales; family Lamiaceae; genus Lavandula; species Lavandula angustifolia. The sequence goes on from CM054813.1 coordinate 25,168,586, forward strand.
CAAATGATCAACTCGCCTTCCACACAATTCCATTAGTCCTTCTCTCTAGAGTTATTTAGATCCCGTCTCTCTCTAGCTAAG